>CM024754.1:44256928-44333454 GCA_014218235.1 Colocasia esculenta
GTTTTCTTGAGGGGATGGCACAGATTGTAGCTCAGCACCGTGACGCTATAGAACCTCAGGGAGGTTTGGGGAGGGTGTTGAGAGAGTTCCTGTAGTTTCAGCCTCCCCAATTTTTGGGATAGCCAGATCCAGATGCGGCCCGGTCGTGGTTAGATGAGATGGAGCAGACTTTCCGTTCCATGGAGTGTGCACCAGAGGAGAGGGTTCTGTTAGCGAGTTATCAGTTGCAGGGTCAGGCGCTGGCCTGGTGGACCTCAGAGTGGGAGATCACTTTTCAGTCTCGCCCGGTCAAGTAGATTACTTGGTAGGAGTTTGTGGCAGCCTTTGAGAGAGCTTTCTGCTCCACATACGTCAAGACTGAGAGGATGTATCAGTTCCTAGACAAGACTCAGGGCGAGATGACATTGGTCCAGTACAGAGCCAGATTTATGGAGTTAGGGTGCTATGTGCTGTAGATCAAGGCAGATGAGAGCCTCAGGCCCTAGCAGTTCGTGAGAGGACTGAGGCCGGAGCTCAGGCAGACGGTGATAGTTGCTCGCGTCACCGACCTTGATGCAGCCTATCAGATGGCAGTAGCACTTGAGACTGACACTTTACGAACCCGTGGGCAGATTAGAGCAGTTTAGGCACAGGAAGGTTCGTCCTAGCAGAGGCAGCAGTAGAGCAGCTCTCAACCGACCTCGAGGACCACGACCTCCTACACATCCTCTTCTACAGGGACGTCGTCAAGGTCAGGGTCCAAGAGGAGGTTCCGACGTGATAGGAGGCAAGCTGAGCAGAGGCAGCATTCAGTGGAGAGTGTACAACAACCTTTTGGGCAGCCTTAGCAGCAGAGCCAACAATCTTTTTCTGGTCGGTGTTACCAGTGTGACTAGCTGGGTCACATAGTGCGGGACTGCCCCCTGTTACCTCGAGATTCACAGCAGCAGAGTCAGCCTCAGTCTCCTACACTGCAGCAACAGTAGATTTATGTGCAACAGCATCAACAGACTATGAGTTCAGGCAGGCTGAAGAACAGGGCTCGTGTCATGCACATGACCCGAGTAGAGGCAGAGGCAACTCACCTTGTGGAAGGTACTATGACTATCCTTGGTTCTGCAGCCAGAGTTTTGTTTGATTCCGATGCCTCCCATTCTTTTGTGTCTGAGGAGTTTTTAGACTCCCTTGAGGAGCTGGACATGGGAGTGTTCGGCGAGCTTGTTGTGGAGCTGCCAACGAGAGATTTTGCCCTCACCTCCTATTGTCTTGAGGAGGTACCAGTGCAGATGCAGGGGCAGTGTTTGCCAGCCTGGCTGTATGCTATGCAGTTGCAGGATTTCGATGTGATTTTGGGTATGGACTGGCTCGAGCAGTATGGTGCTATGGTGGATTGCAGAAAGAAGAGGGTGTACCTTCAGATACCTAGAGGGGCTGCCTTCTACTTTCAGGGTATCATACCTCTTACTTCCGCTTGTTGATTTCTACTATGAGGGCAAAAAGATTGTTGGCTTCTCGGTGTCAGGGTTTCCTTGCTACTACCATGCTTGTTGACCAGGTTTCTTGGGGATTGGAAGACATTCCTATGGTTTGCGAGTTTTTGGATGTCTTTCCAGATGAGTTACCTAGTCTGCCACCAGACAGAGAGATTGAGTTCACCATTGAGCTGGTTCCTGGCAACGCTCCCTTTGCACAGGCACCGTACCACATGGCACCAGCAGAGTTGCGAGAGTTGAAGAAGCAGTTAGAGAAGTTGTTGGAGAAAGGCTATATTCACCCTTGCTTTTCTCCTTGGGGGTCTCCAGTGCTGTTTGTGAGAAAGAAGGATGGTAGACTACGGCTGTGTATTGACTACAGGAAGTTGAATCACGTGACCATCAAGAATAGGTATCCTCTGCTTAGGATTGATGATCTCTTTGATCAGCTTTAGTCAGCTCGAGTTTTCTCCAGGATTGACCTGAGGTCAGGCTACTATCAGCTACGGATCAATGATTCTGATGTGGAGAAGACTGCCTTCAGGACCAGATATGGGCATTTTGAGTTCTTGGTGATGCTGTTTGGGATCACTAATGCACTAGAGGCCTTCATGGATCTGATGCATAGGGTGTTTCACCAGTACTTGGACCAGTTTGTCGTGGTGTTTGTTGACGACATTCTGGTGTACTCTGCTTCAGAGGAGGAGCATGCCCAGCACTTGAGGATCATGTTGCAGACTCTGCGGGGGCACCAGTTGTATGTCAAACTCAGCAAGTGCGATTTTTGGATGCAACAAGTTCACTTTTTCGGACACGTGATCTCAGGTGACGGAGTTTCAGTGGATCCAGCGAAGGTCGAGGCATTTTTACAGTGGGAGAGACCCCGTACAGTGATAGAGATCCGCAGTTTTCTGGGATTGGCTAGTTACTACCGCAGATTTATCAGAGATTTTTCGCAGATTGCTGCACCCCTGACTCGTTTGACGAGGAAGGGAGTACCATTTGAGTGGTCAGAGCAGTGTGAGCAGAGCTTCATGGAGTTGAAGCGATTGCTTACATCAACGCCAGTCCTGGTGTTGCCTTCAGGTACGGAGGGTTTCGAGGTCTATACAGATGCTTCCGGTGTTGGCTTAGGAGAAGTACTGATGTAGCATGGCAGAGTGGTGGCTTAAGCTTCACGTCAGCTAAAGCCCCATGAGGAGAGTTACCCGACCCACGACCTGGAGCTTACAGTTGTGGTTTTTGCACTAAGGATTTGGCATCATTACCTGTACGGAGTGAGGTTTGTGGTTTGCACCGACCATCAGTGTCTGCGGTATGTCTTTTCTCAAAGGGATCTGAACATGAGGCAGTGTCGTTGGATGGAGTACCTGAAGGATTATGATTTCAGCATTGAATATCAGCCTGGGAAGGTGAACATGGTTGCAGATGCCTTGAGCAGGAAGGCGCAAGTGAGTTACCTCATGCTGAGAGAGTGGCAGTTGTGGCAGTCTGCAGTAGAGGGATCCTTCAGAGTTTCCACCAGATGACAGTAGTGTATGCTAGGCAGTTTGTTAGTAGCTCCTGCTATTGTGAGACAGGTGACTGAGGCCCAACAGGCAGATCCTGAGTTGCACAAAGTGTTGCTTCTTCCAGAGGTCGAGCTGCATGATGACAGGATTGTTAGGTTTCGGGACAAACTCTATGTACCTGATGAGGAGTCTATCAGGAGAGCAGTTTTGCAGGAGGCACATGGGTCTCGGTACTTGATTCATCCAGGGTCAACCAAGATGTACCACAGGCTGAGACGACAGTTTTGGTGGCCCAGGATGAAGAGAGACATAGCGGCTTTTGTTGCCAAGTGTTTGGTCTGTCAGCAGGTGAAGGCCGAGCACCAGCGCCCTGGAGGGCTTGTACAACTGTTGGAGATTCCTATGTGGAAATGGGACCATGTGACGATAGATTTTGTGTGTGGACGACCGAGGACAGTTGGAGGATATGACAGTATATGGGTGCTTGTGGACAGACTGACGAAGACTGCCAGGTTCTTGCCCATCAAAGCTGGCAGGGGTGTGAGCAGGTTGGCCAGACTGTACGTGGAGCGGACTGTTCCTTTGCATGGGGTTCCGATCTCTATTGTGTTAGATAGAGATCCTTGCTTCACTTCTGGGTTCTGGCGCAGCTTCCAGAGAGCTTTGGGGATAAAGTTAGCATTTAGCTCTGCCTATCACCTACAGTCAGACGGACAGTCAGAGCAGACTATCCAGACTTTGGAGGACATGCTGTGAGCCTGTTGTCTGGAGTGGCAGGGGTCTTGGGCAGCTCACTTACCGTTGGTCGAGTTTGCATATAATAACAATTATCATTCTAGTATCGGCATGGCACCCTATGAGGCCCTGTACGGACGACTGTGTTGTACTCCTCTCGATTGGTTTGAGGTGGGCGAGCGAGTCGTCACTGGACCAGAGCTAGTTCAGCAGTCAGTGGAGGTGGTTTAGCTCGTGAGACAGAGGCTTCAGACAGCTCAGAGATGACATAAGAGTTATGCTGATCAACGCAAGTGACCACTCGAGTTTCAGGTTGGGGACTAGGTGTTTGTCAGAGTGTCCCCTATGAAGGGGGTGATGAGGTTCGGTAGACACGGGAAGTTGAGTCGTCGTTATATCGGACCCTTCACTATTACTGAGCGTGTTGGAGGTTTAGCATACCAACTTCAGCTTCCGCCGGAGTTGGCAGCAGTCCACGATGTGTTCCATGTGTCGATGCTGCAGAGGTACCTTCTTGATGAGTCGCATGTTCTCTCGAGTACAGAGTGGAATGAGGTGACACCAATGTTGACAGTACCAGAGTATCCACTGTAGATTGAGGATCACCAAGTTCAGAGGTTGAGGAACAAGGCAATCCCACTAGTTCGCGTTGCTTGGCAGTGACACTCAGGAGGCGAGTTAACCTGGGAGCGGGAGGACGAGATGCACGAGCATTTTTCGTACCTCTTTGGTGAGTTCTCTTCCCCTTGCATTGTTTGAATTTCGGGGGCAAAATTCTTTTAAGGGTGGGAGGCTGTAAGGCCATGGGCCTTATTGGACCCTTAATGGGCCCTCTTCTGGAACAGTGCTTGTTGACGTCAAGGGAGTTGACGTCAACAGCTAGGTTGACGGCAAGGGTGCTGCCGTTTACTTGGTTTTGGCGTCAACAAATGTTGACGTCTACTGAAGTTTCTAGAGTCTTCCCGTACATGAACTTCACGGCAATCAATGTTGACGTTAAGTTTCGTCGGTGCAAGTTGACGGCAATAGATGTTGACGTCAACCTGCCTGGGCCTGTTTTTAAGAAGGCACCCGAAGCCCCTTCGTCCCCCATTTCCTCCCTCTCCTTCCCACCACCTTCACCCCTCTCCTTCTCCACTACTTCCGGAGGCCGACGGGAGCTCGTGGGGAGGTCGTGGTGCTTGTGGCGGCGACAGATCGAGCAAGAAACGGAGGTTGGAAGGATCATCCTCACGGTGGAGCTCTGGGGTAATCAGCAGGATTTGAGGTTCTTTGGGAGTTTAACGCGTATTTGAGGTAGGGACTCTACCCCTTGGCTCCCCATTGTTGAAATGCCATGGTTGTTGTGTGCATTTTGTGTGAAAATTGTGGTTTTTGGGGAGGGTTTATCCATGCCGGGTTTTGGGGTAGATACGCTGATCCAAGCGTTGGATCGTTGTTTTCCGGCTTTGTGGTAGTACTTTGTGATGAGGGAAAGTATTTCCCATCATTAAACCGCTGGTTTTTGGCCTGGATGGCCCGTGGGGATGGCCTAGGGCCGTTTCAGCTGCTGGAAGCTAAAGAACTTAACATCAACATCGATTGACGTCAAGTTCTTCAGGGAGGAACTTGGTGGCAAGATCCCTTGCCATCAAGATGGGGTAAACGACCAACATGTTGCCGTCTACTTTCTGTAGACGGCAAGGGTGTTGCCGTCTACCTCTGGTTGGCAGCAATCGATGTTGCCGTCTACTATAGAGTTAGCGGCAATCGATGTTTCCGTCAACCCCACAGGTAGGTCCCAGTAGGCTGAGCTCCCTTTCCGTGGTGTGAGGTGTTGACACGCGGTGTCCGCCTATTGGCACGGTGTGCCAGACATTGAGAGCGTCTCTGTCTGTGCTTGCACTGTGTTCTTCTGTGATTGTGTTGTGTTTCACAGACGTTGAGGTGAAGGCTCCATCTAGATGACTAGCGTTGAGCTATTCCGCCGGTGAGCCTGGACATCAAGTGTGACTCCGTCCTGTGTGTGCCCCTTGTGGTGGTTACGAGCCGGTTTCTGTGGGGCCCCTTCTCTACCGTTAGAGTCCAACGTAGGGGAAAACTGGTCGAGGACCAGACGCAAGGGAGAGCGTCTGAGTGTGCACACATGGCTAGGGTTGGAGGACTCTGTGGTGTCGAGGCGCCAATCCATAGGCCCTAGCTGGTCCTACCTTGTGTGTGTGTGTGTGTGTTTGTGTGTGCGTGCTTGTTGTGCTGTTGAGCCTGCGAGGTTCCAAATTCTCGGCGCGCTCCTGTGAGGAGTTGCGTACTACGCCACCGGTTTCTGTGTGTTGTGCAGTGTGTGTGTTTACTTATTGTTGCTTTACTTTCCGCACTACTTTGTAGTACTGTTACTAGTGGGGGTTAGTGTCCCTACTGGGTCTCTTCTAGAGACTCACTCCCTTCCTTTTCAGGTGGGTCGTCGTCGGCTCCAGGTGGTGAGGAGCCTGGTCACTCCGGTGCTGGTCCTGCTTAGCTGCTGTGAGTATTGTTTAGTTTATGTACTCACTATACTCTTTACTTTTATTGGATCTACTCTGAGTTGTACCAAATTGATATATATTATATAGTGGAATGTTCAAAATTTTTGTGGTGTGTACATTTTCTTATATGCTCTCCTCAGACATTTCTCTTTACCCTTCCGAGATTCGGCTTGTGGGTGACGGGTCAGGGTTCGGGTTACTGGTTGGTAACTGGTTATTCGGATCCTAAGTCGTTACAGCTACTATCGACTGTTCAATGCTTATTTACTTTTGCTTACTGCTACTATTACTGTCTATTGTTTTAGAGTTAAGAGTTTTATTTATTGTCTCTTAATTGCACATGTTCTTAGTCTAGTATGTTCCATGTTAAAGACTGTTCATTGATGTTTAGTGACTGAATGCTGTGCATGTTTATGTGTAATTGCCACCCTCAGAATAGTTGAGTGAGAGAATAGAGTGTTATATACGTGTTATCATGTGAGTATTGTGTGTATATGTGTACCATGTTACATTAAAGTTACTATATTGTAGATTGTCGATTTAGATTTCTTGTTTGCTTCCTAAGTCTATGCTTGTTGACTTTTCAGGAGGAGATGAATACTTACCAAGATCCGACGAGGAATTTGAAGAGTAGATCTTGCGAGACTTTAGTTAGATTAGTTTCTATTAATTGCATTGTATTTTGACTTTGGTTATGAGAGATTATGCTACATTATTCTTTTGTTGGACTATATAGATTGTGATATGTGGATTATCAAGTTGTTGGAATAAGAGTTGCTTACTTTCCGTGGCTTATGCTATTTCTATTTGTGTATGTCTCAACCTATATGACTATTGTTGGGGTCTTCTCCCCTGTGATGATTCGCTCTCATTCGACGTGGGTTGGTATAATTGTACCGGGCGTAAGTGGGTCGTCACAGAGTTGGTATCAGAGCCACGAGGTTGAGATTACACATGGATAGCCATCAACTTGATTTACATCTCTAAATATTTATAATAATAGCCAAGTCCATGAATAATTAAAATAGGATTAGAAAAGTGATATTAGGTTTAGTTTGTTTTGTAGGCAATGGCTAGTAGAAGGACTCGTCATTTAGGTGTACCTATCCAAGATGAGGAGCCTAGGCACAATGCGAGCAGAGGGAAAGATGTACCAGTCCCACCCCCACCTCCACCTATCGACTTGGGCGCATGCATGCAAGGGCTTGCACAAGCAATGTAGGCATAGGCGTAGACACAGGCAACTATCCAGGCGCGGCTTTAAGCTCATTTTTCAATTTAGCAGGAGCGTGGTTTGGGAGGAGTGTCCATTATGGAGAGGTTTAGGAGGATGCCTCTGCCTTCTTTTAAGGGGGAGAGTCAGCTATTTGTTGCCGAGAGCTAGTTGAGGGAGATTGAGAAGATCTTTCGAGCTATTAGGTGTGTTGCAAGAGAAAGCCGATGTGTGGTAGTTGTCAGTTTTACGCACACAGTTCGGAGGTAGAGAGCAGGACCCAATGTGGGCCGAGTTTATAAGATTGTTCAACTCCAAGTTTGTTCCCAAGCACATACAAGAAGAAAGTGAGTAAGTTGTTTTGTCATTGAATCAGGTTTGAGGTTGGTGTTAGAGTATGAAGCAGATTTGCGAGTTGTCTACGACGCACCTCCCTACTGACAAATGAGTGTGGGAATGTGTGGAATTTGTGATGGGGTTGAGGTCGTCACTTAGGACTCGTTTGTGCTCTTACCCATGAGAGCATGGCGGTAGCACTAACATGGCATGTCGGCAAGAGGGTGAATGAGTTTGTACTTTGAAGAGAAAGGCACCGTTGAAGAAGTCGTCAAGTCGTTCCATAGCAGGACAAAAAGAGGAAGACATCAAGATGCAACAGCTCTAGCGTCAACTTAAGCCACCCAGTACCCATACTGGAGGATTCCAACGTCAGAAGCAGCCATTTTGCAAGCACTGTTGTTCATTGCTCGGTGGAACGTGTGTTGGATAGTGCGTGGTGTTTTTGTTGCCCAGTTGACGAGCCCAGAGGGGGGTGAATGGGTCTTTAAAAATTAATCTAGAAGATACCTGTAACTAAAAACATCACACAAACGTTCTTCGAAATAGGTTAGTGACAGTTAGTTTAAATAACAATCACACAAAGGAACAGTCACACAACACAAGGATTATCCTGGTTCGGACCTCCTTTCCTTAGGAGTCCTACGTCCAGTCCCTGAGCAACAACTCAGGATTTCACTAACTAGGGTACAGTCCCCCTAAGGACGCTACAACACCCAGCTCAGCTGGTCTTCCTTCACACTCGAAGGGAACAACACCCTGGATACCACCAGGTCTTCCTTCACACCCGAAGGGAATAACACCCTGGATACCACCAGGTCTTCCTTCACAACCGAAGGGAATAACACAGAGAAGAATGAATGACTTTCAAGCCCCTAGATCAAGCTTTTGACAAGCAAGGATCTGAAGCAACTAGAACTGAGAGCAAAGAGATTTTAACAAGGACACTCTCAGAACTACACGGCTCTCTCAAGATTTTCACAAACTAGTGGAGAGCAAAAGAGCAAAAGCTAAGAGGAATGAAGGTTCTTGGCTCTGGACTTTCTTCAGAAGAATTTGAATGCTTGAATGCGTATATCTCTGCCTCTTCTGTTCTTCTGACTTGAATTTATATCTTCAATTTGAAATGTAGACGTTGAAGTGTCCGTTGTCTCTCTTTTGAGTAGTCGTTAGACTGAATGACATCTGGAGTCTTGGAAGCTTCCAGTCACAGTCTTTTGATCACTTGAGCACGCAAAGAGATGATCTTCAGAATATCCGTTGGCTTCTATTTGTTTAACGTTGTACCATGAAGCTAGTTCAGAGGTCTGCACAAATGTCAATCTCAAATAGCAGACAGCTAAGCTGTCTCTGATGTCAGTCAACGTCAGTAGCAATAGACATGAAAATAGTAATGCCAAATAGCTTAAGTCTAAAGGACGTTATCAGAGTAGGCACGATAAAGGATGATATGGTCTGCATGCATGCAGAGATATGTTCAGATCTCATAAATGCAAAAGCGTCAGAGAGATGTCTACGTGGACTTTGACTATTCAACGCTTTTAAGATGAATAAGATATCAAGTCATATGAAATCGATGACATATGACTTATGAAATCGTTATGAATAAGTCAGGTTGACCAGTCATTGTGACACAGAAGAAATCGTTGTGAGATGCAAATCGTTGTGATTCTGAAGAAATCGATATGAAACACAAAACAAAAGGCAAGTCGTTGCGAGTTCTAAAGAAATCGTTATGACAACTTATAGATCGTTAGGACGAGCAAGTCGTTATGAGTTCTAAAGAAATCGTTACGGTTACTTATAGAGTCGTGTGACGAGCAAGTCGTTACGGGCTCTAAGGAATCGTTACGATAACTTATAGAGTCGTTGGACGAGCAAGTCGTTACGAGTTCTAAAGGAATCGTTACGATAACTTATAGAGTCGTTAGGACGAGCAAGTCGTTACGAGTTCTAAGGAATCGTTACGATAACTTATAGAGTCGTTACGACGAGCAAGTCGTTACGCTTTCTGAAGAAATCGTTGCGATGACTTATAGAATCGTTACGACGAGCAAGTCGTTACGCTTTCTAAAGAATCGTTGTGAGACTTATAGAATCGTTACGGCGAGCAAGTCGTTACGCTTCTGAAGAAATCGTTGCGATGACTTATAGAATCGTTACGGCATCGACTTGTTTGAAACAACATGACTTTTCAGCCAGAAGGAAAATCGTTATGATAATTCTATTGAAATCGATATGCTTATAAAGAAATCGTTCTGGACTTAGAGAAATAATATGTTGAAGAGATTAAAGCTTCAGAGAAGTAATGCATACCTTTTGTGGCTTGTTTGACCTTGGTATTTTTCCTGTACTTAAGACTTATGAAATATTCATTAGATATAATTGATAACTCTTGTTTGGTTTTGTTAATCATCAAATAATGTATATATAATTAATTAAAATTACATGGGGACAGACTGATCATCAATCTCCCCTTTTTGGTGATGACAAAACTGAACAATAAGCATGGATAAAAGTATCTGAAATTAGTTGTAAAGAGATGATATGCTAAGTTTCTAAGCAAAGTTTAAAATTTCAGACATGCTAAGTATTTTCTCCCCCTTTTTGTCATTAAGCAAAAAGATAATCTTCGACAAAGAAAGAAGAGAGAAAGAGAAATAGAGAATACACAGAAGGTCATGTCATTAACTGTGTGGAGGTACAGGTAAATAGAAGGCAGGAGACAACAGAGAGGCAAAATGGGAGATGGTTTCCCATGCCTGAACTTCCTGCTCTTCAAAATGATTTTTAAAAACTCCAAAAGACAAAGAGTAAGATGGTCCCATGGTGGAAGCCATCCGTTTGAGATGAAGATCTAGGTGCTGATAGAGAAGATCAGCATATGCATTCTTGTCCATGTTCATCTTGAGAAATCGACGAGTGCCAAAGCTGGCACAGGTGAGGAATTGGTCCATGGTGACAGGGTAGTGGTTGTGGTTATCTCTGAGAGCTTTGTGCATAGCCACATACACTTTGTATCTTTCCTCCCAGACCTTGAAGGGTCATCAACAAGATGAATGGAGTTCATATCTAGGAAAGTGGCTGGAGAAATAGCTGGTTTGCCTTCCCTGGCCTGAGCTTCATTGATTCAAACAGCTGCTGAGCTGACAGTGGGTAGAACTTGGACCATTCAGAAGATGTGAGCCTTTCACATTCAGACAGAATAGGGGCTAGAACTTCAGCACTTACATGGCCCTGGTGATATTCCCTAAATAGGAATCTAGTAAAGGAAACCAGGTAGCCTTTCTGCACTTTAATTCTGCCCATGACTCTGGCAAAACGTTCAAAGATAATGGATCCTACAGAGGATTCCATAACTAGAAAGTGAATTTGAGGAAGGGCTATCTCCTCAGGTATTTGAAGGGTAGCAAAATCTACCTGAATATCTGAAGATTGAGAGATATCTGGAGTCAAAGCTGAAATGGCCTTCCTGAACTGACAGAGCTGAACTTCTGGAAGTCTATGAATGTATCTGTAGTTGTTGAATAACATGAAATGCCTGATCATTTTTATTTCTGATTGAATGTAGGGTGCCCAGAGTTCTTGGTGATACATCCTGAACCATCAGATAGGGTCAAGGAGTGGTCCCTTGGAGGAAATCTGGCAGATTTGGCAAGAGTGAATTTCTTGAGAAGATCCTTGTGACCTTTGCCCCACTGCTCTTCAGATTTGGAGTGAGCAAGAGAGAAGATTTTGGATTTTTCGGATTTTGAAAGAGAAGTATAGGGTAGAATGGTGTTCAAATGATCTGAGAGGTTTTGAAAGGGAAGGTTGATGATGGTGGCAAGAACAACTTTGGAGGTATTCCCTATACAGTGGGTTATGTTTGTTGTCCACTGTGAGAGAAAACCACAAAGGTGGGTATTTGGGTTCAGAGGAAGAGGAAGAAGTAGAAGTAAGTTTCCTCTTCTTGGGGCAGGACTAGAAGGATCTGCCCTGTGAATATGTTCTCCCACTTTCAACACAGACCTGAGGATCCCTTCCTCAAACTCATCCTTTATCTTTTCAATAAAGGGAGAGTTGAGTTGAGCTTGTTCAGGTATGATAGTGATGAAAGATGGTGGAGGAGTAGGATGAAGAAAAGAGTGTGAAGTAGTTGGAGATCATCAGCTGGTCCAAGGGAGGGACCAGAGGAGGAGGAGGATGCTCCAGCTGAGGATGCTGGAGGGGCCTCAAGTATAGGAGAAGGGAAGGAATGGAAGTGGAGGAGGCAGGAGATGAGGTGGACTGAAATGGTGTAGGAGAGAAATTGGTCTAGATTGAGGCTTCTTGAATGTTTGAGGAGCAGGAGGTGCTGTAGGAGCGTGGGTGGAGTTGGAGGAATAGGTGTGTGAGAGGGAGAAGAGGGAGCTGGGGGCTTGGGTGCCAAGAACTCTTCTGCCTCTATCTGCACAGACTCACTCTCCATGGCCCTGATGGCCCTGACCCTTGCTCAGATGGCCCTGGGCCCTGCAACCTGATCAGCTGGCCCTGTTGGCCCTACCTCTTCTGGTGCGGCTGCTGCTTCTGGTGCTGCCTGATGGCCCGACACATTTTCTTCAGGCTCTTGAGCTTCTGGAGGAGGAGGAGCTTGAACTCCAACTGCCTTGATAATATCTGAGAGCATGCCTTTCATGCTACTCATCTCCTTATTAAACCATTTCATAGCATTTCGATTTGACCTAACTCCTTGTTGGCTGAAGCTTGGCTCAGAAATATAGAGTTTACATCTGACTGGAGAGTACATAATAGCTCACCTTGAACATTCAGCCTTTCAATCACTGGCTTCAAGTTTATGACAATTTTCTGCTTGACCTGCCTCTCAAAAGGAGAATCAGCCAGGAGAGGAACTTCAGAGGCAACTTCTTTTCCTTTCTTCTTGCCTTCCTTTGCTGGAGGAGGTTGATCATCATCTGAGCTCGAAGAGCTTGCAGTCTCCCCTTCTCTTCCTTCATCCTGATCAACAACTGGAGTTGCTTCTACTGAACCTTCTTTTGATAGCTCCCCCTCAATAGGAGCATCTTCTTCATTTGATACTTGCTCCCCCTGAATGGGAGCATCCGCCATCACAGAGACACCTGAACAGCTGGGTGCTCTAACTCTACTGAACATCTTCCATTTGTTCATCAATGTGGCCTGATGCCACAGCCTCTTCAGCAACTCTGCCACTAGTTTCTGGAGCACTAGAGGTGAAAGGAATCGAATCAATGATGTCTGAAAGAATAGATGCAACTACAGTTGAGGGTAGTGGGTCCTCAACTGAATAATGTCCTCTGGGAGAATATCCTCAATTCTCCTTTCTGCAAAGATTTGAACTGATTCTTCTGGAAATTCTGAAGCTGCTACAGATACCTTTCTTCTTCTACTGCACTTTCAGACTGAACTTCTGCTATAGAGGGGCCTGAAGATTCTCTGCTCCAACTGCTGGAGCTGAAATGACTCCACTGGCAATTCTGGAATCATATCCGCTGATCCCATCTCCTGATGAACAACTGAGGTGTCGTCGATGATGGCTTCGCCTTCAGCAACTGAAGCCTTGAACCAGACACCATTTTCCACAGAGAAGCCACTCTTCTTTAGGTTCCTGGACCTGATTGCTTGGCCCATTTTCTCTACAACTGCCCCAGAGGATCAACAACACCGAAGTGTTTGAAGATCTTGGTAAGTAGGTGGGCATAAGGCAGGGACACATTGAACTTACTCTTGGTGTCCCAAATCTGATCTCTTGCAAACTTCATTCTTTCCATTATCACTGCGGCCATATTTATCTCCTTATTCTGAATGGCCCAGTACATCATGTCCGAATCGGCCTTTGTGCAAGATGAAAATTGCACTTCTGGGAACTAAGATTTGACAGACAATAAAATGAAGGAGGCGGTTGAAGGCAGATAGTTGATTTATATCGATCTTGCCGTCCCTCAGCTTGAATCCTGGCCCGATAATTCCCAAACCTTTCACTTGGGCGTCCACGGTGTGAACCCCACTAAATCCGGAAGTCTTTACATTAAACAACATCTTCAGCAACTCAGGGTCTATCCTAATCATGGTTCCCTTTACTGAAGAAACTAGAGACCCATCTTCCTCTGTTCTCATACACACGAAGAAGGCTTTTACCAAGTCCGGATAACTGACCTCTGAAAAGTGGTAATTTCTGTCCACTGCATCTGATTGATCAAATCTACTACGCTGCTCATTCCACTTTTCCTCAGATTAGCGACATCTACTTCTTTATTGCCACAGAGCTTCGTCTTCACAAAAGTAAACCTCTCCTGCTGCGGAGTGAGGAACTCGGCGCTGTAGCCACCCAAACTGCCGGCGATAACTGGTGCGGCCATAGATTCAGGTGGGAAAGGCAACGGAGGGTGGAGACGGAAGGTGAGGAGAAGGAACCTCAAGAAATTTTGCGGGAAGTAGGAGGAAGTTTCAAATTTGCAGAGGATTGAGATGTGAGTTGTTAGGGCATCGGCTCATGCGACAGGATAAAGAGGGGAAAAGGTAGACGATGAGATACGAATCGTTCTGTCATCGATTTTATGAATAAATTAATGCTACGTGGAAAGTGAGGCGCCAAAAGGCGGTGGAAAACGACAAAAGGTTTTGACTATTCAAACGGACTTCAATGAGAGAGCGGTTACAACAATACAATTTGAATTTCTTTTGCTTATCGCCATGGAGGGAAAAATTACTTTAATTCTGAAATTTAATGTGCCATTGTAAGCAAACTTTTATCACAAATTGCACATGCCTAATTCCCTTCTAAGAGATGTAAATCTCTCTTCAGGTAAGGCTTTTGTGAAAATGTCTGCTAATTGGCCATTTGTATCAATAAAGGATATTTCAATATTTCCATTTGCAACATGATCACGAATAAATGATATCTAACCTCAATATGTTTGGTCCTTGAGTGCTGGACTGGATTCTTGGTGAGATTAATGGCACTGGTGTTGTCACACAGCAACGGATTGATTTGATATTTAATCCAAAGTCCTCAAGTTGTTGCTTTATCCATAAGAGTTGTGTGCAGCAACTTCCAGCAGCCACGTACTCAGCTTCAGCTGTAGAGAGTGCTACTGAATTTTTTTTCTTTGAGGACCAAGATATCAAACACCCTGCAAGGAACTGACAACCACCACTGGTGCTCTTTCTATCTAATTTGCATCCAGCATAGTCAGCATCAGAGTAACCTACTAAGTTAATTTCACAGAGTTTTGGATACCATAGACCTAAGTCATGAGATCTTGCTAAATATCTAAATATTCTTTTCACAGAAATTAAATGTGATTCTTTAGGATCTGCTTGATATCTAGCACACATGCATACACTAAATAAATATCTGGTCTACTAGCTGTTAAATAAAGTAGTGAACCTATCATACCTCTGTAGATCTTTTGATCTACTTTCTTACCATCTTTGTCACTGTCCATTCTTGTTGATGTACTCATTGGTGTTGACAGTGGCTTGGTATTTTCGAATCCAAATTTCTTCAAGAGTTCTTTTGTGTACTTTGCTTGACAGATGTGAGTTCCTTCCTTTCCTTGTTTGATTTGAAGTCCAAGGAAATAGTTGAGTTCTCCCATCATACTCATTTCAAATTCTCCCTGCATTAACTTTTCAAAATACTTGCAAAGAGATTCATCAGTAGAACCAAAAATGATATCATCTACATAGATTTGAACTAATAGGATGTGTTTGACTTTTGACTTTATAAAAAGAGTACTATCTACCTGACCTCTACTGAAACCATGATTTAGAAGAAAAGCCTTTCATACCAGGCTCTAGGTGCTTGCTTTAAACCATATAATGCCTTGTGAAGTTTGAAAACATGATTAGGAAATTCTGTGTCATCAAAACCCGGAGGTTGTTCCACATAAACTTCCTCTTTTATGAAACCATTTAAAAAGGCGGATTTAACATCCATTTGAAATAGTGTCAAGTTCAAAGCAGATGCATATGCAAGTAATATTCTAATGGCCTCAAGTCTAGCTACAGGTGCATAGGTTTCATCGAAATCTATGCCTTCCTCTTGAGAATAGCCTTGAGCTACCAATCTGGCCTTGTTTCTTAAGATTGCACCAGTTTCATCCAGTTTATTTCTGAACACCCATTTGGTGCCAATGACTGGATGGTCTGATGGTCTAGGAACAAGTGACCATACTTGGTTTCTCTTGAATTGATTTAATTCATCTTGCATGGCTACTATCCAAGATTCATCAGAAAGAGCTTCATTGACTGTCCTAGGCTCTATTTGAGAAACAAAAGCTAGGTAATCACAAGGAATAACATTACCTCTTGTTCTTACCCCTATGGATGGATCACCAATGATATTCTCAAGTGGGTGATCTTTCTTGTATCTCCACTCCTTTGGAAGGTTTTCATGAGTAACTTCTTCTTGTTGTAATTCTTCCAGAGGTGGATCATCCTTGTCCTCAATTGATGCATCTTTTAGTTTCTTGGATAGTTCTTCTGCATCATCATTGTCACTATCTACTTCCTTTCTCAAGGAAGGGTTAGTTTCATCAAAAATAATGTGTACAGACTGTTCAATCAATAAGTACGTTTGTTAAATACTCTATAGCCTTTGGGTTTAGAGGTGTACCCCATAAGATGCCTTCATCTGATTTGGCATCCAACTTACCAATGTCCCTTTTTCCATTGTTGTGAATGAAGCAAGGGCACCCAAGGTTCTGAAGTGGCTGATCTTTGGCTTCTTCCTTTGAATAGTTCATATGCAGTCTTCTTCAGGATTGGCCTGATCATTACTCGGTTGATAATGTAGCTTGCTGTGTTGACTGCTTCAGCCCAAAAGTATCTTGGCAGATCATATTCTGAGAGCATAGTTCTTGCCATATCCAATAGGGTTCTGTTCTTCCTCTCAGCAATACCATTTTGTTGTGGTGTCCTTGGTGCTGAGAAATTATGCTCAATTCCCTGATCATCACAAAATCTAGCAAACTTTTCATTTTGAAATTCACCACCATGATCTGATCTGATAGACACAATGCTGAACTTCTGATCTTTCTGAACTTTCTTACTGAAGCTGACGAAATTTTCAAAAGTGTCATCTTTATGTTCTAGGAATGATACCCATGTGAATCTTGAGTAGTCATCAACTATGACAAATCCAAATTTCTTTCCTCCAAGACTGGTAGTCCTCATTGGCCCAAATAGATCCATATGAAGGAGCTCCAAGGGTTTTGAGGTGGTCACCACCGTCTTTGACTTGAAGGAGCCTTTGGTGTGCTTTCCCTTAGCACAAGGTTTACATACACCATCCAATTTTGTACTAACCTTAGGTAGACCTTCCACAAGATTCTTCTTCAGCAGTTTTCTCATGCCATCTATGCTGCAATGTCCAAGTCGTCTGTGCCATAATTCTGTGAATTTATCTTTATTTGCTGCCAGGCAAACATTTTGAACCTTGAGTTCTTCAAGATAGAGCACATACAAATTCTTTTCTCTATTAGCTTCAAAGATGACTGCTCCATCCTTCAGTAACTGCACTTTGACTCTTGAAACTTGATCTGATGGCCTCTGTCACACAGCTGGCTAATGCTAATGAGATTGTGCTTCAATCCTTTGACTAATAGCACATCTTCTATGACTGTTTTTCCTTTGTTATTCACAGAGCCACTGCCTATCACGGTTCCTTTCCCATTATCTCCATAAGTAACTGTTCCATCTTCAGCTTGGAGATGAGAGAACAACTTCTGGTTTCCTGACATGTGTCTTGAGCACCCACTATCCAAATACCATTTGGATGCTCGGGGTTAACCTGAAATAGAAACATCAAGCTTTAGGTACCCAAATTCTTTTGGGTCCTGATTGGTTAGTATCATTATTTTACCTTTTAATATCCATTTCTTATGTCTTGTTGGGCATGTGTTATAATATGTCCTAACTTATTGCAGTGACTACAGCAGGATAACTAGTCACTTTTTCTATATATTTGAAATCAGCTTTGTATGCTACATCTTGTTCAGGTACAAATTTTGGTGTTGGATATGTTTTAGATAGATAGACTATGGTTTCTTCATTATCTGGGGGTGTATATCCTAACCCATTTTTCTTCTTACCTGATCTCCTAGCACCTTTTAATATTAGAGAGTTTTTACCATTAGTAAATTTTTCTAGTGTGCTTGATAGTTTATCATTTTCTTCATTTAAGTTTTAATTTCTTTCCTTAATTCATCTGTACTTTCTGTTTTTCTAGTTTAGTTATTTGTTCATTCTTAGCTTTTAGGTCTTCACATAACAGTTCATTTCTTCGTTTAAGTTCAGTTATTTGACTTTCTAATTGTTCATTTTCTGATTTTAGATCTGAGTTTGTATTTTCTATACAGACTATGTTTTTCTTACTTACTTTTAATAGTTTGGTTACTTCTTTATATTTTTCATATAGTTCGTTGAAAGCCTCTTCTAAACTATCGGAGTCTGAACCATTGCATGAATCAAAAGAGGAGTCAGAAGTTACCTTATCTTCAGTATTTGCCATGAAGGCCAAGTGGGCTTTTTCTTCATCACTGCAGGAGCTTGACTCACTGTCTGAGTCGCTACTGTTTTCCCATGCTGCTGCCATTGCTTTCTTCTTGTACTTTCTGAACTTCTTGGAACTGTCCTTCTTCCTGAACTCCGGCTTCTTTAACTTAGGACACTCAGTCTTAATGTGTCCTGGCTTCTTACATTCATAGCAGATGGGTTCTCCTTTCTTATTTCTTTTCCATCTGGCTTCTTGAATCCTTATTCCTTTTGAAGTACCTTCTACCAGATTGAAATTTCTTCTTTTTAGCCAAAATTCGCTGTAACTTTCTAGATAGCATAGCTTCCTCATTCTCGCTGTCTGCATACTTTCACTTTCAGCTGAACTTGCATCTGGTGAATCTTCTTCAGCTTTTAAGGCGTTGGAGTGCTTCTTTCTGCTAGAGGACTCTCCTAGCCTTTCCATATTGATCTCATGGGCCATGAGGGACCCAATGAGCTTTTCTACAGACATTCTTTCAGGTCATTAGCTTCTTCTATTGCTGTGACTTTTGGGATCCATGAGGACGGTAAGGATCTAAGTATCTCCTTACCATGTCTCCCATCTCATAGATTTTCCCAGACTGGCTAGTCCATTTGTGATGTCAGTGAACCGGCTGAACATTTGAGTTATGGACTCACTTGACTGCATCTGAAATCTTTCATATTGAGTGACAAGAATGTCGATTCTTGTTTCCTTTACTTTGTCTGTGCCTTCATAAGTAATCCTGAGCTTTTCCCACATTTCCATTGAGGATTTGCAGGCTGAAACTCTGTTGAATTCCTTCTTACTTAGAGCACAGCATAGGATGCTTTTTGCTTTGCAATTTAGGGAAATCTTCTTCCTGTCATCCTGTCCATTGTGCTTTTCATTTGTGACTAACAGATCACCTTCTTCTACTATGGACCAAATTTGATAGTCGTGTCCTTGTAAAAAGTATTCCATTCTGGTCTTCCAGTAAGGATAATCTTCACCATCGAAGAGAGGGGGTCGGTTGACGGACTGACCTTCAAAGTTACCTTGGGCTGCCATGATCTTTACTCTTCAGATCGTTGGATCCTTTCTTTGTCGAAGAGACTCGCTCTGATACCACTTGTTGCCCAGTTGACGAGCCCAGAGGGGGGTGAATGGGTCTTTAAAAATTAATCTAGAAGATACCTGTAACTAAAAACAATCACACAAACGTTCTTCGAAATAGGTTAGTGACAGTTAGTTTAAATAACAATCACACACAAAGGAAGACAGTCACACAACACAAGGATTATCCTGGTTCGGACCTCCTCTCCTTAGGAGTCCTACGTCCAGTCCCTGAGCAACAACTCAGGATTTCACTAACTAGGGTACAGTCCCCCTAAGGATGCTACAACACCCAGCTCAGCTGGTCTTCCTTCACACTCGAAGGGAACAACACCCTGGATACCACCAGGTCTTCCTTCACAACCGAAGGGAATAACACGGAGAAGAATGAATGACTTTCAAGCCCCTAGATCAAGCTTTTGACAAGCAAGGATCTGAAGCAACTAGAACTGAGAGCAAAGAGATGTGAAACAAGGTACACTCTCAGAACTACACGGGCTCTCTCAAGATTTTTGAGCTTGTGGAGAGCAAAAGAGCAAAACTAAGAGGAATGAAGGTTCTTGGCTCTGGACTTTCTTCAGAAGAATTTGATGCTTGGATGCGTAATATCTCTGCACTCTCTGTTCTTCTGACTTGAATTTATATCTTCAATTTGAAATGTAGACGTTGAAGTGTCCGTTGTCTCTCTTTTGAGTAGTCGTTAGACTGAATGACATCTGGAGTCTTGGAAGCTTCCAGTCAAGAGTCTTTTGAACACTTAGCACGCAAAGAGATGAGATCTTCAGGATATCCGTTGGCTTCTATTTGTTTAACGTTGTACCATGAAGCTAGATCAGAGGTCTGCACAAATGTCAATCTCAAATAGCAGACAGATAAGCTGTCTCTGATGTCAGTCAACGTCAGTAGCAATAGACATGAAAATAGTAATGCCAAATAGCTTAAGTCTAAAGGACGTTATCAGAGTAGGCACGATAAAGGATGATATGGTCTGCATGCATGCAGAGATATGTTCAGATCTCATAAATGCAAAACGTCAGAGAGATGTCTACGTGGACTTTGACTATTCAACGCTTTTAAGATGAATAAGATATCAAGTCAATATGAAATCGATGACTATATGACTTATGAAATCGTTATGAATAAGTCAGGTTGACCAAGTCGTTGTGACACAGAAGAAATTGTTGTGAGATGCAAATCGTTGTTTTCTGAAGAAATCGATATGAACACAAAACAAAAGGCAAGTCGTTGCGAGTTCTAAAGAAATCGTTACGACAACTTATAGAGTCGTTAGGACGAGCAAGTCGTTATGAGCTCTAAAGGAATCGTTACGGTTACTTATAGAGTCGTTGTGACGAGCAAGTCGTTACGGGCTCTAAGGAATCGTTACGATAACTTACAGAGTCGTTAGGACGAGCAAGTCGTTACGAGTTCTAAAGGAATCGTTACGATAACTTACAGAGTCGTTAGGACGCAAGTCGTTACGAGTTCTAAAGGAATCGTTACGATAACTTACAGAGTCGTTATGGCGAGCAAGTCGTTACGCTTTCTGAAGAAGTCGTTGCGATGACTTATAGAATCGTTACAGCGAGCAAGTCGTTACGCTTTCTGAAGAAGTCGTTGTGATGACTTATAGAATCGTTACGGCGAGCAAGTCGTTACGCTTTATGAAAGAAGTCGTTGCGATGACTTATAGAATCGTTACGGCATCGACTTGTTTGAAACAACATGACTTTTCAGCCAGAAGGGAAATCGTTATGATAATTCTATGAAATCGATATGCTTATAAGGAAATCGTTCTGGACTTAGAGAAATAATATGTTGAAGAGATTAAAGCTTCAGAGAAGTAATGCATACCTTTTGTGGCTTGTTTGACCTTGGTGCTTTTCCTGTACTTAAGACTTATGAAATATTCATTAAATATACTTGATAACTCTTGTTTGGTTTTGTTAATCATCAAAATATATGTATATATAATTAATTAAAATTACATGGGGACAGACTGATCATCCGATTTCATAGGTGTGGCGACAAGAGCCATAGAGTCAAGGATTGTCTGAAGATAGTGAAGACCACTCCATCAGCAGCCCCAGTAGCGGCAGGACCAGCAGAAGGATCTCGAGCCCCAGCTCAAGTGTACACACTCATGAGTGAGGAGGCCATGCGAGTGGAGGAAGTCACCATAGGTACCTAGTTGATCTTCGAGGGAGAAGATCCCTTTAATGGGGAGAGAGTGTAAGGCCTGAATTTTTCTTTTTATTTTGAATTATGGTTGTGCATGTTATGTGAGTGTTTTCAAATTTTTATAGATTTGAAGATCCCAGTTTTATTGGTTTTCTGATTATTGGTTGGAGGATACTTGTAAGACCCGAGGATTTTAGACTATGTTTTGAATGTGTTTAACAATATTTTATAATATTTCACTTTATTTTAAAGATATTATGTATAAGAAATAATAATAATAGCTATCACTTTAATGGATTGCTGGAATAAACTTCTAATCGATTATTGTCTAAGCTCAATTGATTGTGTATGAGGTCTTCAATCGATTGATGAAGACAGCCCAATCGATTGCTAAAGAAGTCCGCAATCGATTGATGACTATTGCTCAATCGATTGTTGTTATGCTCAATTGATTGCTGTTAGGCTCCTATCAGTTGGTGATATTCTTACCGATTGCTGTTATGCTCCTATTGATTGGTGATATTCCTATCGATTGTTGTTTAGTGTCTACCGATTGGTGATCAAATATATATTCCGATTAGGGAGTATTTATATTCTTTATTTCGATTGGCCTATCTGTTATGACTCCATAATGATTCTAGTTTCCTAATCCAATAGTAATCACAATTTCTTCATGGATTGAGTTGGATTAACTTTGGAAGTCTCTAAGGGTTTCGGATCTTATTTCCCATCTTGAACATGACTCAAAGATATATATATATGGCTTGGTTTCGTGTAGGAGGCACTTTTGGCCGTGTGTTCTAGAGAGACTTTTGCGAGGGAGCTTGGAGCTTGTTTGCATAAGCCTTGTCCAATCGAGCAGCGTGATGGTGTGCTTTTGGACGTGAGGAAGGCGTGTTGTGCTGCCAACCATCCATAAGGTGTGAAGATTGCATCAAGTTGGGGAGAACTCTCTTTGGCTTGGACAAAGAGGGCTTCTTCAACCTAATTCGATCTTCACGGGTTTTCTTCAGGCAAGTAAACTGGGGGTTTAAATCTGTGATCTTAATTTGTACATAGTGTGTTTTTCACATTTTTTTATGCATTAAACACGAGAATTTTGGAATGTGAATTCTCGAATTTAGTTCTTCCTTCCAGTTATTTCAAATATTTTATTTGTTTTTATATGTATTTATATGTTTATGTGTAAGATGTGCATGTGGATGGTTCT
This sequence comes from Colocasia esculenta, assembly GCA_014218235.1. Lineage (NCBI taxonomy): Eukaryota > Viridiplantae > Streptophyta > Magnoliopsida > Alismatales > Araceae > Colocasia > Colocasia esculenta. Next base: position 44,279,681 of record CM024754.1, read on the forward strand.
TATCTATGAGTTAGCCTGTTTTAATATTACGGGATCATCATATTATATATTGTTGATTTTCAGGTGACTGGAGATATGTTTAATAATTTCTTTACAAGAAACGTGTGGGGAATTTTTAGAAAATAAAGATAATTACACTATGCTTTATTCATGTTGAGTAAAATCGTGATATTTTGTAGAGTTATTCATGTCAATCATGTTCATATGTGTTTCTGTTTTGAGGATTTTCTGTCTTAAATTACTATTTTTCAGATTATATTATATGTGTGTATCAGTAGCTTATAAATCACAGTAAATTATATGGTTGTCAAAAAATTATGGATTTTTTCTAGTCCAGTCTACTATCTGAGATTTACGTTCTATAAATTTTCCAAAATTTTTAGAATATTGTAGATATTTCTGCACTGTCATGTGTTAACTAAGCATTATGTGTTAAATTATGTTAATCTATGTAATTATAGCAATTAACAACATATTTTTAGTTAGGGAAACTTAGTTTACTGCTAATCTGAAATTGTATGAGTTATGTTTTATGTTGTACTTACATGTATAGTAAGTATGCTTATGTAGGTTGCATGATTGTTATTAAATGCCAAAGGACACTGCCGCCATAGTGGGTTTACTAGTGTTGTACCATAGAAATCTCCCCATGGGAAAGTTCACTCTGTCTATTGCTTACTGGCCTCGAGGGCAACGAGATTTCAAATCCTGGAGGTGTTCAACGCTTGCACTATTCACTGGTTAGGGTGGAGAGAGCTTCACAATTTTTGCTCAATAACCAACACTCGTCACTGTTTTGTGTAAGTGATTGAGTACTGACTAAATGTACTAGTCTTCTGGGGGGGGGGGGGGGGGGGTTTGGCAATGTGTCTAGATACTGTTATTGTTACTGCTACTGCCTATTTTTACTATCTATTGCTATTATTTACTGTCACTGTCTACACTTTACTGCTTATCACTACTATCTACTTTTAATGCTTATTTACTTTTGGTTACTGCTACTATTACTATCTATTGTTTTAGAGTTAGAATTTTATTTATTGCCTCTTAATTGCACATGTTCTTAGTTTAGTACGTTCCATGTTAAAGACTGTTCATTGATGTTTAATGACTGAATGTTGCGCCTGTATATGTGTAATTGTCACCATGAGAATTGTTAAGTGAGAGAATAGAGTGTTATATACACGTTAGCATGTGAGTATTATGTGTATATATGTACCATGTTACTTTAAAGTTACTATATTGTAGGTTGTAGATTTAGATTTCTTGTTTGCTTGTCGAGTCTATTGCATAGACTCACTCTTGTTGACTTTTTAGGAGGAGATGAAGAGTTAGCGAGGTCTGACGAAGAATTTCAAGAGTAGATCGTGCGAGACTTTAGTTGGATTAGTTTCTATTAATAGACATTGTATTTGGACTTTGGTTATGAGAGATTATGCTACATTATTTCTTTTCTTAGATTATGTAGATTGTGATCTATGGATTATCAAGTTGTTGAAATAAGAGTTGTTTACTTTATGTGGCTTATGCTATTTCTATTTGTGTATGTCTCAACCTATATGAATAATGTTGGGGTCTTCTCCCCTGTGATAATTCGCTCTCGTCCAACAAGGGTTGGTATAACCGTACCAGGCGTAAGTGGGTTGTCACATTACGTGTTGTCAATAAATGTTTCGCAGAAAAAGTATACACAAGTTTATATGTATAAGATAAACTATGTATTGGTAGAAACGTGTAGTGTTGTCTGACAATTTAGTCAAAACGATTTTCGGCACGTGTTAGAAGTTTTTCTACAATGTTAGATCGAAGATCATGTTCATATTTTATACATGTCTGAGATTTATGAAATGACCAACCTCCTATAATATAATGTTTATTGAAATTAATTTATCATAAGTGAACGTGCGAGTGATTTCAGAAATAATCGTTTTGTACATGATATCGTCTGTACTGTTTATATATGAAATTTATTCAAAAGTTATTTTGAACAAAAATTAGATCATGAATCAAGGCAATTTATCATGAATTACTTTAAATACAATCAAGGTAATATGATTATTGAATCATTAACAAAATATTATTGAGTCATAAGAATAATATGATGTGGTGTGTAAATGTTAATGACTCATTTTTTTTAAAGAGATATCGTATGATGAAGTACTTATTTATATATGACGAAGTGAGACTTCGCATATGACGAAGTGATCATTGTGCATGATGAAATGACCCTTCGCATATGACGAAGTGAGCCTTCATATATGTTGAAGTGAACCTCGCATATGACGAAGTGAACCTTCACATATGAGGAAATGAACTTTGTATATGACGAAGTGACCTTCGCATATGACGAAATGAGCCTTCGCGAATGACGAAGTGAGCTTCATTATGACAAAGTGTTCACATATACGATGAAGTGTCTGTTCATAGGCAGTGATGTGTACAATGTCTAAATTTTTATATGATAAATAGATAATGGTAGTGTTTGAGCAATTATCATGTTTTTGTCATTATCAAATCTTTGAAGTCTTTATTTTCATTTAGTATTTTTATTTTGTCATAATCAAGACTATTTAATATCATTGTTTGATTGGGAAGATACATACGTGTTTCTGTTGAACCACTTTATGGTTGTCCTTATATTTGGTGATAACAAAACTTATGATAATTTCACATATATCTTTGTTGATTAAATACTATTGAATATTTTGTTTCATCTGTGTCGCATCAATCTCATAGCAAAATGCTGAGTCTCACATTGATGCAATATGGCGCACTATAATGATAAAATCAATGTCTAATCTATATACATCGATTTCAGTTCAAGTGCCAAATTATAAGCGCTATAACGATTCGTTTAGTAGTTACAACGATTCGCTAAGTGGCCATACGATTTGTTAAATCGATCTCACAACGACTTCTTAAGTGGCCATAACAATTTGTTAAGAAATCGATTCCATAACGATTCGCTAAGCTCATAACGATTTGATAAGTGAGTGCAACGATTTGCCCTCACATCGATTTGCTTGCATAACGATTTCATAAGTGATCGCATCGATTTCTTCATAAGTGATCATAACGATTTGCTTGCATAACGATTTCATAAGTGATCGCATCGATTTCTTCATAAGTGATCATAACGATTTGCTTGCATAACGATTTCATAAGTGATCGCAACGATTTCTTCAGGAGATCATAATGATTTGCTTGCATAACGATTTCATAAGTGATCGCATCGATTTCTTCATAAGTGATCACAACGATTTGCTTGCATAACGATTTCATAAATGATCACATCGATTTGTTCAACGATTTGTTTACAAATGAGCAACGACTCTTCACATAACGATTTCATAAGTCATGCTCATAACGATTTCTTCATGGATTCTGTTCAAACACAGATTGCCTTTATATTTCAAATATGCTTGGCGCTTAAATGAAAAGTCAAAATATCTTCTGACAGAAAAAGCTGCATGCATATTTCAGAGTCTTGTCAAAAAGATATGAACTACTATTTTCAGCATGATAGCAGAAACACAGTGGTATGCACAGTTTATCATAAACACTCTTTTATGCTAAACACTCTTCTTCTATGCTAACAGATCTCGAAGACCACCAGAGTCTGATTAAGACAAATGAAGAGAAAGATCAGCAACGACTAGAAGAGCTCCAACGGATCTCTTCAACGGATATATTCTAAAGCTGCTCATTAAAAGATGGAGCATTGCTGAAGAACAGAAGAGCTTTTCCTGAAAATCTTTGAAGGAGTGTACAACCAGTGAGGAACCTCAACGCCACATACACTCAAAGGAAAAGAGAGAAAGAGCCTGAGCCAGAAGAAGTGTTCAAGCATCTGAAGCTCTCAAGTCTTCAAGCTTTCTTTTCTCTCTTCATTCTCCCTGTGCTTATTGTAATTCTTGGGGGAGTTTCTGCTGAGAGTTTCTTGGGTAGAGGACATTCTTGTAGAACTCTCAGCATTGTTTCTTTCTTTATAAGAAAGACATCTCGTCCAGCTGTAGGACTGTATACAGTAGTTAACCCAGCTAGGGGTTTGTGTCTAGCAGAACCGCACTGGGGTTTATACTAGGAGGTTGGCTTCTTTACCTGTAAGAGAAGTGGGCTGCCTTCTTGCCCGGGAAAGAGAAGAAGACCAGCTGGGGTGCTGGGTGTTGTAGTGTCTTGAGGGGGACTGTACCCTTGGTTAGTGAAATCCCAAGAGGTTGCTTGGGGACTGGACGTAGGACTTCCATGTGGGAAGGGCCGAACCAGGATAATCTCCTGTGTCCTTTGTGTGATTGTTCTTTTGCTTCCGCACTGCCACTCTTCATCACACTAACACTAACCAAACTTTTAAGTGTTCACGTTTTGATTTCAGATTTCAGAAAAACCTATTCACCCCCTCTAGGTTACCTTGCTGCCGTACCAAAAGGGCCAACAAGTGGTATCAGAGCGGGTCTCTGATTATTTCAAGAAGATCCAACGATCTTAGAGCAAAGATCCATGGCAGCTCAAGGATATGCTGAAGGCCAATCAGTCACCAGACCTCCATTCTTTGATGGAGAGGACTACCATATGGAAGATGAAATGATGAAATGGCGAATGGAATGCTTCATTCGAGGCACAGACTTTGATCTATGGCAGGTAATCGAGGTAGGTGATTATGTTATTGTTCCTATTCCAGGCACTACTGCCATTACAACAGTAGATAAAAGTAAATTATCTTTAAACTTTAAAGCTAAGAACTACCTATGTTGTGCTCTATCAAAAGAGAATTAGTAGAGTATCTGCATGTAAATCAGCTAAAGAAATAGGATAAACTGCAGATAACTTATGAAGGAACAGATAAAGTAAAACAAATTAGGATAGATATTCTTGTCTCACAATATGAGCAATTTAAAATGCTTCCAAACGAAAATATCACTCAAATGTATAATAAATTTCAACCATAGTAGCAAATTTAAGCTCTCTAGGTAAAAATCTTTCTGATGAAGAAAATGTTAGAAAAATACTTAGGTCCTTAACTACATCATGGACACCTAAGGTAACTGCCATTGAAGAAGCCCATGATTTGACCAAATTATCAATCGATAATCTGATAGGTTCTCTCATGGCACATGAAATAAATATGGAGCGATTATCTGAAAGTTCATCTAAAATAAAATGCACTAACGCTCTTAAAGCTGTAGCAGCTCCTTCTGGTCTTCTTCTAGTTCTCAACATGCAGATTCTGAAGACAACAATGTTGATGATGAAGTATTGTCCAAGCTTCAGAAGCTTTTGAAGAAGAAGAAGAAAAACGGATCGAGAAGGATCCAAAAGAAAGAAAGAAAGAAAAAGAACCAGTGTGCTATGAATGCAGAAAACTTGGACATCTAAGACAGATTGTCCAAGGCTCAGAAAGACTGGTCAAACCGAAAGGAACAAGAAGCAGCACAAGAAATTCAAGAGAAAAGCCATGGCAGCTGCTTTGGAAAATGATGAGGCCTACCTCAGAATCATCAAGCTCAGGATCGGAAAATGAGCAGGTAAATCTAGCCCTCGTGGCAGGACTAGATGAGGTAAATTCTGAACCTTTTTATAATTCTTGCACAGATTTAGGATCAGAATCTGAAGATTTAGAACAAGGTTTTAATGAACTTTATGAGAAACACAAGGTTGTTTAAAAGAATTGAGAAATATCAAGAACAACCTTATTGTTAGAAAACACTAATTCTGATCTTAAATCAGAAATGGAACAATTAGAAGAACAATTAAAAGAATGTAAAAATAACAATTATCGTTTAAATGAAGATTTGAAAAGTAAGAACAATGAGAAGTTAGAGTTGGAAGAAAAATGGAAAATTCTAACTGAAGAAAATCTTTATTTAAAAGAATCAGTTAGAAAATTAACTAAAGGAAAAACATCTCTAGCCTTATGCTTAAAAGGATCAAAATCCGGAAAAGACAAACAAGGGCTTGGTTACACACTTCCAGAAAAGGGAAAACAAGGCATAATTCCTGAAAAATATCCATTACCAAAATTGTAAAAGAAACCAAGATGCCCCAGACAAAGGCCCCTGTAAAAGAAAAAGTCTACAGAAATCACGTTTAAAAACTCAGCACAAAGAAAATAAGAACAACAAAACAATCTATATTCATTGTTGTTCTCATTCCAATAAACTAGGACACACTGTAAACACCTGCACAACAAGGCACTTAGTTTGGATCCCTAAAGGATATTTTCATGCTTCTAATCATCAAGGACCCAAAAGGATTTGGGTACCTACCTTTGAGTAATCTTCTTGCAGGTTAGCCTTGGAGCATAAAAAAAAAAAAAAAAAAAAAAACAAGGATGCTCAAGGCAGGAGTGACTACAGACTCTTCATTCAAATCTCATCTGAAGAAAGAGTAGTCACAAAAATTGAATTGGTCTTTATTACTAACAATATTCGTAAGTTTCATTCAGGTGGTGTCTCTCATTCAGGGGGAGCACAGACTAAGGGGGAGTTATTCATTTTTGTCTTTTACTGGCAATTGTTGAACCCCTCAATGGTAAGAATTCTCTCAAAGGGGGAGAGAAATGCATGGTAAGATCCTTCCTTTTTGGTTTGTGACAAAAAGGGGGAGAGTTTGTATGAATTTTTCTGAAACCTTTATGCTTTATATATTTTTTTATCAGAAAATTCACATAAATTTTGTCATCACCAAAAAGGGGGAGATTGTTGAACCACTTTATGGTTGTCCTTATATTTTGGTGATAAAAAAACTTATGAAATCACATATATCTTTGTTTATTAAATACTATTGAATATTTTGTTTCATCTGTGTCGCATCAATCTCATAGCAAAATGCTGAGTCTCACATTGATGCAATATGGCGCACTATAATGATAAAATCAATGTCTAATCTATATACATCGATTTCAGTTCAAGTGCCAAATTAATAAGCGCTATAACGATTCGTTTAGTAGTTACAACGATTCGCTAAGTGGCCATAACGATTTGTTAAATCGATCACAATGACTTCTTAAGTGGCCATAACAATTTGTTAAGAAATCGATTCCATAACGATTCGCTAAGGCTCATAACGATTTGATAAGTGAGTGCAACGATTGCCCTCACATCGATTTGCTTGCATAACGATTTCATAAGTGATCGCATCGATTCTTCATAAGTGATCATAACGATTTGCTTGCATAACGATTTCATAAGTGATCGCATCGATTCTTCATAAGTGATCATAACGATTTGCTTGCATAACGATTTCATAAGTGATCGCATCGATTTCTTCATAAGTGATCATAACGATTTGCTTGCATAACGATTTCATAAGTGATCGCAACGATTTCTTCAGGAGATCATAACGATTTGCTTGCATAACGATTTCATAAGTGATCGCATCGATTTCTTCATAATTGATCACAACGATTTGCTTGCATAACGATTTCATAAATGATCACATCGATTGTTCAACGATTGTTTACAATGAGCAACGACTCTTCACATAACGATTTCATAAGTCATGCTCAAAATGATTTCTTCATGGATTCTGTTCAAACACAGATTGCCTTTATATTTCAAATATGCTTGGCGCTTAAATAAAAAGTCAAAATATCTTCTGACAGAAAAAGCTGCATGCATATTTCAGAGTCTTGTCAAAAAGATATGAACTACTATTTTCAGCATGATAGCAGAAACACAGTGGTATGCACAGTTTATCATAAACACTCTCTTCTATGCTGACAGATCTAGAAGACCACCAGAGTCTGATTAAGACAAATGAAGAGAAAGATCAGCAACGACTAGAAGAGCTCCAACGGATCTATTGTAAAGCTGCTCATATAAAAGATGGAGCATTGCTGAAGAACAGAAGAGCTTTTCCTGAAAATCTTTGAAGGAGTGTACAACAGTGAGGAACCTCAACGCCACATACACTTAAAGGAAAAGAGAGAAAGAGCCTGAGCCCAGAAGAAGTGTTCAAGCATCTGAAGCTCTCAAGTCTTCAAGCTTTCTTTTCTCTCTTCATTCTCCCTGTGCTTATGTAATTTTGGGGAGAGTTTCTGCTGAGAGTTTCTTTGGGTAGAGGTCATTCTTGTAGAACTCTCAGCAACTGTTTCTTTCTTTATAAGAAAGACATCTCGTCCAGCTGTAGGACTGTATACAGTAGTTAACCCAGCTAGGGGTTTGTGTCTAGCAGAACCGCACTGGGGTTTGTACCAGGAGGTTGGCTTCTTTACCTGTAAGAGAAGTGGGCTGCCTTCTTGCCCGGAAAGAGAGAGAAGACCAGCTGGGGTGCTGGGTGTTGTAGTGTCCTTGAGGGGGACTGTACCCTTGGTTAGTGAAATCCCAAGAGGTTGCTTGGGGACTGGACTTAGGACTTCCATGTGGGAAGGGCCGAACCAGGATAAATCTCTGTGTCCTTTGTGTGATTATTCTTTTGCTTTCGCACTGCCACTCTTCATCACACTAACAGTAACCAAACTTTTAAGTGTTCACGTTTTGATTTCAAATTTCAGAAAAACCTATTCACCCCCCCTCTAGGTTACCTTGCTGTCGTACCAAAAGGGCCAACAGTTTCAACATCCCCCCTTATTGTCATGCATGTTCTAACAGAGTTGGTCCCTATATAGGCGAGTGCCTAGACAGTTAACTCACTGGAGGGACCTAACCGATCCATAACCTATAGCAATTAAAGCCCCACTAATGGGGGTCCTTAATGGAATGTGGACATTATGGGTAACCATTGGAACATGGGGAAGCACTCCTCGAACGTTCCATTATCAGGAGTTAAGGGGGCCTATAAGACGCTAGGGCTGCATAACTTCTAAGAGCAGTTGTGCTCATCTTACGAGAGTCAGATTTTGTGCGGGGGTGGCGGAACCGTATAGAAGATGGTGGTGAGTTTCGAGGACCTTGGCTTTCGAGGAGTCCTCAAAGTGTAAAATTGTGCTCGATTGTCTTTGAAGTCTGAGGACACGTATGTTGACTAGGTTGCAAGCCCAAGGGGGGGGGGGAATGGGTGGCTTCAAAAATATCTTAAATTTTTTTTGCTGCTAAAATAACTTCAAATAGAAACGCACTAAGCGTAGGTGTTAGAGTTAGTGAGCAGCAGAAGTGAGATAAAATCAATTACACAAAATGCACAAGGATGTTATCCTGGTTCGGACCTCCTATTACCAGGAGTGCTATGTTCAGTCCCCAAGAAACTACTTGGGATTTCACTAACCAAGGGTACAGTCCCCCTCAAGGACACTTACACATCCATCACTCGCTGGTCTTCTCTTCAACCCATGAAGAGGTAATACAACCACCTATAGCAACAGGTCATCCCTTCAGCAAGGGGAACAAAACCACCTACTCATAGCAGGTCTTCTCTTCTCGCAGGAAGAGGAACAATCTTAAAGTAGAGTTGAAGGAATGGCTCCTAGAATAAGCTTATACAACAAGCTTTGCTTGATCTGAGGCACGAACTGAGAGAAGAAGAATATAGACTATGATGATATCCTCTCAGAACAACTGGCTCTCAAAGAAAAGAAGTGAGGGCTTCAGGAGATCTTGGAGCAGATGGACATGGAGTGAAGGTGCACTTGTAAGGCCCTCAATTTCTGTGCATATTATATCTGTTTTGATGCTTTGGTTTTCTGCCCGAAACCCTGATTAACGTCACATCTATTGACATTAAGAGCTTGTTGATGGCATCTCTTGTGTCGTTTACCCTATGGCCATAGGATCTAGACTTCAACATCGATTGACGCCTATTTCTGGTTGATGGCAGCTATGTGGCCGTTTACTTCTCCAGCTGCGTTTGGGATTTCAGATCTGAAACTGCCCTGTTTTCTCTGGAGGTTGTTTTGGAAACCTATCCCCAACGGTCAGGACTCTTAAGACCTAGGATTCTCCTGACTCTACTGCCTATTTAACCTAGACATCTCGGTTAGGGAAGGGCTTTGGTTCAGAAGAGAGGCTTTCTAGGTTTTAGGAAGAGAAAGAGAGGGTTTGAGAGGCTTCATCTGGCGATCTGAAGGCTTCTCCAACAATCTTCTGCGTTTAGAAGACACTTCTGGAGGTGGAGGAGCTCTCCTAACTCTGAAAAATCATCTGCACAGGTGTGTAAGTCAAATCAAGGTGAAGATCATCACCTCTTTGGCTTGGCCGAGGAGGGCTTCATTGCCAAAATCCAATCTTCAGAGGTTTTTAGTGAGGCAAGTAACTTAGGGGTTTCGTCCCTAGACCTATCACCTAGAGTTTATGTACTTTCCGGATTTTTAGATCGTGTCCTGGACCCCCAAATTCTGTGTTTTTCTGTGTTCGGTCTGCATTTTCTGCAGACAGGCAGTTGACGGCAACCTTATTGCCACCAAGTTCTTGAGTTAACAGCAATTGATTATGTCATTAACCCACTCTGACGGCAAGGCCCTTGCCGTCAAGTTCATCTGTTTTTACAGAACTATGAATTTAATCTGTGTGATGTGATTTTCTGGGATTTCTGGATGTTTGCATATGTTATGAAATTTCTGGTTGGTCAGGTATGTTATTAGGTCAAACCAAGAATTCCTGTTAATTTTCTGATAATAATTCTGAATTATGGAATTTCTGCTATGGAAAAATATGCATGTCTTGACAGAGTTAAATTCAGAATAAGTAGATATGATGCATGATATTGTTGCAGAAAATTTAAATGAAACTAGGGTTACTTTATACATGTTTTAAGACTTATAGAATTGATTGTTCACTATTTATCATGTCAAATTGAATTATCTTATTAAATTGCATGAGATCCCTGTTAAATGTTAAAAATAGAATTGCTGTCATCAAAATTTTGAAAAATTAAGCATATGATATATTTCATGCATAGAGTCTATGGTTAAAATTTGGGACTGTTCTGATATCTATTTGTACTATTTTCAATTGTAAAGGAATTAAAGACCATATTAAGCTTGATTATTCAAGAAATAGTGATTTCAGTGATTAGTAGCATGTTTAGGTACTGTGAAGCATGTTTTAATACTGTTAGACAGCCATGATAGGTTCTACAAACTGAAATATATGTGTTTGAACGGTAAGCATGTGAATGGATCAATAAGTGTATGTAAAATGATGTTAATCATGTGAGTAATTGAGATAATGTGATTAAGTGGATGTGTGCTAAAATTGACACTGCTACCATAGAAGGCTGTGGAGTCATACTGTAGAAAAGTCCCTATGGAAATGCTCAATATGTATGTGATATCTTGTGGGCATCAGGATGAAATCCTGAAGGTGGACAAGTACCACTGGTTAGGGTGGAGAGGGCTTCTCCCAGTTCTGCACAATTACCAAGATTCATCACTATAATGCCTAGGTGACAGGTATGTGTTATGTGATATGTGTGTCATTCTTTATGGTGGTTCAGACTATGTGTCACGACAAAAGAAAGATAATGTGTAAAAATGTGAAATGTTTGTGCATGTGCAAAGTGTTCATGCGAAAGAGATGTGCTAATGTGTTACAATGTTAATTAATGTGAAATCATGTGATCATGTTGTATTATGTTAAAACAGTACGGAAAATGTGTGATTTTGTGATATAAAAGCATGTGAAAAGTGATAGATATCATGTTAGGTTTGTTAGTAACCATGTGTTTAATTCCATGATCAAGTTAATTGGAAAAGTGTTGTAAATGAGTTGTATTTGATATCATGATTTAAACTAAGACCATGTGTAGATAGCATATTATAGGTTATTCAATTGGACTTGTATGTCACATGAACCATGTAGTTAAGATTGCTGCTGTTGTTAAAGAATAACATGAATGTGATATGTGTAAGGATGTGCCAATGGGTACTTGTTCAGTCTTTTGTGAAGACTCATACTTGCTTTAACATACAGGTGAGACAGGTGTCCCTGTGCTTGAGGAGGACATTGTGAGGAGCGACTCTGAGCGAGAGGAGTAGCGGAGCTTGTGGAGAATTATTGCATAGCTTGTACTTTCTTTTACTAGTATGTGGACAAGATGTTACAGACTTGTATAATTATGGACTTTGTTTTATTTTCATTGCTACTATATAGACTGTGGAATGTGTGAATGGTGATGGAATAAGAATCTGTTTCAATTCTGCTGTATTTCCTTTTGTTATTTATGTACATCTCTACCTACTGTGTTGTGTTGGGTACATGTCCCACTGTGACGGTGCACTTTATATCGATGTGGATTGGTATAATCGCACCGGTATAAAGAGGGTTGTTACAGAGATTGGTATCAGAGCCATGGGTTGATATTGTACATAAATAAGCCATCATCTACACAATATTTCAAAGTCTTTATAGAATTAGTCCATACATGTGGAAAATATCTAATAATGAATTAAAGATAGTTAAGAAAATGGTTAGGACTAAGTAACTTAGATTCCAACTAAGCTAATTGTTTTACAAGCAATGGTGAGCCGTGGTAGGCGCAGTCCCCAGGCTCGAGAGATGAGTAGAGGCGTGAGCAAGCAGTCCCAGCTCCCCAGGGTCCCCGGTACTTCCTCCACCACCACCTGTGGACTATGGTGGTTCATGCAAGGCCTGTGTCCAGGCGATGCTGACACAGGCACAGACGCAGGCTGCATTAACAGGCTCGGTTGCAGGCACATGTTAGAGTTGGTAATAGGGAGTAGTCTGTTTTGTTGATTGTATGATTGTTTATGTGTTGCTTGTTGTCTCAGCTTAGGGCTCCAGCTCCAGTTCCCCAGGAGCATGGCCATGGTGGTCCATCCATTATGGAGAGGTTTAAGAGGATGGCTCCACCTTCTTTTAAGAGGGAGAGTCAGCCCCTTCTGGCAGAGAGCTGGATGAGAGAGGTGGAGAAGATCTTCCGGTCTATCAGGTGTGTAGAAGATAATAAAGTTAGCCTGGCTACTTACATGCTACAGGTACTTAGAATATATGTACTTGTGTAAGAGTAAGATTTTAAATTGGATGGTGCTTATGGGTTTTGTATTTTTACAGGAGAGAGCTGATGTTTGGTGGGCCTCTGTGCTACGTACGAGGTACGAGGATGGTGCTATAGAGGTGACTTGGTCCGAGTTCACTAGACTCTTTTGACCAGTTCATCCTAAGCACATTCAGGATAGATGGAGTCAAAGTTCCTATCTCTCACACAGGGCTTGTAACGACCCTTTTTATACCGGTACGATTATACCAACCCACATCGATATAAAGGGCGCCGTCACACTGGGACATGTACCCAACACAACACAGTAGGTAGAGATGTACATAAATAACAAAAGAAAGTACAACGAAAATAAAAGATAATCTTATTCCATCACCATTCACACATTCCACAGTCTATATAGTAGTAATGTAAATAAACTCAATGTCCATAATTATACAAGTCCACATAATTACATCCTTGTTCACCTACTAGTAAATGAAAATGTAGTCTAAACAAGTAGTCTCCACAAGCACAGCTACTCCTCTCACTCGGAGTCGCTCCTCACTATGTCCTCCTCTGGCATGGGGACACCTGTCTCACCTGTATATTGAAGCAAGTATGAGTCTTCACAAAGACCCAGCAAGCAACCCATTGGCACATCCTTCCACATATCATATTTAAGCTAATCTTTTAAATAATAAGAGAAGTATAGCACATGGTTTATGTCAAATGAGCAAGTACACATGAATAACCTATAGCATGCTTTCTACACATGGTCTTCAACATGATTCATTGTGTCAATTTCAATTCATATCATTTCATTTTTCTAAACAAATAGATCATGAAATTAAGCACATAGTTACTAACAAACCTAGCATGTTGTCTAACACTTTTCACATGCTTTTATATCACATAACGACATCTTTTACTTTCTATTTTAACATAAAGAAAACATATTCACATGATTTCGCATCTTTCCACATGGTAACACATTAACACATCACTATCACATGATCACATTGCACATTTACACACTTTTCACACTTTTACACATTGTTTGCCATGACACATAGTCCGAACCACCATAAAGGACACACATATCACATAACACATACCCGTCACCTAGGCAATATAGTGATGAATCTTGGTAACTGTGCAGAACCGGGAGAAACCCTCTCCACCCTAACCAGTGGTACTTGTCCACCTCTAGGATTTCATCCTAATGTCCTCAGGATATCACATACACATTGAGCCTCCATAGGGACTTTTCTATAGTACGGCTCCATAGCCTTCTATGGTAGCAGTGTCAATTTCGGCACATATTCCACGTAAACACATTATCTCACTTAATCACATGATTGACATCATTTACATGCACTATTTAGTCCATTCACATGCACTTTATTTAAACATATATACTTTAGTTTATAGAACCTCCCATAACTATTTCACAGTGTCAAATCATTCATAACAATACCTAAACATGCTGCTAATCACTAGAAAATACATTTTCTAATCATACATGCTTAATGTGGCTTTAACACCCTTTAAAAGTGCAAACAATACCTAAGATATCAAAATAGTCCCAAATTTTAACTACAAACCCTAAGCATGTAACATATATTATGACAACTTTTTCAGAATTTTTGTAACAATATAACTATTTTTAAACATTTAATACAGATTTCATGCAATTTTCGCAAGATAATTCATTTTAAACATGATAGACAGTAAATAGTCGATTCTCACAGTTTTAAAACATGTAAACAGTAGCCCTATGTTCATGAAAATTTTCTGCAACAATTTCCTGCTTCAATTCTCTATATTCAGAATTTCTGTCAAATCATGCATATTCCTTCATAACACAAATTCTATTAAATGGAAACATGATCAGAATTTCGACAGAAATTCATGGTTTGACCCTAAGACAATACCTGAACATCCATAATTTTTACAGTATGTGCAAACATCCAGAATCTAAAAATCATATCACAAAGATGAAAATCACAATTCTGCAAAAGCAGAAGAACTTGGCGGCAAGGGTCTTGCCGTCAAAATGGGTTAACGGCACAATCGATTGCCGTTAACTCAGGAACTTGGTGGCAACAAGGTTTCTTTCAAACTCTTGTCTACAGAAAAGTGCAGACTGAACGCATAAAAAGACAGAATTTGGGTGTCCAGGACACGATTTAAAAATATGCAAAAATACCTAAACTCTAGGTGACATGTCTAGGGATGAAACCCTTAAGTTACTTGCCTTTAGAAAAACTTCAGAAGATCTAATTTGGCGATGAAGCCCTCCTCAGCCAGACCAAGAAGGTGATGTTGTTCAGCCCAAATCTGATCCCCATGCTTGCACAGATGGTCTCTTGGAGTCAGGGAAGCTCCTTCACCTCCAGATGAACCTTCCAGTCGAAGAAGTTTGCCAGAGAAGCCTCCCAAACGTCGGATCAAGCCTCACAAAGGTCTGCTCTTTCTCACCCAAACCCTATAATTTTCTTTCTAAACCAAAGGGTCTTTCCTAGCCGATATGCTTAGGTTATATAGGCTAAGAGTCGGGGTAAACCTAGCATTAGGAGTCCTGACCGTTGGGAGAAAACGTTTCCCAATTAAATTCTGGTGAAAATGAGGCCATTTCAGATCTGGAATCCCAAACACAGCCAGAGAAGTAAATGGCCACTTTGCTGCCGTCAATAAGAAATAGGCGTCAATCGATGTTGACGTCTAGATCCTCTGGCCATACAGTCAACGACACATAAGTTGCCATCAACCTGTTCTTAACGTCAAGTGATGTTGACGTTAACAGGGATTTCGGGCATAACATAAAACATCAACAAACATACATGTACAGAAATAATATACAATATGTACAAAATTGAGGGCTTTACACCCTCTCCCCCAAAAGAAAACTTCATCTTCGAAGTTAGAATAGAAATATTAACCAAACAAATGGGGGATATGCTTCTTCATGGCGTCCTCAAGCTCCATGTAGCCTCCTCCCGAGGGAAATTCCTCCATAACACCTTCACTGATGCAATAGCCTTGTTCCTGAGTTGCTGAACCTTCCGATCTAGGATAGCTACTGGTTGCCCTACATAAGAAACTTTGGCTGAATCTCCACTGGCTCATGACTGATAACATGTGACGGATCTCTCACGCATCTCTTGAGCATAGACACGTGGAAAACTGGGTGAACACTAGCTAGCGCTGGGGGTAAAGCTAGCTCATAAGCCACGCTGCCCATCCACCTAAGAATCTCAAATGGACCAATGAATCTCGAGCTCAACTTGCTATGCCTGCCAAACCTGACCATGCCTCGGGTAGGGGAAACCTTGAGAAATACATGGTCGCCAACCTCAAACTCTAAGTCATTTCTTCTATTGTCGTCGTAGCTCTTCTGCCTATCCTGCGCTACAACCAATCTCTGCCTGATAAGTTGAATCTTATCCAAAGTCTCCTGCCCAACTCCGGACCAACCAATTGCCTATCACCTGTCTCCTCCCAGCACAAAGGAGATCTACAGGGCCGCCCATACAAAGACTCAAATGGAGCCATGCCGAAGCTCGCATGAAAACTACTATTGTAGGCGAACTTCACAAGAAGTAGATGACATTCCCAATCACCCCTCCAATCAAGCAGCACCCACACTCTCACATGTCCTCAAAGGTCTGGATTGTCCTCTCGGACTGGCCATCTGTCTGAGGGTGAAACGCCGAACTAAGCTTCAACTGAGAACCCAATGCTTCCTGAAGACCCTGCCACAGCCTCGATGTAAACCATGGGTCTCTGTCAGAGATAATAGACTTCGACACACCATGCAGTCTCACAATGCTGCCAACATACAGCCTAGCCAAACTCTCTATAGACTGTTTCTTCTTTATGAGCAAGAAATGAGCAGTCTTGGAGAAACGATCTACAATCACCCAAATCGAGTCATTGCCCTTAGCTAATCTGGGCAAACCCATCACAAAATCCATGGTGCTTGCGTCCCACTTCCATACAGGTATCTCCATTTTCTGCACATGGCCCGATGCTCTCTGACGCTCGGCCTTTACCTGCTGGCACACTAAACATCTGGACACATACTCTGCCACATCCTTCTTCATGCTAGACCACCATAAGGATTTCTTCAAGTCCTAGTACATCTTGGTGTTGCCTGGATGAATGGAGAACCTCGACCTGTGAGCTTCTGCAAGTACTCGCTCGCGAACATCCACAACATCAGGGACACATACTCAGTGCTGAAATCTAATGACACCGTCCTCATCTCGAGCAATGCTTGCCTTGCCCACCATCTCCTGAAGCCTGGGATCAGCTCTCTGCTGCTCGTTCCACCTCGTCCGAAACCATGGATCGAATAGACAACTGTGCCATGAAAGCCTGACACAACTATGGCTCTAACTCGGTCATAACACATGCGCATCCTCAAGCATCTTCCAATCCTGCCGAAGTAATGACCTCTTCCTGTTGAGCGCATCTGCCATGACATTCGCCTTCCCTGAATAGTACTAATGCTCGAAGTCGCAGTCCTTAAGAAACTCTATCCATCTTCTCTACTACAGGTTCAACTCCTTTTCAGAGAAAAGATACCTCAGACTCTTGGGGTCAGTGAACACCTCGAACTTGACACCATAGAGATAGTGTCTCCAGATCTTTAGTGCATGAACCACAGCCGCTAACTCCAAATTATGGGTCGGATAGTTACACTCATGCTTCTTTAACTAGCGAGAAGTATAGGCAACTTTACCATGCTGCATTAACACACATCAAGGCCTATCTGAGAAGCATCAGAATAGATAGCAAAACCCTCTACACCACTAGGCAAGATCAACATGAGTGCAGATGTAAGCCTCTTCTTCAGCAACTGGAAACTACTCACACAATCCTCAGACCAAACATACTTAACTCCTTTTCTGGTTAGCTTAGTCAAAGGGCTGCGATAGAGGCAAAGCCTTCAATAACACCTATAATAACCTGCTAAACCAAGAAAACTCCTGATCTCGGATGGTGTCTTCGGAGTCTCCCACTCTAACATCGCCTGAACCTTCACCAGATTAATAGCAACTCCAGCGCCTGAGATAACATGCCCAATGAAATGAACTTCACGCATCCAGAAGTCGCACTTGCTGAACTTAGCATACAGCTTGTGCTCTCGGAGAACCTCCAGAACAATCCTCAGATGCTCACGGTGTGTAGCCTCATCAAGAGAATAGACTAACACATCATCTATGAACACCACAACAAAGCTATCCAAATATGGCCTAAACACCCTGTTCATGAGATCCATGAACGCTGCAGGGGCGTTAGTCAGACCAAATAGAAGTATAAGGAACTCATAGTGTCCATAACGGGTCCTGAATGCAGTCTTGGACACATCTTCACCCTTGATCCTCAACTGATGATAGCCAGACCGCAAATATATCTTGGAAAACACAGATGCATTCTGCAGCTGATCGAACAAATCATCTATCCGCAGCAAAGGGTACCTGTTCTTCACTGTCGCCTGGTTGAGCTTCCTGTAGTCGATGCACAGCCTGAGCGAACCATCTTTCTTCTTCATGAACAGCATAGGTGCACCCCATGGTGACACACTAGGCAAATGAACCCCTTATCAAGCAAATTCTGCAACTGCTTTCCCAACTCAAATCTAACTCCACAGGGCCATCCATATGGACCTTAGTGATAGGTGAGGTGCCTAGAAGCAACTTAGCAAACTCTATCTCCCTTGCTGGTGGCAATCCAGACAAATCATCAGGAAACACATATGGAAATTCTTGCACAACCTCAATCTCCTCAAGGGAGGTGACTGATTGTAAGACCTGGCTTCCTGGCTTTCCGTTCGGTGTCTTGGATGACTAGCCACTAATGCGTCTGGGCTGGGCGATGCGTTAGTGTCGCGTCGTGGGTGTTCGATGTGACAGTCATCCTTGTCGCGACCGGCTTGTGCATCACGTTCTTATCACGCCCGGCTTTCCTGTCGCGTTCTTGTCATGATCGGTCAACGGGTCGCGATAGTGTTCCGTCGCTTCGATCGTCAGACGCCTGTCAGGGTGGCAGGCGTGTCAGTACGACGTTGTCTGACGCCGTTAAGGTCCTTAATGCAATGTGTCGCCCAGTTGCGTCTTGGGTGCCAAAGGCATAAGGCCTTGGCCGGCGACCCTCCCCCCTTTCTCTCTTTTCCCTCTCTTCTCCTTCCCCCTCCGGCGGTGCTCCGCCTCCCTCTCTCCCCTTTGTGTGTTTCAGGAGAGGAGGAGGGTTGTGTGTGGTGTCCCGACATCATGGAGCTTGCGGAGTGAGGAGGAGGTGGTAACTGACGTGAAGGGCATTGGGGTTCGTTCTTCTTTAAGGTAGGATTTCTTGTACCCTTCTCGATCCGGGTGGATTGGGAGCCCTCATGGTTATAGATAGCATTTCCTATTCTCCATGCTCCCCTCCAAAGTGTGATGTGTTGTGGCTGGGGGCGGCCCCGGGATGGGCATCCAGTGGGTCTGCCCTCTACTGGTGTCATTGACTGCAGTGCACATCGCGACCACCAGAATAGGAATCGACTGCCGGTCGGACATAACCTGTCGCGACGCATTCCCCTTCGCGTAAGGATCGTTGTCGCGATGCTCTGCCCCGCCACGATAGTAGGGGGCATTGTTAAATTTTTCGGTTTGGTCCGGTTGGACTTTTGTGTTCAACCGGGACTGAAACCGAAATTATGTTCAACCGAACCGAAAAAAAAAAAACACAGAGAAAGGGCGGATGGGCGGTCCCTGGAATCGAAAAACCCAGGACACCCTGATGATCAGTCTGTCCCCATGCAATTTTAATTAATTACATATATATACATATTTTGATGATTAACAAAACCAAACAAGAGTTTATCAATTATATCTAATGAATATTTCATAAGTCTTAAGTACAGGAAAAATACCAAGGTCAAACAAGTCAATAAAGGTATGCATTACTTCTCTGAAGCTTTAATCTTTTCAACATGATATTCTCTAAGTCCATATCGATTTCTGTTGAAGTTCATAACGATTTCCTTATAAGACTGAAAAGTCATGTTGTTTCAAACAAATCGATGTCGTAACGATTCTATAAGTGATCGCAACGATTCTTATAAGACTGAAAAGTCATGTTGTTTCAAACAATCGATGTCATAACGATTCTATAAGTAATCGCAACGATTCCTTATAAGACTGAAAAGTCATGTTGTTTCAAACAAGTGATGTCACGACTCTATAAGTTACCGTAACGATTTCTTTAGAGCCGTAACGACTTGCTCGTCACAACGACTCTATAAGTATTCATAACGATTTCTTTAGAGCCGTAACGACTTGTGTCGTAACGACTCTATAAGTGACCATAACGATTTCTTTAGAACCGTAACGACTTGCTCGCTGTAACGATTCTATAAGTATTCCAACGATTTCTTTAGAAAGCGCAACGACTTGCTTGTTGTAACGATTTCATAAGTTACCGTAACGACTTCTTTAGAACTCGCAACGACTTGCTCGCCGTAACGATTCTATAAGTATTCACAACGATTTCTTTAGAAAGCGCAACGACTTGCTTGTTGTAACGACTTCATAAGTTACCATAACGATTTCTTTAGAACTCGCAACGACTTGCTTGTTGTAACGACTTAAGTTACCATAACGATTTCTTAGAGTTCATAACGACTTGATAAGTGTTCATAACGATTTGCTCTCTAATGACTTGTTAGTATTCATAACGATTTCATAAGTCATATAACCATGGATTTCATATCTTGATATCTTATTCATTAAGAGCGTTGACTAGTCAAAGTCCACGTAGACATCTCTCTGACGCTTTTGCATTTATGAGATCTGAACGTATCTCTGCATGCATGCAGACTATATCATCCTTTATCGTGCCTACTCTGATTACGTCTTTTAGACTTAAGCTATTTGGCATTACTATTTTCATGTCTATGGCTACTGACGTTGACTGACATCAGAGACAGCTTAGCTGTCTGCTATTTGAGATTGACATTTGTGCAGACCTCTGAACTAGCTTCATGGTACAACGTTAAACAAATAGAAGCCAACGGATATTTCTGAAGATCTCATCTCTTTGCGTGCTCAAGTGATCAAAAGACTGTGACTGGAAGCTTCCAAGACTCTAGATGTCATTCAGTCTAACGACTACTCAAAAGAGAGACAACGGACACTTCAACGTCTTCATTTCAAATTGAAGATATAAATTCAAGTCAGAAGAAAAGAAGACATGATCGCGTATTCAAGCATTCAAATTCTTCTGAAGAAAGTCCAGAGCCAAGAACCGTCATTCCACTTAGCTTTTTTGCTCTCCACTAGTTTGTGAAAATCTTGAGAGAGCCTGTATAGTTCTGAGAGTGTGACTTGTTTAAAATCTCTTTGCTCTCAGTTCTAGTTGCTTCAGATCCTTGCTTATCAAAAGCTTGATCTAGGGGCTTGAAAGTCATTCATTCTTCTCTGTGTTATTCCCTTCGGGTGTGAAGGAAGACCTGGTGGTATCCAGGGTGTTGTTCCCTTCGGGTGTGAAGGAAGACCTGGTGGTATCCAGGGTGTTGTTCCCTTCGTGTGTGAAGGAAGACCAGCTGAGCTGGGTGTTGTAGCGTCCTTAGGGGGACTGTTCCCTAGTTAGTGAAATCCTGAGTTGTTGCTCAGGGACTGGACGTAGGACTCCTAAGGAAAGGAGGTCCGAACCAGGATAATCCTTGTGTTGTGTGACTGTCTTCTTTGTGTGATTGTTATTTAAACTAACTGTCACTAATCTATTTCGAAGAACGTTTGTGTGATTGTTTTGAGTTACAGGTATCTTCTAGATTAATTTTAAAGACCCATTCACCCCCCCTCTGGGCTCGTCAACTGGGCAACAAGTGGTATCAGAGCTAGTCTCTTCGACAAAGAAAGGATCCAACGATCTGAAGAGTAAAGATCCATGGCAGCCCAAGGTAACTTTGAAGGTCAGTCCGTCAACCGACCCCCTCTCTTCGATGGTGAAGATTATCCTTACTGGAAGACCAGAATGGAATACTTTTTACAAGGACACGACTATCAAATTTGGTCCATAGTAGAAGAAGGTGATCTGTTAGTCACAAATGAGAAAGCACAATGGACAGATGATGACAGGAAGAAGATTTCCCTGAATTGCAAAGCAAAGAGCATCCTATGCTGTGCTCTAAGTAAGAAGGAATTCAACAGAGTTTCAGCCTGCAAATCCTCAATGGAAATGTGGGAAAAGCTCAGGATTACTTATGAAGGCACAGACAAAGTGAAGGAAACAAGAATCGATATTCTTGTCACTCAATATGAAAGATTTCAGATGCAATCAAGTGAGTCCATAACTCAAATGTTCAGCCGGTTCACTGACATCACAAATGGACTGGCTAGCCTGGGGAAAGTCTATGAGATGGGAGATATGGTAAGAAAGATACTTAGATCCTTACCGTCCTCATGGACTCCAAAAGTCACAGCAATAGAAGAAGCTAATGACCTGAAGAGAATGTCTGTAGAAAAGCTCATTGGGTCCCTCATGGCCCATGAGATCAATATGGAAAGGCTAGGAGAGTCCTCTAGCAGAAAGAAGCACTCCAACGCCTTAAAAGCTGAAGAAGATTCACCAGATGCAAGCTCAGCTGAAAGCGAAAGTGATGCAGACAGCGAGAATGAGGAAGCTATGTTATCTAGAAAGTTACAGCGAATTTTGGCTAAAAAGAAGAAATCTCAATCTGGTAGAAGGTATTTCAAAAGAATAAGGAATTCAAGAAGCCAGACGGAAAAGAAATAAAGAAAGGAGAACCCATCTGCTATGAATGTAAGAAGCCAGGACACATTAAGACTGAGTGTCCTAAGTTAAAGAAGCCAGAGTTCAGGAAGAAGGACAGTTCCAAGAAGTTTAGAAAATACAAAAGAAAGCAATGGCGCAGCAGCATGGGAAAACAGTAGCGACTCAGATAGTGAGTCAAGCTCCTGCAGTGATGAAGAAAAAGCCCACTTGGCCTTCATGGCAAATACTGAAGAAAAGGTAACTTCTGACTCCTCTTTTGATTCATGCAATGGTTCAGACTCCGATAGTTTAGAAGAGGCTTTCAACGAACTTTATGAAAAATATAAAGAAGTAACCAAATTATTAAAAGTAAGTAAGAAAAACATAGTCTGTATAGAAAATACAAACTCAGATCTAAAATCAGAAAATGAACAATTAGAAAGTCAAATAACTGAACTTAAACGAAGAAATGAACTGTTATGTGAAGACCTAAAAGCTAAGAATGAACAAATAACTAAACTAGAAAAACAGGAAAGTACAGATGAATTAAGGAAAGAAATCAAAGCTTAAATGAAGAAAATGATAAACTATCAAGCACACTAGAAAAATTTACTAATGGTAAAAACTCTCTAATATTAAAAGGTGCTAGGAGATCAGGTAAGAAGAAAAATGGGTTAGGATATACACCCCCAGATAATAAGAAGAAACCATAGTCTATCCTAAAACATATCCAACACCAAAATTTGTACCCGAACAAGATGTAGCATACAAAGCTGATTTCAAATACATAGAAAAGTGACTAAGTTATCCTGCTGTAGTCACTGCAATAAGTTAGGACATATTATAACTACATGCCCAACAAGACATAAAAAATGGATATTAAAAGGTAAAATTAATGATACTAACCAATCAGGACCCAAAAGAATTTGGGTACCTAAAGCTTGATGTTTTTATTTCAGGTTAACCCTCGAGCATCCAAATGGTATTTGGATAGTGGGTGCTCAAGACACATGACAGGAAACCAGAAGTTGTTCTCTCATCTCCAAGCTGAAGATGGAACAGTTACTTATGGAGATAATGGGAAAGGAACCGTGATAGGCAGTGGCTCTGTGAATAACAAAGGAAAAACAGTCATAGAAGATGTGCTATTAGTCAAGGGATTGAAGCACAATCTCATCAGCATTAGCCAGCTGTGCGACAGAGGCCATCAGATCAAGTTTCAAGAGTCAAAGTGCAGCATACTGAAGGATGGAACAGTCATCTTTGAAGCTAATAGAGAAAAGAATTTGTATGTGCTCTATCTTGAAGAACTCAAGGTTCAAAATGTTTGCCTGGCAGCAAATAAAGATAAATCCACAGAATTATGGCACAGACGACTTGGACATTGCAGCATAGATGGCATGAAAAATTGCTAAAGAAGAATCTTGTGGAAGGTCTACCTAAGGTTAGTACAAAATTGGAGGTGTATGTAAACCTTGTGCTAAGGGAAAGCACACCAAAGTCTCCTTCAAGTCAAAGACGATAGTGACCACCTCAAAACCCTTGGAGCTCCTTCATATGGATCTATTTGGGCCAATGAGGACTACCAGTCTTGGAGGAAAGAATTTCGGATTTGTCATAGTTGATGACTACTCAAGATTCACATGGGTATCATTCCTAGAACATAAAGATGACACTTTTGAAAGTTTCGTCAGCTTCAGTAAGAAAGTTCAGAAAGATCAGAAGTTCAGCATTGTGTCTATCAGATCAGATCATGGTGGTGAATTTCAAAATGAAAAATTTGCTAGATTTTGTGATGATCAGGGAATTGAGCATAATTTCTCAGCACCAAGGACACCTCAACAAAATGGCATTGCTGAGAGGAAGAACAGAACCCTATTGGATATGGCAAGAACTATGCTCTCAGAATATGATCTGCCAAGATACTTTTGGGCTGAAGCAGTCAATACAGCAAGCTAATTTCAAGAGTTATCAGGCCATCCTGAAGAAGACTGCATATGAATATCAAAGGGAAGAAGCCAAAGATCAGCACTCAGGACTTTTGGGTGCCCTTGCTTATTCACAACAATGGAAAAGAAAGGACATGTGAAGTGTTGAGTTCAACACATGAAAAGGGACATTGATAGATAAATCAGATGAAATCATGATATCTACTAAACCAAAGGCTATAGAGTATTTAATAAACGTACCTTGTTGATTGAACAATCTGTGCACATTCTTTTTGATGAAACTAACCCTTCCTTGAGAAAGGAAGTAGATAGTGACGATGATGATGCAGAAGAACTATCCAAGAAACTAAAAGATGCATCAATTGAGGACAAGGATGATCCACCTCTGGAAGAATTACAACAAGAAGAAGTTACTCATGAAAACCTTCCAAAGGAGTGGAGATACAAGAAAGATCACCCACTTGAGAATATCATTGGTGATCCATCCATAGGGGTAAGAACAAGAGGTAATGTTATTCCTTGTGATTACCTAGCTTTTGTTTCTCAGATAGAGCCTAGGACAGTCAATGAAGCTCTTTCTGATGAATCTTGGATAGTAGCCATGCAAGATGAATTAAATCAATTCAAGAGAAACCAAGTATGGTCACTTGTTCCTAGACCATCAGACCATCCAGTCATTGGCACCAAATGGGTGTTCAGAAATAAACTGGATGAAACTGGTGCAATCTTAAGAAACAAGGCCAGATTGGTAGCTCAAGGCTATTCTCAAGAGGAAGGCATAGATTTCGATGAAACCTATGCACCTGTAGCTAGACTTGAGGCCATTAGAATATTACTTGCATATGCATCTGCTTTGAACTTGACACTATTTCAAATGGATGTTAAATCCGCCTTCTTAAATGGTTTCATAAAAGAGGAAGTTTATGTGGAACAACCTCCGGGCTTTGATGACACAGAATTTCCTAATCATGTTTTCAAACTTCACAAGGCATTATATGGTTTAAAGCAAGCACCTAGAGCCTGGTATGAAAGGCTTAGCTCTTTCTTCTAAATCATGGTTTCAGTAGAGGTCAGGTAGATAGTACTCTTTTTATAAAGTCAAAAGTCAAACACATCCTATTAGTTCAAATCTATGTAGATGATATCATTTTTGGTTCTACTGATGAGTCTCTTTGCAAGTATTTTGAAAAGTTAATGCAGGGAGAATTTGAAATGAGTATGATGGGAGAACTCAACTATTTCCTTGGACTTCAAATCAAACAAGGAAAGGAAGGAATTCACATCAGTCAAGCAAAGTACACAAAAGAACTCTTGAAGAAATTTGGATTCGAAAATACCAAGCCACTGTCGACACCAATGAGTACATCAACAAGAATGGACAGTGACAAAGATGGTAAGAAAGTAGACCAAAAGATCTACAGAGGTATGATAGGTTCACTCCTTTATTTAACAGCTAGTAGACCTGATATTTTATTTAGTGTATGCATGTGTGCTAGATATCAGGCAGATCCTAAAGAATCACATTTAATTTCTGTGAAAAGAATATTTAGATATTTAGCAAGATCTCATGACTTAGGTCTATGGTATCCAAAACATTGTGAAATTAGCCTAGTAGGTTACTCTGATGCTGACTATGCTGGATGCAAATTAGATAGAAAGAGCACCAGTGGTGGTTGTCAGTTCCTTGCAGGGTGTTTGATATCTTGGTCCTCAAAGAAACAAAATTCAGTAGCACTCTCTACAGCTGAAGCTGAGTACGTGGCTGCTGGAAGTTGCTGCACACAACTCTTATGGATAAAGCAACAGCTTGAGGACTTTGGATTAAATATCAAATCAATCCCGTTGCTGTGTGACAACACCAGTGCCATTAATCTCACCAAGAATCCAGTCCAGCACTCAAGGACCAAACATATTGAGGTTAGATATCATTTTATTCGTGATCATGTTGCAAATGGAAATATTGAAATATCCTTTATTGATACAAATGGCCAATTAGCAGACATTTTCACAAAAGCCTTACCTGAAGAGAGATTTACATCTCTTAGAAGGGAATTAGGCATGTGCAATTTGTGATAAAAGTTTGCTTACAAGTGGCACATTAAATTTTTAGAATTAAAGTAATTTTTCCCTCCATGGCGATAAGCAAAAGAAATTCAATTGTATTGTTGTAACCGCTCTCTCATTGAAGTCCGTTTGAATAGTCAAAACCTTTTGTCGTTTTCCACCGCCGTTTGGCGCCTCACTTTCCACGTAGCATTAATTTATTCATAAAATCGATGACAGAACGATTCGTATCTCATCGTCTACCTTTTCCCCTCTTTTATCCTGTCGCTTGAGCCGATGCCCTAACAACTCACATCTCAATCCTCTGCAAATTTGAATCTTCCTCCTACTTCCCGCAAAATTTCTTGAGGATTCCTTCTCCTCACCTTCCGTCTCCACCCTCCGTTGCCTTTCCCACCTGAATCTATGGCCGCACCAGTTATCGCCGGCAGTTTGGGTGGCTACAGCGCCGAGTTCCTCACTCCTGAGCAGCAGGAGAGATTTACTTTTGTGAAGACAAAGCTGTGGCAATAAAGAAGTAGATGTCGCTAATCTGAGGAAAAGTGGAATGAGCAGCGTAGTAGATTTGATCAATCAGATGCAGTGGACAGAAATTTCCACCTTTTCAGAGGTCAGTTATCCGGACTTGGTAAAAGCCTTCTTCGTGTGTATGAGAACAGAGAAGATGGGTCTCTAGTTTCTTCAGTAAAGGGAACCATGATTAGGATAGACCCTGAGTTGCTGAAAATGTTGTTCAATGTAAAGACTTCCGGATTTAGTGGGGTTCACACCGTGGACACCCAAGTGAAAGGTTTGGGAATTATCGGGCCAGGATTCAAGCTGAGGGACGGCAAGATCGATAAATCAACTATCCGCCTTCAACCGTCTTCTCCATTTTATTGTCTGTCAAATCTTAGTTCCCAGAAGTGCAACTTTTTCATCTTGCACAAAGGCCGATTCGGACATGATGTACTGGGCCATTCAGAATAAGGAGATAAATATGGCGCAGTGATAATGGAAAGAATGAAGTTTGCAAGAGATCAGATTTGGGACACCAAGAGTAAGTTCAATGTGTCCCTGCCTTATGCCCACCTACTTACCAAGATCTTCAAACACTTCGGTGTTGATCTTTCTGGGGCAGTTGTAGAGAAAATGGGCCAAGCAATCAGGTCCAGGAACCTGAAGAAGAGTGGCTTCTCTGTGGAAAGTGGTGTCTGGTTCAAGGCTTCAGTTGCTGAAGGCGAAGCCATCATTAACGACACCTCAGTTGTTCATCAGGAGATGGGATCAGCGGATATGATTCCAGAATTGCCAGTGGAGTCAATTTCAGCTCCAGCAGTTGGAGCAGCAGAATCTTCAGGCCCCTCCATTGCAGAAGTTCAGTCTGAAAGTGCAGTAGAAGAAGAAAGAGCGTCTGTAGAAGCTTCAGGATTTCCAGAAGAATCAGTTCAATTTTTTGCAGAAAGGAGAATTGAGGATCTTCTCCCAGAGGACATTATTCCAGTTGAGGACCCACTTCCCTCAACTGTAGTTGCATCTATTCTGGCAGACATCATTGATTCGATTCCTTTTATCTCAAGTGCTCCAGAAACAAGTGGCAGAGTTGCAGAAGAGACTGTGGCATCAGGCCACATTGATGAACCAATGGAAGATGTTCAAGTAGAGGTAGAGCACCCAGCTGCCCAAGGTGACTCTGTGATGGAATCTGCTCCCATTCAGGGGGAGCAAGTATCAGATGAAGAAGATGCTCCTATTGAGGGGGAGCTATCAAAAGAAGGTTCAGTAGACGCAACTCCAGATGTTGATCAGGATGAAAAGCATGGAGATTCTCCAAATTTGGATGACAGAGAAGGGGAGACTGCAAGCTCTTCGAGCTCAGATGATGATCAACCTCCTCCAGCAAAGGAAGGCAAGAAGAAAGGAAAAGAAGTTGCCTCTGGAGTTCCTCTCCTGGCTGATTCTCCGTTTGAGAGGCAGGTCAAGCAGAAAATTGTCATAAACTTGAAGCCAGTGATGAAAGGCTGAATGTTCAAGGTGAGCTATTATGTACTCTCCAGTCAGATGTAAAACTATATTTCTGAGCCAAGCTTCAGCCAACAAAGAATTGGGACAAATCAGAAATGCTATGAAATGGTTTAACAAGGAAATGAGCAGCATGAAAGGCATGCTCTCAGATATTATCAAGGCAGTTGGAGCTCAAGCTCCTCCTCCTCCAGAAGCAGCAGCAACAACAGAAGCAGCACCAGAGCAGCAGCACACAGAAGAGCAGCAACACCAGCAGCACCAGAAGCAGCAGCCAGCACCAAAAGAGGTAGAGCCAACAGGGCCAGCTGATCAGGTTGAAGGGCCAACAGGGCCATCTGAGCAAGGATCAGGGCCATCAGGGCCATTGGAGAGTGAGTCTGTGCAGATAGAGGCAGAAGAGTTCTTGGCACCCAAGCCCCCAGCTCCCTCTTCCCCCTCTCACACACCTATTCCTCCAACTCCACCATCAGCTCCTACAGCACCTCCTGCTCCTCAAACATTCAAGAAGCCTCAATCTAGACCAATTTCTTCTCCTACACCATTTCAGTCCACCATTCCTTCTCCTTCTCCTATACTTGAGGCCCCTCCAGCATCCTCAGCTGGAGCATCCTCCTCCTCCTCTGGTCCCTCCCTTGGACCAGCTGATGATCTCCAAACTACTTCACACTCTTTTCTTCATCCTACTCCTCCACCATCTTTCATCACTATCATACCTGAACAAGCTCAACTCAACTCTCCTTTATTGAAAAGATAAAGGATGAATTTGAGGAAGGGATCCTCAGGTCTGTGTTGAAAGTGGGAGAACATATTCACAGGGCAGATCCTTCTAGTCCTGCCCCCAAGAAGAGGAAACTTACTTCTACTTCCCTCTTCCTCTGAACCCAAATACCCACCTTTGTGGTTTTCTCTCACAGTGGACAACAAACATAACCCACTGTATAGGGAATACCTTTCCAAAGTTGTTTTTGCCACCATCATCAACCTTCCCTTTCAAAACCTTACAGATCATTTGAACACCATTCTACCCTATACTTCTCTTTCAAAATCCGAAAAGTCCAAAATCTTCTCTCTTGCTCACTCCAAATCTGAAGAGCAGTGGGGCAAAGGTCACAAGGATCTTCTCAAGAAGTTCACTCTTGCCAAATCTGCCAGATTTCCTCCAAGGGACCACTCCTTGACCCTATCTGAGTGGTTCAGGATGTATCACCAAGAACTCTGGGCACCCTACATTCAATCGGAAATAAAAATGATCAGGCATTTCATGCTATTCAACAACTACAGATATATTCATAGACTTCCAGAAGTTCAGCTCTGTCAGTTCAGGAAGGCCATTTCAGCTTTGACTCCAGATATCTCTCAATCTTCAGATATTCAGGTAGATTTTGCTACCCTTCAAATACCTGAGGAGATAGCCCTTCCTCAAATTCACTTTCTAGTTATGGAATCCTCTGTAGGATCCATCATCTTTGAGCGTTTTGCCAGAGTCTTGGGCAGAATTAAAGTGCAGAAAGGCTACCTGGTTTCCTTTACTAGATTCCTATTTAGGGAATATCACCAGGGCCATGTAAGTGCTGAAGTTCTCTCCCCTATTCTGTCTGAATGTGAAAGGCTCACATCTTCTGAATGGTCCAAGTTCTACCCCCTGTCAGCTCAGCAGCTGTTTGCACTCAATGAAGCTCAGGCCAGGGAAGGCAAACCAGCTATTTCTCCAGCCACTTTCCTAGATATGAACTCCATTAATCTTGTTGATGACCCCTTCAAGGTCTGGGAGGAAAGATACAAAGTGTATGTGGCTATGCACAAAGCTCTCAGAGATAACCACAACCACTACCCTGTCACCATGGACCAATTCCTCACCTGTGCCAGCTTTGGCACTCGTCGTTTTCTCAAGATGAACATGGACAAGAATGCATATGCTGATCTTCTCTATCAGCACCTAGATCTTCATCTCAAACGGATGGCTTCCACCATGGGACCATCTTACTCTGTGTCTTTTGGAGTTTTTAAAAATCTTTTTGAAGAGCAGGAAGTTCAGGCATGGGAAACCATCTCCCATTTTGCCTCTCTGTTGTCTCCTGCCTTCTATTTACCTGTACCTCCACAGTAATGACATGACCTTCTGTGTATTCTCTATTTCTCTTTCTCTCTTCTTTCTTTGTCGAAGTTTATCTTTTTGCTTAATGACAAAAAGGGGAGAAAATACTTAGCATGTCTGAAATTTTAAATTTTGCTTAGAAACTTAGCATATCATCTCTTTACAAAAAATTTCAGATACTTTTATCCATGCTTATTGTTCAGTTTTGTCATCACCAAAAAGGGGGAGATTGATGATCAGTCTGTCCCCATGCAATTTTAATTAATTACATATATATACATATTTTGATGATTAACAAAACCAAACAAGAGTTTATCAATTATATCTAATGAATATTTCATAAGTCTTAAGTACAGGAAAAATACCAAGGTCAAACAAGTCAATAAAGGTATGCATTACTTCTCTGAAGCTTTAATCTTTTCAACATGATATTTCTCTAAGTCCATATCGATTTCTGTTGAAGTCCATAACAATTTCCTTATAAGACTGAAAAGTCATGTTGTTTCAAACAAATCGATGTCGTAACAATTCTATAAGTGATCGCAACGATTTCCTTATAAGACTGAAAAGTCATGTTGTTTCAAACAATCGATGTCATAACGATTCTATAAGTGATCGCAACGATTTCCTTATAAGACTGAAAAGTCATGTGTTTCAAAAAGTCGAGTCACACGACTCTATAAGTACCGTAACGATTTCTTTAGAGCCCGTAACGACTTGCTCGTCAAACGACTCTATAAGTATTCATAACGATTTTTTTAGAGCTCGTAACGACTTGTCTGTCGCAACGACTCTATAGTGACCATAACGATTCCTTAGAACCCGTAACGACTTGCTCGCCTAACGATTCATAAGTTTCATAACGATTTCTTAGAAAGCGCAACGACTTGCTGTTGTAACGATTCATAAGTTACCGTAACGACTTCTTTAGAACTCGCAACGACTTGCTCGCTTGTAACGATTCTAAAGTATCACAACGATTTCTTTAGAAAGCGCAACGACTTGCTTGTTGTAACGACTTCATAAGTTACCATAACGATTTCTTTAGAACTCGCAACGACTTGCTTGTTGTAACGACTTCATAAGTTACCATAACGATTTCTTTAGAGTTCATAACGACTTGATAAGTGTTCATAACGATTTGCTCTCTATAATGACTTGTTAGTATTCATAACGATTTCATAAGTCATATAACCATGGATTTCATATCTTGATATCTTATTCATCTTAAGAGCGTTGACTAGTCAAAGTCACGTAGACATCTCTCTGACGCTTTTGCATTTATGAGATCTGAACGTATCTCTGCATGCATGCAGACTATATCATCCTTTATCGTGCCTACTCTGATTACGTCTTTTAGACTTAAGCTATTTGGCATTACTATTTTCATGTCTATGCTACTGACGTTGACTGACATCAGAGACAGCTTAGCTGTCTGCTATTTGAGATTGACATTTGTGCAGACCTCTGAACTAGCTTCATGGTACAACGTTAAACAAATAGAAGCCAACGGATATTTCTGAAGATCTCATCTCTTTGCGTGCTCAAGTGATCAAAAGACTGTGACTGGAAGCTTCCAAGACTCTAGATGTCATTCAGTCTAACGACTACTCAAAAGAGAGACAACGGACACTTCAACGTCTCATTTCAAATTGAAGATATAAATTCAAGTCAGAAGAACAGAAGACAGGATCGCGTATTCAAGCATTCAAATTCTTCTGAAGAAAGTCCAGAGCCAAGAACCGTCTCCACTTAGCTTTTGCTCTTTTGCTCTCCACTAGTTTGTGAAAATCTTGAGAGAGCCTGTATAGTTCTGAGAGTGTGACTTGTTTAAAATCTCTTTGCTCTCAGTTCTAGTTGCTTCAGATCCTTGCTTATCAAAAGCTTGATCTAGGGGCTTGAAAGTCATTCATTCTTCTCTGTGTTATTCCCTTCGGGTGTGAAGGAAGACCTGGTGGTATCCAGGTGTTGTTCCCTTCGGGTGTGAAGGAAGACCTGGTGGTATTCAGGGTGTTGTTCCCTTCGTGTGTGAAGGAAGACCAGCTGAGCTGGGTGTTGTAGCGTCCTTAGGGGGACTGTTCCCTAGTTAGTGAAATCCTGAGTTGTTGCTCAGGGACTGGACGTAGGACTCCTAAGGAAAGGAGGTCCGAACCAGGAATCCTTGTGTTTGTGACTGTCTTCTTTGTGTGATTGTTATTTAAACTAACTGTCACTAATCTATTTCGAAGAACGTTTTGTGATTGTTTTGAGTTACAGGTATCTTCTAGATTAATTTTAAAGACCCATTACCCCCCTCTGGGCTCGTCAACTGGGCAACACAACCAATGGAACAGAAGGGCTAGACCACTGGGCTAGGCTTTCGTTGGTGATAGATTTATTTATTTAAATATATTAATATATATTTCGGTCATTCGTGTCCATGTGTGAAACTAAACTAACTGTGCATTGTTAACCCAAACGAACCGAACCGGTCGGTTCAGTGGGTTTTTTTCGGGTTGAACCGAAAAATGACACCCTAGCGATAGGGTTGCTGTCGCGGTGCCCTTTTCCCATCGCGATGGTATAGCAATGGCTAGGGGGGATGCAACAATACTTGTGTTGCCTTGGGTGTTTCCGTGGCCCCGGTTAGCATGTCGACATGTGCCCTAGGGTAGGCTTGCCCTTAGGACCTTCCGGTGGGGAATGCGGCAGGTTACCTCGCTGCGTTCAGTGACCGAAGGTGACACTTTCGTGGCCGGGTCCTGGCAGCGGTGCTAGGAGGGTCGCATCTGTCAAATAATCGATTGACTGGCAGTCCATCGATTATTAGCAGAGCGATGCTTTCCATACCGACTGGTGGTGTTCCGAGGCTCTGGCACTTTCGTACGTGCTTTTGGTTGGCCAACGGCCCTCTCGAGGGTCTGTGCGTGCCTTGTGCTTGCTGAGCTTGTCGTGGGTTACCACCCAGGGGTTCGGCGTGGTTCTTGTTGTGCTTGCCCCGCCTGTTGGCCCGGTGCTTGGCACTTGAGGGCTTGTCACGTTCAGAGGTTGTCTCCGTTGCCTGGACCCCCATCTACAGGAGCTTGTTGAGGGAGTGCTCTGGGCTACGAGTGTGCTCGAGTTGGCAGCCGAGTTCGCGGACTCTAGAGCTGAGGGGAAAATGAGGTTTGGACAGTGGTGCTAAGTCATTTATAGAGCTCTCTTGTGTAGTACCCCAGAAAATTCATTAATTTAAAATTATAGATAAATTGAAAATTTTGTCAATTAATAAAAATCAAACTAGTTAAAAAGATACACATCATTATTGCATGCGTAAAAACTCATATAAAATTTTGTAAAAATAATAGTTATATTTTAAATAATATTCTCTAATGACCCATTAAGAAATTTGGGCATAGAAAAATCATTTGGACCAAGTTTTAGAATTTATGTGACTTATTATTGTAATTAAGGAATAGGTCGGAAAACCCATTATTATATAAGCCAAAATGGATTAAAGATTAATGTAAAATTATGGGTAGACTCCAAACGATATGTATTGATAATCCCTCATGAGAATTTGGACCAATGG
Source organism: Colocasia esculenta (assembly GCA_014218235.1). Classification (NCBI taxonomy): domain Eukaryota; kingdom Viridiplantae; phylum Streptophyta; class Magnoliopsida; order Alismatales; family Araceae; genus Colocasia; species Colocasia esculenta. The sequence goes on from CM024754.1 coordinate 44,313,975, forward strand.
ACCTCTCATAACCCATGAATAAATTCAAGTTATAAAAAATATAATAAAATCCGTAACTCTATTATTCCCTAATTAAAAGGAGAAATTTTCATAAATTAAAACCCATTAAACAAAAAGAAGTGATGGGCTTTGTTAAATGGATCATATAAAAATTATTGGACCAAAATTGAGATTTTTGAAAAGAGAAATAATAGGAAAATACCCTAAATTCGTATCTTAAATATTGACTAAAAAAGAAAAAGGCTATTAAATCATTAAAATAGCTAATCGGTGTTGGGATTGGACTCCTAGCCCTACCCTAATTAGTTAGCCACAAAATTGCATCCCAACCAAATCCAATTAAGAGATGGAAAGCTTGGAAGGTGAAGGAAATAGAGAAAACTCAGAATTAAATAGGAATTAGAGTCCCATTAGGAAATAGCATCCAAGGAGCTTACATACACCTTAGAGTTCCAACCTCTGCACTTCGAGTTCTAAACCTAGAAGATCAAACGAGTCAAAGGTAGGCATTCTCACAAGTTAAACTCAATTAAATTCGTCTGTAGATTGTTCCAACCATCAGGGACAAAAGCCCTCTTGTTGTTCTATTTTTCATCTAGCCAATCTTTTGTTCTTTATTTTTGAAGTTCTGCAACCCCCTTGACCCCGAACCCACATGTTAAAACTAGATCTCCATGTTCTGTTAATCCCATGCTACGAAATTTTAACTGGAGATACTAATGGTTGTTAGGCATCGTTTGCCCCTGAAAGCCCCAATTTTCATCTAGTATCCTGCTCGAATTAAATCTTTTACCTTCACTGTACACTGTTCTATGTTCATCGTGCATGTTCATGTTTAAAACCTATCCAAACCTTGATGATTTACAAATTCCTATTTATCGTGTATACTCTTGCATATCTAGATTCGTTTAAAAGTGGTTTTGTGATTTTTGATCAACTATACATCGAGTTATCAATTTTTAATCTACCCTGTATCAAAACATGGAAACCTTCGACCGCAATCCAAGGCGATTCCTTCTCCCGCTCGGACTCAGGCGCAGGACCTGAGAACGCGACGGCCCGAAAGGACGCATTCTCAAGGGCTGATCGTGACCAGCAACCTGTCGCATTCTAAACGCGATAGGCTCTGGCGTCACGTTTTGGCGACCTGACCTGACCTGATCGACCTGTCGCGACCCTTGATTGACTCTGTCGCGTTCTGTACAGACCCTGTCACGATCCTTACAATGGTACATCGCAATCTGGACATTTGCATGAAAACCCTGTATTTTTGCTAATCTTGACTTTTTACAGTAACCTCTTACCTTGTTAACTGTCTCAAACACAGTAACCGAAGTTGTTAAACTTGGCTATGTAATTGTTAATTTAAAAGTCATTCACATGATCCTTTCCTATCCATGATTCTCTTTATCACATGCACATACTTGTAACCATCCAATAAGACTTGACTTGGCATGAAAATATTCCATAAAATATCTGGTAATTTACTTTAATAGTGTATTTGAATTGTCCTATTTTAAATAGACTTGTCTTCATTTCTCGCGATGTTTTGGGAATACTGTTACCGACGCTCCACTATTCTAGAATTCCTCTGGAACATTGAGAACTTGTTTCTATATATACACTTTCTCTTGACTTGGACAAACTCTCTGTCGGATATTCCTTCTGCTAGACTAGTGAATCCTTGTTTAAGGCCTCCGTAAGACTCCTCTGTCCATGGATTCCCATATGGCCGACGAGCTGGTTGTATCCTAATACCCATGATACCCGTCAGGGATCAGTAAGATCCAAATGTCCTTACATTGCTCTCGCTCTTATCTTGAATCACGCCGGACCTCTGGACCTGTGCATAACATGGCCAGTGGAAGGGTAGTGAATTCCACCTGACTGCCATCACCAATTGCGTGTGTTGTGCAACTGTTACTATCACCCGTTTACTCGACGTTTTATGTGCAATGACCTGTAGTTCTTGTCTATACTCTACTCGCTCATCTATTCACACTCTCTCTACTATCTTGTTTATTCATCTACAACTCTCATATATTCTTGGAACTCCATTTGGCCATCTATTGATTGTCTAAGATAATAAAAATAACCAATGCTAGGCAATAGGGCCCAATCTAATCCTGGGGAGAGCGCCTGAAAAGTGCCATTTGCCCGCGGGAGTTAAAATGATCAGGATGTCGGCATTACATCCAAGTGTCATACTATCAAAATTAATCTATGACAATCAAAACAAAGTGCTATATTCTCTCATTATCTATTGACAAGAAAGTGCTATACTCTCTCTCGACTATCTACGGATAACCAAAGTGCAATACTATTTCGATTGATGAAAATCAATCAAAGTGCAATTTACTCTCTATATGGCCAACTACACTCTCTCTCCTTGCTATACATGTTACTTGCTATTACTTGACAATGATGTTACTTGCTATTGTGTTGTTATCAGTTTCTATCGTGACTTGACCTTAATCATATTCATTGTACTATACTTGATTCATGTGCTATTCGGACCTTGTTACTTGTGCTATTACTTTCTCGACTTTACATGATGCTCTCTATCATTAGTTACTCTGTCCTTTAAAAGCATTAATCATTTAAAGCATGCTTGATTCATGAGATTTAAGTCCTACTGAGCATTATCGCTCATCCTTTGTTATTTGTTATTGTGTCTCAAGTAAGTCGGATGATGACGTTACACACACCAATGGGACAGGACTAGAGTGATGAGCGACCTTAAGTCAATTGATGAAGTTACCCTAGTACCGTGGAGTCTAGTAGTTATTGCATTAGATTTCTTTTCCAATGTAATGATGTCGTTGAGCTATAAGTATTGGCTCTGGATTAGTGGTTGTAATAGTCTTAGTGAAATTTATAATACAATGAAGAGTTTATTCCAATTATGGTTCATTAGATGCTCTGAATTACTTAACTGTGGTGCGATTTACATTTCTATGCACTTTGCTCACGTCTCCCCGATTTATTACGCTGCTAAATTGGCGGGGCATGACAGTTGGTATTAGAACCTAGGATGTCTTAATCGGATATCTTTGGTTTAGGATGTTCTAGGATGTCCCCATTGGAAACTCTTAAGGTCTAGTTGTCCTAGGACAAACTGCCATGATACGTGTCTAAATCAACCATCATACCTAAGTGAGGATTGGGTAGAACCGTGGTTAAGATCTAATATATATATACTTACACCTATTAGTTTAATGCTACTTTCGCACCCTAATGACAACCTCATCTTGAAGGGACTCTTAATGGACGCCAACCATACACCACTGCGAGCCAAAAAGGGACCAACTTAAAAGCTAGTTCTGACATGTCAGCAAGCCGCTCAACTGCTAGAAAGCACTTTGGAAGCGACAAAAAAGATTAAAAAGGTGACCAACAAGAATGGGAAGGGAAGATATAACAATGGGATAAAGACAAACCAGCAAATGGAACGTAACGATGAGATTTTCAGGATCATATGTCTTCATTATCACAAGCCAAGTCATGTGGCCAAGGAATGTTGGCGAAGAGTTGGTGCATGTCTATGTTGTGGCTATTTGGAGGATCAAATGCGAGACTGCCCTCTTCTAAAGGAACCATCTACTAACACAAAAGATCTCAATTCGATGACAAAAGGGAACCAGCCAAACGGTGATAATAGAAAAATAAAGAAGAATAAGAAGAACGACATACAATTTTCCCTTATTCGCAGAGGCCGATGCAAGAGTTGCAATAAGAAGGGCCACACATCGGAGGATTGCTGGTGGAAAGAAGGAAAATGTTTGCGATGTGGCAGCTCAGACCACATGATTAGAGACTGCCCACAATTAGAAAACCAACATCATGAGGAATCGAACCAGCAAGATACACTTGAAGCCTTGGCGCAACTCTCTACAAATCAAGAAGTGGGAACCGTGGAAGGTACCGCTGAACTCACAATGATTAATATCTTTTACAATAAATTATTCATATGTAACCGAAGGAGTCGTGGAATTTGGGGACCAAATTCTTTTAAGTGGGGGAGGATGTAGTACCCCAGAAAATTCATTAATTTAAAATTATAGATAAATTGAAAATTTTGTCAATAATAAAAATCAAACTAGTTAAAAAGATATGCATCATTATTGCATGCGTAAAAACCCACATAAAAATTTTGTAAAAATAATAGTTATATCTTAAATAATATTCTCTAATGACCATTAAAAAATTTGGGGATAGAAAAATCATTTGGACCAAGTTTTAGAATTTATGTGACTTATTATTGTAATTAAAGAATAGGTCGGAAAACCCATTATTATATGAGCCAAAATAGATTAAAGATTAAAGTAAAATTATGGGTAGACTCCAAACGATATGCATTGATAATCCCTCATGAGAATTTGCATGAATGAACCTCTCATAGCCCATGAATAAATTCAAGTTAAGAAAAAATACAATAAAATCTGTAACTCTATTATTCCCTAATTAAAAGGAGAAGTTTTCATAAATTAATGCCCATTAAACAAAAAGAAGTGATGGGCTTTGTTAAATGGATCATATAAAACTTATTGGACCAAAATTGGGATTTTTAAAAAGAGGAATAATAGAAAAATACCCTAAATTCGTATCTTAAATATTCCCTAAAAAGAAAAGGGCTATTAAATCATTAAAATAGCTAATAGGTGTTGGGATTGGACTCCTAACCCTACCCTAATTAGTTAGCCATGAAATTGCATCCCAACCTAACCCAATTAGGAGATGGAAAGCTTGGAAGGTGGAAGGAAATAGAGGAAACTCTGAATTAAATAGGAATTAGAGTCCCATTAGGAAATAGCAACCCAAGGAGCTTAAATACTCCATAAACCCTCCATGGCCGGCTCTAACTCGTTGTTGGGGCTTGCTGGACGTGGAGAAGGGGCCAAGGAGAAGAGGAACTCGTGGGGAAAAGGCTGGATCGAGCTCCAACCTCTGCACTTCGAGTTCTAAACCCTAGAAGTTCAAACGAGTCAAAGGTAGGCATTCTCGAGCTCCAACCTCTGCACTTCGAGTTCTAAACCCTAAAAGCCCTCTTGTTGTTCTATTTTTCATCGAGCCAATCTTTTGTTCTTTATTTTTGAAGTTCTGCAACCCCTTGACACCGAACCCTCATGTTAAAACTAGATCTCCATGTTATGTTAATCCCATGCTACGAAATTTTAACTGGAGATATTGATGGTTGTTAGGCATCGTTTGCCCCTGAAAGCCTCAATTTTCATCTAGTATCCTGCTCGAATTAAATCTTTTACCTTCACTGTACACTGTTCTATGTTCATCGTGCATGTTCCTGTTTAAAACTTGTCCAGACCTTGATGATTTACAAATTCCTATTTATCGTGTATACTCTTGCATATCTAGATTCGTTTAAAAGTGGTTTTGTGATTTTTGATCAACTGTACATCGAGTTATCAATTTTTAATCTACCCTGTATCAAAATATGGAAACCTTGGACCGAAATCCAAGGCAATTCCTTTTCCCACTCGGACTCAGGCACAGGACCTGAGAACACGATGGCCTGATAGGCCACGTTCTCAGGGGCTGATTGTGACCAGCAACCTGTCGCGTTCTGAACATGATAGGCTCTGGCGTCTCGTTCTGGCGACCTGACCTGACCGACCCGTCACAACCCTTGATTGACCCTGTCTCGTTCTATACAGACCCTGTTGCGATCCTTACAATGGTACGTCGCGATATGGACTTTTGCATGAAAACCTTGTATTTTTGCTAATCTTGACTTTTTACATAACCACTTACCTTATTAACTGTCTCAACACAGTAACCAAAGTTTTTAAACATGTCTATGTAATTGTTAATTTAAAAGTCATTCACATGATCTTTTCCTATCCATGATTCTCTTTATCACATGCACATACTTGTAACCATCAATAAGACTTGACTTGCTATGAAATATATGAAAATATCTAGTAATATACTTTAATAGTGTATTTGAATTGCCCTATTTTAAATGGACTTGTCTTCATTTCTCGCGATGTTTTGGGAATACCGTTACCGACGCTCCACTGTTCTAGAATTCGTCTAGATGTCGAGCACTTGTTTCTATATATACACTTTCTCTTGACTTGGACAAACTCTCTGTTGGATATTCCTTCTGCCAAACTAGTGAATCCTTGTTCAAGGCCTCCATGAGACTCCTCTGTCCAAGGATTCCCACATGGCCGACGAGCTGGTTTTATCCTAATACCCATGATACCCTTTAGGGATCAGTAAGATCCAAACATCCTTAGATTGTTGTCGCTCTTATCTTGAATCACGCCAGACCTCTGGACCTGTGCATAACATGGCCAATGGAAGGGTAGTGAATTCCACCTGACTGCCATCACCAATTGCGCGTGTTGTGCAATTGTTACTATCGCCCGTTTACTCGACGTTTTATGTGCAATGACCTGTAGTTCTCGTCTATACTCTACTCGCTCATCTATTCACACTCTTTCTACTATCTTGTTTATTCATCTAGAACTCTTATCTATTATTGGAACTCTATTTGGCCATCTATTGATTGTCTAAGATAATAAAAATAACCAATGCCAGGCAATAGGGCCCGATCTGGTCCTGGGGAGAGCACCCGAAAAGTGACATTTGCCCGCGGGAGTTAAAATGATCAGGATGTCGGCATTACATCCAAGTGCCATACTATCAAGATTAATTTATGACAATCAAAACAACGTGCTATATTCTCTCGTTGTCTATTGACAACAAAGTGCTATACTCTCTCTCGGGTATCTACGGATAACCAAAGTGCAATACTATTTCGATTGACGAAAGTTAATCAAAGTGCTTTACTATTTCATTTGATGAAAATCAATCAAAGTGCAATTTACTCTCCATATGGCCAACTACACACTCTCTCCTTGCTATACATGTTACTTGCTATTACTTGAGAATGATGTTACTTGCTATTGTGTTGTTATCGTTTTCAATCGTGACTTGACCTTAATCATATTCATTGTACTATACTTGATTCATGTGCTATTCGAACCTTGTTACATGTGCTATTACTTTCTCGACTTTACATGACGCTCTCTATCATTAGTTACTTTGTCCTTTAAAAGCATTAATCATTTAAGGCGTGCTTGATTCATGAGATTTAAGTCCTACTGAGCAATATCGCTCACCCTTCGTTATTTGTTATTGTGTCTCAGGTAAGTCGGATGATGACGTTACACACACCAATGGGACAGGACCAGAGTGATGAGTGACCTGGAGTCAATGGATGAAGTTACCCTAGTACCGTGGAGTCTAGTAGTTATTGCATTAGATTTCTTTTCCAATGTAATGATGTCATTGAGCTATATGTATTGGCTCTGGATTAGTGGTTGTAATAGTCTTAGTGAAATTTATAATACAATGAAGAGTTTATTCCAATTAAGGTTCATTAGATGCTCTGAATTACTTAACTGTGGTGCGATTTACCTTACTATGCACTTTGCTCACATCTCCCCAATTTATTCCGCTGCTAAATTGGTGGGGTGTGACATCTGGTCTGGGGCAGGACGCCGATGTCATTGAGGTGTTCTCTTTCCAGCGCGGCCCAGATAGTCCTTTGTCTTACTGCCTCACTCTGCGTTGGTTCCGGAGCCGCGTAGGGAGGTCAGGCGTGGGGCCGCAGCTTGGCCAGGCTGTGGTGTTGCGTGTGTTTGTGTGTTCTGTGGTGACTCTGTCTCGCTCTTGCGAGGAGGTTAAAGGCAGGAGGAAGGCTAGCGAGCAGAGGGAGTGGCCGGTGTGTCCTCCTCCTGGCTTCCAGTGGCTGTGGCTTGGTTGTTGTTGTTGTGATGACGTTTCCTCCCGACGTTTCCAAGTGTTATCCGTTGCCCTAGCTTGCACGGTGGTTATAGCCTGGCCGTGCCTAGTTTTCACGGGCATCGTTGGTCTGGCCTTGTTGGCCCGTGCTTCCAGTGGTTTCCACTTCGGTGTTCTCTCGGTTCCGAAGTTCCATTCTGTAACGCCCCTCTTGGACCCTGTACAGTTGTTCCAACTCACATTGGATCCAGTAGAGGTATTACAGTGAAAAATATCCAACAATAATCGGTACAAATTGAGATATACATAAATGACAATTTAAATTCCAACAAGTTGCAACGGAATATGGAACTAAATTCTTTTCAATCAATATCATATCCAAATACTATATCTAAAGCATAAAGGAAAGATTACAATAGTCCAAATTTATAACAGTTCATAAGTCCAAATACATAAAACTCAAAGTACATCTTATTCTTACATACAAAATCTCTCAAACACACTCAAAGAAAAGCACTAGGCCTCCACGTCCTCACGCTCCGAGTCAGAGTGTACTAACTCTGGGTATCATCAGTCTCTCCTTAAATATTAATCAAGTGTGAGTCTACAAGACCCAACAAGTCACATAAAAGACAGTTCAAGACATATCATATACTAAGTTTAAAAACATGGTAGCATATTTCTTTTCACATCCTTGATACCATATAGCTCTTCCTATTAGCATGCTCTAATTCGTTTGGCAATCATTCTTTACATAGCATGGTTGTTTATCATGAAAAAGTAAAACAATTTCATGTAATATGTGGTTTACATTTCATAATAAAACAAATGATTTAAATATTTTCATGTGGCATGGCATAAAGTCAAATTCTTATAACGTGTGTTCAATGTCATATAGCATGTAGTCAATTTCAAGTAACATGTAATCTACATCATGTAACATGTAGTTAATCATCATATAGCATGTAGTTAATCATCATATGGCATGCAGTCAATTGACATGTAGCATGTAGTGCATTTGTCATGTAGCATGTAGATCATTTATCATGTAGCATGTAGATCATTTATCATGTAAGAATAGTTGCCGAGACATAGCCCACACTATTAATAGAGATCATGTAGCATGTAGCATTCACTTATCACCTAGGCAAAACAGTGATGAAGTCTTGGTTATTGTGCAATACCGGGGAAAGTCCTTCCCACCTTAACCAGTAGAACATGTCTACCTCCAGGATTTCAATCCATTGCCCACGGATTCATATAGTCAATTCATGTAGGTGAACCATTACCATAGGGACATTCCATGGTGTAGTTCCATATAGGTATCTCTATAATAGCAATGTCTCATTTGGCCAATTTGTTTCAGACATACAATAACACATATTCATGCAATTAACATTTACATATAATGCTTTTTCATAAATTCATGCATAATTAGTAAGATAGTAATACAAGATTACACAACATATTTCCTATGTTCTGAAATCAAAACTCTACTATATAACAGCAACCTATCATGATACTATTTTTACTGATTACATCAAAATCCAACATGCATTTGCATTCTCATATCTATTGATTTCCATGTACATTTTATCATTCAGAAAATTATAACAGAATGTACAGTGCTCTAAAAATTCCAAAAGTTTAATAGTAAATCTATTTCTAATCATGCTGCACACATACAAATTTTCACAATTTTCTGACTTCTGTATCATTTCTCATGATAAATTCTCAAAAACTTATACTACTTAGCATGGTACAATAGTGACAAAATCATGCAATCACTGTGTAAAAATTGAGCATCATAGGTTTGTAATTCCATACAACAGTAGTACAATCTTTAAATAAAACATCACAATAGGGATCTAACCTGCAAATATCTCATTTTCCATTTAGTAAATCAATTAGAATTCCTTGAAACAACCCTACATAATCCATACATCATTGCAATGACATACCTATTATATAACAATACTGATTTACACAGAACACACCTGACTGAAAAACCCCACACATGGATAGATCATAGTTGCAGAATAATAATCAGATTTGCAGAAAAAACATCACTGACGAACTTAACGGCAAGGTATGTGACGTTTACACAGGTTAACGTCAACATGCTTTGCTGTTAACATTAGTTGAATGTGGCACACAGCGCCATTAATATATAGTAGAAGTCCAAACACTTGTCGTTAATAAGAAGTAAACGGAGGTCGATATGGACATTGAGTTCATCAGACCAGAAAATGCAGAAAACACACATGAAATGACAGAACTTTGACCCTATCCCACATGTTATTTCATGAGTTTAAAAATCCATAAAAATAATAAATCTATAGCCTATAGTATCCTAAACCATTCCCTCATGCTACTTGCCTCTAACCCTCCTTCTGGAGTGACGAAGAGAGATTCGAAGATGCCCGCCTTGGCAACAAGGCAGTCCTCTTCCTCCATCTTCAAATGCCCGATCCGACTTCCAGGACTGCAACCACGCCTGGAGAGCCTTCTGCTCACGATCCTTGAAGCTCCCCTTTTGTCCAACTGGCTTCAGATCGCATGAACAACCTCAACAACCCTTTCCTTCGGCCCTCTCTTTCCTCTCTTCCGAAGCAGTGCAAAAACCTTCTCCCAAAGGCTAAATCTAGGTGTTAAAAGGATCCTTATGGATTACCCTAGCTGAATCCTAACCCTTGGATCAGAAATGCCCCAATCTTCCCATTAAATGCATGGAAAATGGCCGACATTCTCTCCCCCGGAACGGTAATAATAAAAACAGGCAAGTCAGGTTAACGTCAACCTGAGCTCACGTCGACCATGAGATTGACGTCCGTCGATCATGTCATCAACTTACTTGCCTGAAAAACCAAATATTCTAGAAAAAAATAAACGGCACAATCACTTGTCGTTAATAGACAGTAGACGGCAATCGATCATGCCGCTAACTATAGTCAACGTCAACAGATATTGACGCCAAGTTCAACATAGTTACAATATACAATTAAGTGCAGAAACACATATACAAATGCATCATACATTTCAGTAAAAATTCTAGGGCACTACACGTTTCTTGGTGCCAGTCCGTGGTGGCACCGGCGTGTGTGGTTTCCCGACCTTGCGGTGTGTCTGGTGTCTGTGGTGGTTCTACTTGTGGGCCCTCGACCTTGTGGAGGTCTGAGGTGGCCGTACTTGTGGTGAGATGTCGTTCTCACCTAGTTGTTGCGTGGTCTCGGCGGGTGTGCCGAGGGTTGCTTCCGCTTTGTGCTCGGCTCCATTGGTTTTTGCAGGTGTCGTGTGTGTGTCACATGTTGTGTGTGGAAGGATTATCTAGAGGGGGGTGAATAGAGAATCCTTAGATTTTTTTGCGCGAATTAGAAATTAAGAATCTAATTTCAATTCAGTGAGTTAGATGCTCAAACATACAAAGCAAGATTAGCACCAGCATGAGAACAAGAAATTTTAAGGTGGTTCAGCTCCAATGAGGAGACCTACATCTACCCCTCACACAAATCAGTGAGGTACCCCTATCAGAAACCCTGACAGAAATTCTCAAACAACTTCTGATTCACAGCTTCTACACAACCGCTGCCTTACAGCTTGAAAGCCTAGTTGATACACAGCTTTGATAACCCGCTGATTCACAGCTTCACCTGAATTGATCCAGTCACAATTCGTGAGTGATCAATCCAGTCTGCTTCACAAGAAACAGATAGCAGACAATTAAAACACTTAGAAGAAAGTTTAGAATAATGAAAAAGAAAATTTCTGGAATATATTGCAATTTCATCAAACTCCCTGGTCTGGATCTAAATTCTTATGCATTTCTCCCAGATTGTAGAATCATCTTCCCATATGATGAATTCTTTTGGAAATCTACCACAATGAATTCGCAGAACTCAAGAATGAGGGAGATTTCAGATCCTCTATTCTTGAAGGCTCAGCATCCGCTTCTTGAAGCTTCAGATCTTGCTTGAATCAACATCGCTTTCATCAGATCATAGCTCCAATTTGAAATTTCGTCGAAGTGCAGCTTCAGAACATCTGATCTCCTCCTTTCTACTCTGCTCAGCACCTTTTCCTTCACCGTAATGCACGAACTCACCTTTTTCCATGAACTAGAGCTCTTTTTACCTGATTTCGTGGGATTCTGTGTCGTGGGCCCCTGAACGATTCACCAAAAATGGAGGAATCTTTTTGCGCCAAGAATCGGCGCCTTCTAGAACATCTGACGTGGACAAGGAATATCCCACTTGGTAGGCTTTGGATCACGTGCCTACTTGATGACCTTTGCGTTCGGAGAAAATTCTAAGTGTCCTAGTGTCGACACTGCCAGACTCTAGTGTCGACACACTCACTTCAATTCAAAGAGAAAAACACCCTTTTCTGATTTCTTAAACACATGTCAAACCTGAGATCTCCAAGATATCTGCTTGTACTTCCTTCTGAATTGATCTGATAGACTGTTAGCATCAACCTCATGCACAGCTAGTGTCGACCTTAGATTTGATTTTCTTCAAAGTGAATTTTGCCCTTGCATAGTGTCGAACTGAGGAACTCCTGCTCCATCCTGTCCTGGATGTGCTCGGGGACGAACTTGGCCCGAAAGAGCCTCACGAACTCGTCCCAAGCAACATCAATCTGACCGTCCTCAAACCGTGTACGTAGTAATGAAGCCCACCACACATCAGCTCTCTGCAACATAACCTTCATAAGCACCGCTAACAACTTCAACTTAACAGGGAATAGGAAACACATAACTAACACATAGGTAGCATGTAGGTGGCTAAAGTAACCTTGTCCTCATCCACACACCTGATGGCCCGGAAGATCTTCTCGATCTCCCTCATCCAACTCTCGGCTAGCAACGGATCGTTCTCCCCCTTGAAAGAGGGTGGCAGCATCCTCTGAATCTTTCATGATGGAAGGTCCACCATGGTCCTGAGCTGGGGCCTGAGCCTGCTACACCAAACAATAACGATATACAATAAACACAATATCATGCAATTTAAATAGCAAACTACTAGGTTGTTTTATTATTCTACCTGGGCCTCCAACTGGGCCTGGAGTGCTGCCTGGGTATGAGCCTGAGTTTGCATGGCTTGCACCAGACCTTGCATAAATACTCCATAGTCCACTGGCGGTGGTGGGGGAAGCACAAGACCCTGTTGGGCCGGGGCCTGCTGCTCCGCCCGCTCCTCACGCCTCTGCTCGTCGTCGCGAGCTGGCACACCTCCACGTCGTCCACGGGAAGCCATGGCTGTAATAAAAATTCAGCCACCAATTAGAACTAGGTTACTAAGTTTTCTAACCATTTTCTTATCTATTTTCCATTCATTATTAGTCGTTTCTACCCATGTGGACAATCTATAAAGATTTAGCATGCAATGAGGATGATGATTCATGTATATTCATGTAAGATCTCAATCAGTTGCTCTGATAAAATCTCTGTGACGACCCTCCTTATACCGGTACGGTTTTACCAACCCACGTCGGTATAGTAAAGGTTATCACAGTGGGACATTACCCAAACACTATCACATGATTGAGATATACACAAATATAGACACAGAGTTGCGGAAGTAAAGGACTAACTGTCATCACATTTCATCATCCACATTTCTCATACATGATCCATATAGCAAATTAAAGGACTACTAAACTTTCATAATTGAAATAAACCAAACTACATTGTCCACAAAATTAAAGTTCTACATTTAATACATAATTTGTCCACAATTACATAAATGATAACTCTAATACAAGCTACAATTACATACTATGAAACAAAAGGGACACAACGTCAATTCCACAAGCTACTCTCCACGCTCGGAGTCGCTCTCCACGGTCTCCTCCAAAAGTGTGTCACCAACTAAACCTGTACGCCGAAGCAAGGAGTGAGTCTAAAAGACTCAGCAAGTAACTCCATACACATCATTCATGCATACATCATAGTAGGTTCTACTATTTCAATTTGCACGGCAATCATACAGCATGCTTGAACATCAATAGGAGACAACCTATCATGGTATTTCTACAAAGTCAAAACACATGGTACATGGTTTAAGATGTTTCACATAACACTTCCTATCACATGCTTTCTACTCATTTAATCACATGAAAACTACACTTCCAGCTTGACTATAACATGATGGCAATTTACATGGAATTAGAAATATCATAGCATGAATTATCGTCTCATACTCTAACACATTCACTTCACATGGTTACACATTCCCATATTTCACATGGTTCATTTTTCAAACATTTCACATGTACACATGTTCACATTCTAACATAAATAGTTCACATGATTTCACATTTCACATTCACATGTTCATATATACACATTTTACACATGCTCACATTCACATTTCACAATTTATTTACCGTGACACATAGTCCAAACCACCACTAGAAGGACACATCACATACACATAACACATAGCACATCACCTAGGCAATATAGTGATGATCTTGGCACTGCGCAGACCGGGAGAACACGTCTCCACCCTAACCAGTGGTACTTGTCCACCTCCAGGATTTCATCCTAATGCCCTTAGGATATCTTAACGCATTGAACCTTCTCATGGGGACTTTTCCATAATACAGTTCCACAGCCGTCTATGGAAGCAGTGTCACACACGGCACATTTAACACATTACACATTCCGATTAACACACGTTTTACATATGATATTCACACTTTCTTGTTTATGCACATGGTTCTGTTCTTCCCTAGCATGATGCACTAATAACAGAAATCAAGCATTAGTAGCCCTCCCGGATTAATTGGAACGCACATCATTTAACCTTAATCATGGTACATGTATTTATAATCATTTTCTCATGGAAATCTCATAGTGTAGGCTACTGTCATCAAATTTTCCTGAAAATTTAACCACATACTGTTTTCGGGTATAGGAACACACATACAAATTTTCACATTTTTCTGAATTCACATGCATTTATAGAAATTAAAACATTCAGTTTCATGCCATTCATAAACTAAGTTAACATAGAACATGACATGGATTTCAGATTTGATCATGCACAGTCATGAACACACACATACATATTGGCACAAGGAATTTTTCCCAATTTTATTTCCAACACACGATTTACTAAAATTTTCACAAGGTCTACACATGCTTTCTATTTCTCATTGTAGGAATTATAAAAATTCACATGAATATGGGAAAATTCCAAATTGCAGGGCATGGACTGATACCTACAAACACGGTTCATAAAATTCTACAGCATTTAATTCCTCAGAAATAATGGGAACCAAATTTAACATGCATAACCTCTTCCTACACATGCTTTTCCAATAATTCTAATAATTATGCCATCTACAGAAAAATACAGGAAATTTCACACACATCACATTATCTATTTTACATAACATATAAATTTACATTATATCCTCATGCGTAGAAATCCGGAAGTTAAAGATATAGGGCAGAACAGTTCACTGTTCTGTCAAGAAGAACTCAACGGCATACTATGGACGTTTACAAGAGTTGGCGGCAACATCGTTGGCCGCTGACTCAAGATCTCAACGGCAATAGATCTTGCCGTCAAGTTCTAACCTGTGTAAAAACACAGTCCGAGCTCTAAAGAATGGTGAATGTAGGGGATCTAGGACACGAGGAAAATCCATAAAAATGATAGAAACCTCCTAGACACATACATGGACAAGGTGAAAGGGTTACTTGCCTTTGGAAAAACTCCTAAAGGGATCAAATGGTTGGAGAAGCTCTCCTTGGGCAGTCCCAAGAAGCCTCCAAGATGTCTCCACTCCGACCTCTGTGATGCTCCCCTCTGCAATCCAGGGTCGGGGATGTGTAGCCGCATGTGTTGTCTCCCTCCTTGTCGAAGTAGATCTCCGATGAAGCCTTGGATCGCCGGATCAAAGCCTCCAACTCCAAGTTTTCTCACAGCTCACTAGGTTTTTCTCTTATCTCTTTGCAAAGAGCCAAGAGAGCTCTTTGGGGGTTGTCACAAGGGCCATTTTAGAGAGGGACCTCTCACCCACACAGAGGTCGGTGGGAAGGTCGGGGTACCGTGGGGTGGTTGCATCCCCAATCAAAGGCATGGCCACCATGCTGCAGACTGGTCTGTCAGGACATAGACGTCCACCGATATGGCCGTCGACTTAATAATCGACGTCCACCTATATGGACGTTAACAATAAGTGAACGTCCATTCATGTTGACGTCGACTAACCTTCGGCCAGAACCCAAAACCATGCAAAACCCTAATTTCTCCTATGTTCATGCATGCAATACATAGGGTGTAATGCACACACTCACTATGTCACGAAATCAACCGATATATATATATACAACTAAGTATATACATACATTCATAAGTACACCAAGATATGTATACATAATACTTACACGATAATGCATATACATACACAAGCATAAAATTGCACACAATAAAATAATAAGGACAAAATTCGAGGGCCTTACACCCTCTCCCCTTAAGAAACTTCGTCCTCAAGTTAGGACAACACTACTCAAACAAAAGGGGATACTTCTCTTCATCGCATCCTCAAGCTCCCAAGTAGCCTCCTCCCGCGAGAAGTTACGCCATAGAACTTTTACCGACGCAATACTCTTGTTCCGGAGTGCTGAACCTTCCGGTCAAGAATAGCTACTGGTTGCTCCACATACGACAGATCTGGCTGGATCTCCACTGGCTCGTGACTAATACATGAGATGGATCTCGGACATATTTCCTGAGCATAGATACGTGGTAAACAAGGTGAACACTAGCCAAAGCTGGGGGTAAAGCTAGCTCATAAGCCACGTTGCCCAATCGTCTGAGAATCTCATACGGGCCAATGAATCTAGGGCTCAATTTACTGTGCCTGCCAACCTGACGACACCACGCGTAGGCGATATCTTCAAGAAGACATGATCACCTACCTTGAACTCTAGATCCTTCCTCCTGTTGTCGGCATAGCTCTTCTGTCTATCCTGTGCCGCAACAAGCCTCCTCCTAATCAACTAGATCTTATCCGAAGTCTCCTGAACTAACTCCGGACCAATCAGCTGTCTATCGCCAGTCTCCTCCAACACAAGGAGATCTGCAAGGCCTACCGTACAACGCCTCAATGGAGCCATACCAATACTCGCATGAAAGCTGTTGTTATAAGCGAACTCCATAAGAGGTAAATGGCGCTCCCAATCATCCTTCCAATCCAGCACACACGCTCTCAACATATATCCTCGAGCGTCTGGATAGTCCTCTCGGACTGTCCATCGTCTGGGGATGAAACGCCGAACTGAGCTTCAGCTCCGAACCTAAAGCATCCTGAAGACCTTTCCACAACCTCGAAGTAAATCTTGGATCTCGATCCGAAATGATCGACTTCGGCACACCATGCAATCTAATGATACCGCTAACATACAATCTAGCTAAACTCTCTACTGACTGCTTCTTCTTCATAGGCAAGAAATGAGCAGTCTTCGAGAATCTATCTACAACTACCCAAATCGAGTCATTGCCCCTTCTAGATCGAGGCAAACCCGAAACGAATCCATAGTGACAGCTTCCCACTTCCATACGGGGATATCCATCCTCTGCATAAGGCCGGATGGTCGCTGCCGCTCGGCTTTCACCTGCTGACATACTAGACATCTAGACACATAATCCGCAACATCCTTCTTCATGCCGGACCACCAAAATGATCTCTTCAGGTCTTGATACATCTTAGTGTTACCCGGATGAATAGAGAATCGCGATCTATGAGCCTCTGCTAACACATGCTCACGGACATCTACCACATCGGGGACACAAACGCAGTGCTGAAATCTAATCACACCGTCCTCATCACGAGCAATTCCCGCCTTACCCACTAACTCTAACAATCTAGGATCGGCTTCTCTGCTCAATCACCTCATCCAAGACTGAGGATCTAAGGGATGCTGAGCTACAAAAGCCTGACACACGATGGCTCTAACTCGGTCATGAGCACGCTGCATCCTCCAACATCTTCCAATCCTGCTGGAGAGAAGACCTCTTTCTACTAAGAGCATCCGCTACGACGTTCGCCTTTCCAGGATGATACTGAAGGTCGAAGTCATAGTCCCTTCAAGAACTCATCCATCTTCTCTGCCTCAGGTTTAATTCCTTTTGGAGAAAAATACTTCAAGCTCTTGTGGTCGTAAACACCTCAAATCTGACACCATAAAGATAGTGCCTCCCAGATCTTTAGTGCATGAACCATAGCTGCGAGCTCTAAATCATGAGTCGGATAGTTCCTCTCATGCTCCTTCACTGACGAGAAGCATAAGCCACTACCCTCTCTTGCTGCATGAGCACACAGCCTAAACCAATCTGAGATGCATCCGTTAAATGGCAAAACCTTCTAGACCACTAGGCAATACCAATACCGGAGCAAAGTAAGCTTAGCCTTCATAGCTGAAAGCTACGCTCACATGCCTCAGACATACGAACTTCTCACCCTTTCCGGGTCAGCTTTGTCAAAGGGGTGGCGATGGATGAGAAACCCTCAATGAATCTCCGATAATAACCAGCTAACCCAATAAAACTACGAATCTCCGAAGGGGTCCTGGGAGTCTCCCACTCCATAACTGCCTGTACTTTTGCTGGATCAACTGCTACACCAGCCGCCGGAGATAACATGCCCGAGAAAATGAACCTCGCGCAACCAGAACTCGCACTTGCTGAACTTCGCATACAGCTTGTGCTCACGGAGAACCTCTAAGACTAACCTCAAATGCTGACGATGTGTGGCCTCATCCGGAGAATAGACCAACACGTCATCAATAAACACAACAACAAAGCTATCTAGATACAGACTAAACACCCGTTCATGAGATCCATGAACGCTGCAGGGGCGTTGGTCAATCCGAAAGGAGAACCAAAACTCATAATGTCCATAACGGTTTCTAAATGCCGTCTTGGACACATCCTCACTCCTATCCCGCAACTGATGATAACCAGATCGCAAGTCAATCTTGGAAAAGACTGATGCATCCTGTAACTGGTCAACAGATCTCAATCCGAGGTAAGGGATACCTGTTCTTCACAGTCACTTGGTTAGCTTCTATAATCAATGCACAACCGAAGTGACCCGTCTTTCTTCTTGACGAATAATACAGGTGCGCCCCAAGGGGAAACGCTAGGGCGAATGAATCCCTTATCGAGCAATTCTTGCAATTGCTTCCTCAAGTCGGCTAATTCTGCAGGGGCCATCCGATACGGGGCCTTCGAGATAGGAGAGGTGCCTTGAAGCAACTCTATAGTGAACTCTATCTCCCTATCCGGTGGCAATCCAGACAGTCGTCGGGAAAGACATCTGGAAAGTCCTGCACCACATCGATCTCTGCAAGAGTCAGTGACGAACAGCCCGGGGTACTAGCATAACGCTGGCAAGAAATGCGTCACAAACCCTTGTTCCCATGCGCATCCGCCTCATGGCAGAGATACTAACTTTCCCCGCTAAGTTCTTTGGCAAGGGATGAGAGAACTCATCCTCACCAGGAATGCAGAAAACAATCTTCTTCCTATGACAATCCACTAATGCGTAGTGCTCCTCTAGCCAATCCAGACCAAATACAATCATAGTCCTTCATCTTTAGCAAGAAGAAACACCAATCTAGGAATCTATCCTCAATGCACACAGGTAACGACGGAATGCACTTCCTATCGATACCGTACCCGCAGGGGTG
>CM024754.1:44333554-44401673 GCA_014218235.1 Colocasia esculenta
ACGGCCACACCCTTGCCGTTGAGTTCTTCAGGTAGAGACAGTGTAGTCTGCTGCCCTATGGAAGCTATATTTTTTTCGATTGAACTCACACATCTCTGCTCTGTGTGAAGGATTCAATATGCATGCTGCTGACAAGCCTCCTCCATGGAACGATGTCCTAAAGCCACCAGTCTCGTCCTCAGAGACTGCTTCAACCCCATAATAAATTTTTTTACCTTCCTCCGCTCATCTGCCACTATGTGGGGTGCATACTTGGATAGCTCCGCAAATCTCTCCTCGTACTCAAGCACGCTCATTAACCCCTGGGTCAATGTCAAAAACTTTTGCTCCATACGGTCCTATACATGCTCTGGAATGTACTTTGCCTCGAACAGACGGACGAACTCAGTCCAAGCAACCTCCATAGCCCCATCTGCAAACTGTGTGCGTAGTATAGAGGACCACCACACATCGGCACGCTCCTGAGAGGAAAAGAAAAGAAAAAACAATCAATACAGCTAAGGGTACATTCCAAACAACATGCATAACCATCAAAAACCAACCTTTACCTACAGCATATAAGTAGCCAAAGACACCCTCTCCTCTTCCGCGCATCAGATTGCATGAAAGATCATCTCCGTCTCCCGGAGCCAACTCTCCGCTAGAATAGGATCCTCTCCCCCTTGCTAAAGGATCAAAATCTGGAAATAATAAACAAGGTCTTTGATACAAACCTCCTGAAAAATGAAAACAAGTCATAATTCCTAAAATATCCATTACCAAAATTTGTAAAAGACCAAGATGCCTCAGAAAAAGGCTCCTATAATGACAAACTCTATCAAAGGAAAAGGTTTCCAAAAATTGTGTTCTAAAACACATTACAAAGACAATAGGAACTGTAAAACAAATTATATTCATTATTATTCTCATTGCAATAAATTAGGATACCACAGTAAACACCTGCACAACAAGGCACCTATTATGGATTCCGAAAGGATATTTTTATGCATCTAACCAACAGGAACCAAAAAGATTTGGGTACCTACTTCTGAATAAGTTGTTTGCAGGATAGCCTTGGAGCATCAGGAACAAAGGATGCTTAAGGCACTGGTGGAGTCTCTCATTCGGGGGAGCATAGACTAAGGGGGAGTGATTCATTAATGTCAATCATTGTTGAACCCCTCAATGGTAAGTAGTTTTCAGAAAAAGGGGAGAGAATGCATTGTAAGATCTTTCCTTTTTGGTTTGTGACAAAAAAGGGGAGTATGCATAGTATGCATTATCTGTGAATTTTCTGTAATTTCTATGCTTTAAGTATTTTTGTCAGAAATTCTCATAAGTTTTGTCATCACCAAAAGGGGGAGATTGTTGAACCACTCTTATATTTTGTGATAACAAAACTTATGATTAATTAATTATTATTAAATATATTAATATCATGTTTTCCTAAAAATATAAATTTATGATAACAAAAATTATGATTAATTAAATATTAATATATTTAATATCATATTTTCTTATAAATTAAATATCATATGTTTCTAATAAATATAATTTATGACATTATTGTTGTGTGATTTGCACTAGAAAGCTAAATCGATGTCTATTCAATATACATCGATTTCATTTCACAAAGTGCCACATCGATTTGGTTGAAAACATGATATCACTCAAACATCGATTTGCTTGAAAACATGGATTTCACTCAAACATCGATTTACTTGAAAACATGGATTTCACTTAAATATCGATTTGCTTGAAAACATCGATTTCACTTAAACATCGATTCTAACATGGATTTTACTTAAAACAACGATTCTTTGAAAACATCGATTTCACTTAAACATCGATTCGCTTGAAAACATGGATTCTGTTCAAATATGGATTTCCTTAAACATCGATTTGCTTGAAAATATGGATTTTACTTAAACATGGATTCTGTTCAAACATGGATTTCACTTAAACATCGATTCACTTGAAAACATAGATTTCACTTAAACATGGATTCTGCTCAAACATAGAGTTCAACTTAACATTGATTTCCTTATATTTAAAATGTTTTTTGCATTTAGTGAAAAGTTAAATATTTTCATTTGCGTAATCTTCTATCTTTCTGACAGAAGATCTTTTTTATCCCTCTAAATCCCTTCTCTCCTGTCAGACAAAAAGGGCTTACCTACCATTTCTGGGTAACATAGGAAACATAGAGGTATGAGCCTTTTTGACAGAAACACTCTTTTATCTAAACACTTTCTTCTATGCTTACAGACCTCGTAGACCACACAATATCAGAAAAGAGAAGATGAGCAACAACTAGAACTCCATCAGATTTGTTTAAGTCTGCTCATATAAAAGATGAAGCAATGCTGAAGAAAAAGGAGAGAGCTTTCCTGAAGATCTTTAAAGGAGTGTGTATCCTGTGAGGAACCTAAATTTCGCATACACTCAAAAGAAAAGAGAGAAGAGCCCGAGCCCAGGAGTAGTGCTCAAGCATCTGAAACCTTCAAGCTTCAAGCTCCTTCTCCTCTCTTCACTGTCTCTCTATGGTCATTGTAATTTCTTGGGAGAGTCCTTTGCTGAGAGTTTCTGAGTTAGAGTCCATTCTTGTAAAACTCTCAGCTTTGTTCTTTCCTTTTTTAGAAAGATTTTAGTCCATTTGTAGGACTGTATACAGTGAGTCTCTTCCTGCGTGAAAAGTTGGCCAGTGTAGTTGTTGGCATTTTCTATCTAGCTGAGGGACTGTACTCAGTGTAGAACCTAGCTGGGTTTTAAGTCTAGCAGAACCGCACAGGGGTTTGTACCAGGAGGTTGGCTTCTTGACCTGTAAGAGAAGTGGGCTGCCTTCTTGCCTAGGAAAGAGAAGAAGACCAGCTGGGGGCCTGTGTTGTATTGTCCTTGAGGGAGACTGTACCTTGGTTAGTAAATCCCAAGAGATTTCTTGGGGACTGACATAGGACTTTCATGTGGGAAGGGCCGAACCAAGATAATTCCTTGTGTTCTTTGTGCGATTATTTATTTGCTTCCGCACTGCTACTCTTTATCACACTCAACTAACCAAACTTTCAAGTGATAATTTTCTGTGCTTAAGTTTCTGTTTCAGATTTCAGAAAACCTATTCAGCCCCCCCCCCTCCCCCTCTAGGTTAGCTTGCTGCTGTACCAAATGGCCAACAACAATCATCACCCCGACCGTGCTGGAACAAATCGGAGGCTGATCGGATTAGTATTTCTAATTTTGGACTCCAAAACCTAGCTAAGTTCTTTCTTTTAAAACAAAACAAAACTAAAGTAACTTTCTTAAGATGAATTTGAGCGCTGAGCTCAAACTGGAGTCCAAATTGAACTCCGTCAGTTTCTACAAGTCACAATCATCACCCTAGCCGTGCTGGAAAAAACTGGAGGCCAATCGGATTAGTAATTCTAATTTTGGACCCCCAAACCTATGTTCTTCAATTTTAATCTAAAGTAAGTTGCTTAATATGAATTTGAGCGTCGAGCTCAAACCGGGAGTCCGAATTCAACTCCGTCAGTTTCCACAAGTCACAATCATCGCCCTGGCCTTGCTGGAACAAATTGGAGGCCAATCGAATTAGTATTTCTAATTTTGGACCCCCAAACCTAGCTAAGTTCTTCCTTTTTAAATAAAACAAACTAAACTAACTTGCTTAATGTGAATTTGAGGTCGAGCTCAAATCGGAAGTCCAAATTGAACTCTGTCAGTTTCCACAAGTCACAATCATCGCCCTGACTGTGCTGGATAAAACCGGAGGCCAATCGGATTAGTATTTCTAATTTTGGACCCCCAAACCTAAGTCCTTCATTTTTAAACTAAACTACTTGCTTAATGTGAATTTGAACGTCGAGCTCAAACCGGGAGTTGGAATTGAACTCCATCAGTTTCCACAAGTCACACTCATCGTCCCGACCGTACTTGAACAAACCGGAGGCCTATCGGATTAGTATTTCTAATTTTGGACCCCCAAACCTAGTTAAGTTCTTTCTTTTTAAATAAAACAAACTAAACTAACTTTCTTAATGTGAATTTGAGCGTCGAGCTCAAACCGAGAGTTCAAATTGAACTCCGTCAGTTTCCATAAGTCACAATCATCGCCCTGCCCGTGTTGGAAAAAACCGAAGGCCATCGGATTAGTATTTCTATTTTTGGACTCTCAAACCTAAGTTCTTCATTTTTAAACTAACTAACTTGTTTAATGTGAATTTGAGCGTCGAGCTCAACCGGGAGTCCGAATTGAACTCTGTCAGTTTTCACAAGTCACATTCATCGCCCCGACCATGCTGGAACAAACCGGAGGCCGATCGGATTAGTATTTGTAATCTTGGACCCCCAAACCTAACTAAGTTCTTCCTTTTTAACAAAACAACTAAACTAACTTGTTTGATGTGAATTTAAGCGTCGAGATCAAATTGGGAGTCTAAATTGAACTCTGTCAGTTTCCACAAGTCACAATCATCACCCTGGCCATACTGGAAAAAAACCAGAGGCCAATCGGATTAGTATTTCTAATTTTGGACCCCCAAACGTAAGTTCTTCATTTTTAAACTAAACTAACATGCTTAATGTGAATTTGAGCGTTGAGCTCAAACAGGGAGTCCGAATTGAACTCTGTTAGTTTTCACAAGTCACAATCATCGCCCTGGCCATACTGGAACAAACCGGAGGCCAATCGAATTATTATTTCTAATTTTGGACCCCCAAACCTAGCTAAGTTCTTCCTTTTAAACAAAACAACTAAACTAACTTACTTAATGTTAATTTGAGCGTCGAGCTCAAACTGGGAGTCCAAATTGAATTCTGTCATTTTTCACAAGTCACAATCGTTGCCCTAGCTGTGCTGAAAAAACCAAAGGCCAATAGGATTAGTATTTCTAATTTTGGACCCCCAATCCTAAGTTCTTCATTTTTAAACTAAACTAACTTGCTTAGTGTGAATTTGAGCGTGGAGCTCAAACCGAGAGTCCAAATTGAACTCCGTCAGTTTCCACAAGTCACAATCATCCCCTTGGCCATGCTGGAACAAATCGAAGGCCAATCGAATTAATATTTCTAATTTTGGACCCCCAAACAAGCTAAGTTATTTATTTTTAACAAAACAAACTAACTAACTTGCTTAATGTGAATTTGAGCATCGAGCTCATACCGGAGTCCAATTGAACTCCGTCACTTTTCACAAGTCACAATCATCGCCCTGGCCATGCTGGAAAAATCGAAGGACAATCGGATTAGTATTTTCAATTTTGGACCCCCAAACCTAAGTTAATTTTTTAAACTAAACTAACTTGCTTAATGTGAATTTGAACATCGAGCTCAAACCAGGAGTCGGAATTGAACTCCGTCAATTTCCACAAGTCACACTCATCGAACCGGCTGTGCTAGAACAAACTGGAGGTCGATCGGACTAGTATTTCTAATTTTGGACCCCCAAACCAAAATTTTTCATTTTAAAACTAAACTAACTTGTTTAATGTGAATTTGAGCATCGAGCTCAAACCGGGAGTCCAATTGAACTCCGTCAGTTTCCACAAGTCACACTCATCTCCCCGACCGTGCTGGAATAAACCAGAGGCCGATCGGATTAGTATTTCTAATTTGGACCCCCAAACCTAATTAGTTCTTCCTTTTAAACAATCAAAACTAAATTGACTGTTAAAATAAAAGCTAAAATAAAATCAATTTACTCAAATGAGGGGCCCGTGCTGATGTCGATGGTGCTACCTGAGGAGGAATGCTGACCTGGGAGAGGGCCTGGGAGAGCTGGGATTGGACAGCATCGAACACCTGCATCTGCATCGTCTGGGCCACACGAGACTCCAAACCAGAGATCGCATGTCGAACGAAGCCCATCATCTCACTGGGAGAAGTACCTGGAGCACCAGGTGTGGTGAATGCACTAGTCTGTGAGGCTGAACTCGAGGCGCCAAATAATGTTGGCCCTTTTTGGTACGGCAGCAAGCTAACCTAGAGGAGGGGGGGTGAATAGGTTTTCTAAAATCTGAAACAGAAACTAACAAAAAAATATCACTTGAAAGTTTGGTTAGTTTAGAGTAGCAGTGTGGAAGCAAATAAACAATCACAACAAGGACACATGGAATTTATCTTGGTTCAGCCCTTCCCACATAGAAGTCCTACGTCCAGTCCCCAAGCACCTCTTGGGATTTTACTAACCAAGGGTACAGTCCCCCTTGTTGGCCCGGCTAGCTTGGCACTCGATAACCTATAGGGGGGGGGTGAATAGGTTTTTCCTGATTTCTGAAACAGAAACTTAAGACAGAAAATTTTCATTTGAAAGTTTGGTTAGTTTAGTGTGATAAAGAGTAGCAGTGCGGAAGCAAATAAACAATCACACAAATGAGACAAGGAATTTCCTGGTTCGGCCTTCCCACGGGAAGTCCTACGTCCAGTCCCCAAGCAACCTCTTGGGATTTCACTAACCAAGGTACAGTCCCCCTCAAGGACACTACAACACCCAGCACCCCAGCTAGTCTTCTTCTCTTTCCTGGGCAAGAAGGTAGCCCACTTCTTTTACAGGCTCAGAAGCAAACCTCCTGGTACAACCCCAGTGCGGTTCTGCTAGACCCAAACCCCTAGCTAGGTTCTACACTGTATACAGTCCTACAGTTGGACATAATTTTTTCTTAGAAAAGAAAGATCAGACTGAGAGCTATTACAAGATGAACACTTAAGAACTAGCTCACAGTCACAAAACTCTCCCCAAAGAGAGATAATGAAGAGAGAAAGAAAGCTTGAAGGCTTGAATGCTTTAGATGCTTGAACACTTCTTCTGGGCTTAGGCTCTTTCTCTCTTTTCCTTTGAGTGTATGTGGCGTTCATGTCCCTCACTGGTTGTACACTCCTTCAAAGATATTCAGGAAGGCTCTCTCTTTTTCTTTCTCAGCCTTGCTTCATCTTTATATAAGAGGCTTTTGAATAGATCCGTTGAAGAGATCCGTGGAGCTCTTCTAGACGTTGTTGATCTTTTCTTCATTTGTCTTAATTAGACTTTAGTGGTCTTCGAGGTCTGTAAGCATAGAAGAAGTGTTTAGCATAAAGAGAGTGTTTATAAGATAACCGTGCATGCTACTGTGATTCTGCTATCATGATAAAAATAGCAGTTCATATCTTTTTCTGACACGACTCTGAGATATGCATGCAGCCTTCTTGTCAGAAGATATTTGACTTTTCATTAAGCACCAAAAACACTTTTGAGCAAATCGATGTTTAAGTTACTTATCAAATCGTTATACTTATAAGACTTAACAAATCGTTATGAATCTTAACAAATCGATGTGAGAAGTAAATCGTTATGGCACTTATCGAATCGTTGTGAGAACCAAATCATTGTGAGAGCAAATTGTTGTTCTCACTTATGAAATCGTTATGAGAACCAAATTGATATGAGAGCAATCGTTGTTCTCACTATGAAATCATTATGCGAGCAAATCGTTATGAGCCTTAACGAATCGTTATGAGAACCAAATCGATATGAGAGCAAATTGTTGTTCTCACTTATGAAATCATTATGCAAGCAAATCGTTAGGAGCCTTAACCGAATCGTTATGAGAACCAAATCGATAAGAGAGCAAATCGTTTTCTCACTTATGAAATCGTTATGCTAGTAAATCGTTATGAGAGCCAAATCGATATGAGAGCAAATCATTGTTCTCACTTATGCAATCGTTATGCGAGTAAATCGTTATGAGCCTTAACTAGTCGTTATAGAAGGCAAATCGATGTGAGGGCAAATCGTTGCGCTCACTTATCAATTGTTATGAGCCTTAACGAATCGTTATAGAAGGCAAATCCATGTGAGAGCAAATCGTTGCGGTCACTTTTCAAATCATTGCACGAAAATCGATGTTTCACTTAACGAATCGTTACACGATCAAATCATTGTGTAGCTTATGAAATCGTTGTTAGTGAAATCGATGTGGCACTTTTGAATAGAAATCGATATATTGAATGAACATCGATTTAACATTTTAGTGCGCCTTAAAATAATCATAAATATTGATGAAACAATCTAATCATAAATTTTGTTAGCACCAAAATATGAAGGTAATAAAGAGTGGTTCAACAATCTCCCCTTTTTGGTGATGACAAATTTATGTGAATTTTCTGACACAAATAATGAAGCCTAGAAAATGCAAAAAATTCATAGAACATACAAATTCTCCCCCTTTTTTGTCACTAACCAAAAAGGAAGGATCTTACCATGCATTCTCTCCCCTTTGAGAAATTTCTTACCATAGGGGTTCACCATAATAGATATTCAATGAATAACTCCCCCTTAGTGAAGGCTCCCCCTGAGCATGAGACTCCCCTTTAATGTGAGGCACGTCAGATCTTGTTGTTCTTGACCTTATACATGTTGATTGTCAGTCTTCAAGATTTTATTTGCATACATCTTAATAGTAAACTTGCAAACATTGTTAGTAGCAATTAAAAAAAATTCAATATTTATGACTACTCCCTCTTCAAATGAGATTTGGATGAAGAGTTGGCAGTCACTCTTGCCTTGAGCATCCTTGATCCTGATGCTCCAAGGCTACCCTGCAAACAACTTATTCAGAAATAGGTACCCAAATCTTTTTTGGTCCTTGATTGTTAGATGCATGAAATATCCTTTCGGGATCCATACTAGGTGCCTTGTTATCCAGTGTTTATAGTGTTTCTTAATTTATTACAATGGAACAACAATGAATATAATCTATTTTGCAGTTTAGAACACAATTTTTAGAACCTTTTTCTTTTGATAAGACTTGTTCATTTTAGAGGCCTTTTCTGAGGCATTTTGGTTTCTTTCACAAATTTTGGCAAAGGATATTTTCCTGGATTTATGGCTTGTTTTTCTTTTCCTAGAGGAATGTATCTAAGCCCTTGTTTATTATTTCCAGATTTTGATCCTCTTAAGCATAGAGTTAGAGATGTTTTTCCTTGAGTTAATTTCTTATTTGATTCTTTTAAATACAGATTTTCTTTCAGTTAGAGTTTTTAATTTTTATTCTAACTCTAACTTCCCATTATTCTTACTTTTCAATCTTCATTTAAAAGATGATATTATCTTTACTGACCTTAGTTGTTTTTTTCCAATTGTTCCATTTTTGATTTAAGATCAAATTAGTATTTTCCAAACAAGTAAGGTTGTTCTTGATATTTTTCAATTCTTTTACAACAACCTTGTGTTTTCATAAAGTTCATTAAAGACTTCTTCCAAGTCTTCAGATTCTGACCCTGAATTTGTGGATGAATTAAAAAATGAGTCAGAATGTACCTCATCTAGTCCTACCATGAGGGTTAGATTTACTTGCTCTTTCTCTGAACTTGAGCTTGATGAGTCTGAGCTTGTGTCCTCTTCATTTTCCCAACCAACCGCCATGACTTTTCTTTTGAACTTCTTGTGCTGCTTCTAGGACTTTTCGGTTTGACCCAGTCTTCTTGAGTCTTGGACAGTCTGCTCTTAGCTGTCCAGGTTTTCTCTGCATTCATAGCAGACTGGTTCTTTCTCCTTTTTCTCTTTCCTTTGGATCCTTCTTGACCCATTTTCTTCTTCTTTAAAATCTTCTGAAGTTTGGACAGTACTTCATCAACATCAATGTCTTCAGATCCTGCAATTTTGAGCTAGAAGAAGAAGTGGAAGGAGCAGCTACCACTTTAAGAGCATTAGTACATTTCTTCTTAGATGAGCTTTCAGATAATGCTCCATATTTATTTCATGTGCCATGAGAGAACCTATTAAATTATCAATCGACAATTTGGTAAATCATGGTCCTCTTCAATAGCAGTTACTTAGGTGTCCATGAAATAGTTAAAGACCTAAGTATCTTCCTAACGGTTTTCTCATTAGAAAGAGTTTTACAAGAGAGCTTAAACCAACTACTATGCTTGAAAATCTATTATACATCTGAGTATGTTTTCATTTGGAAGTATTTTAAATTGTTCATATTGAGAGACAAGAATATCTATCCTATTGTTTTTCACTTATCTGTCCTTCATATGTTATCTGCAATTTATCCCACATTCTTTTGTAGATTTACATGCAGAAACTCTACTAAATTCCTTTTTGGATAAAGCACAACATAAATAGTTCTTAGCTTTGAAATTTAATGATAATTTATTTTTATCTGTTGTTGTAATAGCAGTAGTACCTTCAGCAGGAACAATACATAATCTCTCCTACCTCAATTACCTACCACAGATCAAAGTCTGTGCCTCGAATGAAGCATTCCATCCTCATTTTCCAGTATTAGTAGTCCTTTCCATCAAAGAATGGAGGTCTGGTGACTGATTAACCTTCAGTATATCCTGAGTTACCATGGATCTTTGCTCTAAGATCATTGGATCTTCTTTGAATGTTCAGAGACCTGCTCTGATACCACTTGTTGGCCCAGCTAGCTTGGCAGCTCGATAACCTAGAGGGGGGGGGGGTGAATAGGTTTTTCTGATTTCTGAAACAGAAACTTAAGATAGAAAATTATCAACTGAAAGTTTGGTTAGTTTATGTGATAAAGAGTAGTAGTGCGGAAGCAAATAAACAATCACATAAATGAGACAAGGAATTTATCCTGTTCGGCCCTCCCACATGGAAGTCCTACGTCCAGTCTCCAGCAACCTCTTGGGATTTCACTAACCAAGGTACAGTCCCCCTCAGGACCTACAGCACCTAGCACCCCCTGCTGGTCTTCTTCTCTTCCCGGGCAAGAAGGCAGCCCACTTCTTTATAGGCTCAGAAGCAAACCTCCTGGTACAAACCCCAGTGCGCTTCTGCTAGACCCAAACCCCTACTAGGTTCTACACTGTATACAGTCCTACAACTGGACATAAATCTTTCTTAGAAAAGAAAGATCAGACCTTGAGCTATTACAAGAGAACACTTAAGAACTAGCTCATAGTCACAAAACTCTCCCCAAAATTTACAATGAGCACAAAGAGAGAGAAAAGAAAGCTTGAAGGCTTGAATGCTTCAGATGCTTGAACACTTCTTCTGGGCTCAGGCTCTTTCTCTCTTTTCTTTGAGTGTATGTGGCGTTCAGGTCCCTCACTGGTTGTACACTCCTTCAAAGATATTCAGGAAGGCTCTCTCTCTTTCTTTCTTCAGCCTTGCTTCAACTTTTATATGAGAGGCTTTTGAATAGATCCGTTGAAGAGATCCGTTGGAGCTCTTCTAGACATTGCTGATCTTCTCTTCATTTGTCTTAATTAGACTTTAGTGGTCTTCGATGTCTATAAGCATAGAAGAGAGTGTTAGCATAAACGAGTGTTTATAAGATAACAGTGCATGCTACTGTGTTTCTGCTATCATGATAAAAATAGCAGTTCATATCTTTTTCTGACACGACTCTGAGATATGCATGCAGCCTTTTTGTCAGAAGATATTTGACTTTTCATTTAAGCGCCAAAAACACTTCAGAGCAAATCGATGTTTAAGTTACTTATCAAATCGTTAAACTTATAAGACTTAACAAATCGTTATGAATCTTAACAAATCGATGTGAGAAGCAAATCGTTATGGCACTTATCGAATCGTTGTGAGAACCAAATCATTGTGAGAGCAAATCGTTGTTCTCACTTATGAAATCGTTATGAGAACCAAATCGATATGAGAGCAAATCGTTGTTCTCACTTATGAAATTGTTATGCGAGCAAATCGTTATGAGCCTTAACGAATCGTTATGAGAACCAAATCGATATGAGAGCAAATCTTTGTTCTCACTTATGAAATCGTTATGTGAGCAAATTGTTATGAGCCTTAATGAATCGTAATGAGAACCAAATCGATATGAGAGAAAATCGTTGTTCTCACTTATGAAATCGTTATACGACCAAATCGTTATGAGCCTTAACGAATTGTTATGAGAAGCAAATCGATATGAGAGCAAATCGTTGTTCTCACTTATGTAATCGTTATGCGAGCAAATCGTTATGATCCTTAACGATCATTGTAGAAGGCAATCGATGTGAGGGCAAATCGTTGCGCTCACTTATCAAATCGTTATGAGCCTTAACGAATCGTTATAGAAGGCAAATCAATGTGAGGGAAAATCCTTGCGCTCACTTATCAAATCATTGCACGATAAAATCGATGTTTCGCTTAACGAATCGTTACACGATCAAATCATTGTGTAACTTATGAAATCGTTGTTAGTGAAATCGATGTGGGTCTTTTGAATAGAAATTGATGTATATTGAATGAACATCGATTTAGCATTTTAGTGCGCCTTAAAATAATCATAAATATTGATGAAACAATCTAATCATAAATTTTGTTAGCACCAAAATATGAAGGTAATAAAGAGTGGTTCAACCCCCTCAAGGACAATACAACACCCAGCACCCCAGCTGGTCTTCTTCTGTTTTCTGGGCAAGAAGGCAGCCCACTTCTTTTACAGGTCAAGAAGCCAACCTCCTGGTATAAACCCTAGTGTGGTTCTACTAGACACAAACCCCTATTAGGTTCTATACTGTATACAGTCCTACAACTGGACAAAGATCTTTCTTAGAATAGAAAGAACACGGCTGAGAGTTGGGACAGATGAAAACCAACTAAAAGAACTCTCAGCGAAAATACTCTCTCCCCAAGATTACAAGATGCACATAGAGAGATGTAGACATTCGATTCTGGCCTACAAGTCGTACCCCATTTCTTGTTATCTAAGTGAGCCCCAAGTTGGTCACTCACCTTGAGCCCACCATTAGCCTTGTGTTGAGCCCCTGAAGAGCCCATTTTCCATAAAATCCATCCATTACTATTTAGGAGAGTGATTGAGCTTAAATGCCCATTATTCTCTTATTTGATTGGCTGATAATTCAAGAATAATTCATTTTCTTAACGCGGCATTCGTGGCGTCGCTTTAGCCTTATCGCGCCCCCTTTGGCCGTCGCGACAGCCCATGCATATCCATGCACGTGGCCTTGTTGTCGCGCCCTTCCAGGCTGTCGCGTTAATTCCTGTCGCGCCCCTACGATCTGTCGCGTCAATAGCAGAACATGCAGGCCTCCGCAACCACCTCCTATTTATCCTCTTATGGCCTTATCCCTATCTCCAAACAACCTCCCAATCCCTTGGGCGAGGTTTAGTGCTGAGGGTCTCCTTGAGAGCATCCTTGGGACTCTCCCTATGAATTTTGATGGGATTTATCTTTTCATTTGGATATTTATCACTAAAATGGGTTTTTATCTCTCCCAATTCTATAAAAGGAAGGCCATCTCCTTCAGAGCAAGGAGAGCCCCCATTTTCACCCCGAAGGGCTGTCGAATTTCCGTTGGTCTGGACTTAGCCTCGCAACCCTCCCATTCCCTCTCTTTTCCTCACATTTTCCACCTCAAAACTTGTTCATTCTTCATCTACTGAGCGTGGAACATGAGGAGGGCGATTCCCACTTCATCTTGGAGCATTTGAAGCACCTAAGCACACCATTACACGCCAGGGAGTCGCCCCCATTGGGGCGCTTTCTTCCTCTCTCCCCCTCCTTTTCTCTTTCATGCATTTTATGTCATTTCTTTAGATAGGTTGCATTTCCATCCTTTCCTACATTTTCCATCACCCGAGGGGTTTAAAAACACCCCCCAGGTTCGTTCCCACCATGTTCCTTCTTTCTCTTTTATTGTTGATAGATACCACACTTAACTTGTTCTAATAGTGTTCTTTCTTTGTGGTTTTGTCATTTTGGCAGGCATTCAAGCGAGTTCTCATGAGGAGCTCTTGTCCTCTGGCTGGCTGGAGGGCAGGAAGAAGGTCCTTCCACATTTCTCCTGCACTACATAGAACGCGATAGACGAGGGCGATGCGACACGGAGACGCGCCCTGCCACGGTGTCGCGATATCAGCTCATTCGTGACGGGGTTCCCCATCGCGATATCAGGTCTGTGTCCCATTCCCTCTCCTTCTTTCCTGGTATAGTTAGCCCTCTTCATTCTATAATTAGGCAGCTATATTAGTGGAGATCACATCCCTTTCCATGTTCCTATAATTAGCATATGTTTGCGTGTATTGGGGGTCGCACAATCCCCATGATTACAAGAGAGAGAAGACAGGAGAAGGAGCTTGAATGCTTGAGTGCTTCAGTTGCTTGAACACTTCTTTTTGGCTCAGGCTCTTTCTCTCTTTTCCTTTAAGAGTATGTGACGTTGAGTTTCCTCACTGGTTGTACACTCCTTCAAAGATCTTCAGGAAGCTCTCTTCCATTCTTCAGCCTTCTTTCTTTTATATGAGCTGCTTTGAATAGATCCGTTGAAGAGATCCGTTGGAGTTCTAGCCGTTGCTCATCTTCTCTTTCTTATGATATTTTGTGGTCTACGAGGTCTGCAAGCATAGAAGAGAGTGTTTAGATAAAACAATGTTTCTGTCAAAAAGCTCACATACCTCTATGCTTCCTGTTTCTCTCCCGAAGTAGTAAGTGACCACCTTTCTGTCTGACAAGAGAGAAGAGATCTAGAGAGATAAAAGAAAATCTTCTGTCAGAGAATTTCTTTTTTTGACTTTTCATTAGGCGCCAAACATATTGAAAGATCTGAGTTTAAAGAAAATCGATGTTTACATGAAGTCGATGTTTGGACAAAATCGATGTTTAAGTAAAAGAAAATTGTTATTATAAAGATAGGCAAATCGATGTTTTCACTTATCGAGTCGATGTGGCAACCAAATTGTTATGAAACTTATCAAATCGTTATGGCATTCAAATCGTTATGGCGTTCAAATCGTTATGGCGTTCAAATCGTTATGATACTTATCAAATCGTTATGGCGTTCAAATCATTATGAAACTTATCAAATCGATGTTTTGGTCAAATCGATGTTCTCATTTAGGAAATCGATGTATGAGAGAAATCGATGTGAGAGAGAATTGATGTGACGATCAAATCGTTATGGCACTTATCGAATCGATGTGAGAATCAATCATTGTTTCTCACTTATGAAATCGTTATGAGAACCAAATCGTTATGAGAGAAAATCATTGTTCTCACTTATGAAATCGTTACAGCGACCAAATCGTTGTTTCACTTTACGAATCGTTACACAATCAAATCATTGTGTAACTTATCAAATTATTGTTAGTGAAATCGATGTGGCACTTTGAACAGAAATCGATGTATATTGAATAAACATCGATTTAGCATTTTTGTGCACAACACACAGCGATAATTCCATAAATTTATAGTTATTAGGAAAACATGATATTAAATATATTTAATAATATTTAATTAATCATAAATTTTTTTATCACCAAAATATAAGGGTAAAATATAAGAGAGGTTCAACAATCTCCTCCTTCTTGGTGATGACAAAATTTATGAGAATTTTCTGACAAGAATACTTAACACATTAAGATACAGAAAATTCATAAATAATGCATACTCTCCCCCTTTTGTCACTAACCAAAAAGGAAGGATTTTACCATGTGATCTCTCCCCTTAGAGAAAAATTTCTTACCATCGAGGGGTTCAACAATAATAGACATTTAATGAATGACTCGATCCTTAGTGTAGGCTCCCCCTGAGCATGAGACTCCCCCTTAATGTGAGGCAAGTCAGATCTTGTTGGTCTTGACCTTTCATATGTTGTTTGTCAAGTCTTCAAGATTTTTTTCCTGCATTTATGTAAAAAAAAAACTTGCAAACATTGTTAGTAGCATTGTAGTTTACTGAATACAACAAACAGAAGTGTAAGTTAAAACCAAACTAAAACTAAAGGATGACTACTTCCTCTTCAGATTGGAATGAAGTGAAGAGTTGGTAGTCACCAATCGGATGTTTTTGAGCATCCACTAGCCATACCCTTTGAATGCCTTTTTCTTTGTTCATCAAGAGTAGATAGGCTTTTTCTTCTTTAATGTTGAAGCTACCTGAGGATTGTTCACTGAAGGTGTCTCCTGAGGAGTTACATGAAATTTATGAGCCTTATCCTCAACTTCTTCTTCATCAGAAGCTTCTTTAACACTTATTTCTTCAAAGATATCTTTTTTGAAAAAGATATAAGGCTCCCTCTCAATCTGAGGTTCTTCCTTTACATTTTCTTCTTCCTGTGGAAGGATAACTTCCTGAGGTGCTTCCTGTTGCTCCCCTTGAATGGTGACAGTTGGAGATGATGTAGTTATAGCTTCCTGTCTTGTTTCTTTAAACACTTGAGCAATAGGTATTTTAGCCGTAATGGGTATTCCTTCATATGTGAGATTCAATTTGTCCCACATATCTTTAGCAGACATACATGCGGATACATTACTAAATTATATTTTAGATAAAGCGCAACATAGATAATTCTTAGCCTTAAAGTTTAAAGATAATTTAATTTTATCCGCTGCTGTAATAGCAGTAGTACTTTCAGCAGGAATAATAACATAATCACCTACCTCTATTACCTCCCATAGATCAAAGTCTGTGCCCCGAATGAAGCATTCCATTTTCATCTTCCAATATGGGTAATCTTCTCCATCGAAGAATGGAGGTCTGGTTACTGATTGTCCTTCTGCAAATCCTCGAGCTGCCATGGATCTTTGCTCTAAGATCGTTGGATCTTCTTTGAATCTTCAGAGAGCCTCGCTCTGATACCACTTGTTGGCCCTTTTTGGTACGGCAGCAAGCTAACCTAGGGGGGGGGGGGTTAATAGATTTTCTGAAATCTGAAACAGAAACTTAAACACAGAAAATATCACTTGAAAGTTTGCTTAGTTTAGAGTAGCAGTGCAGAAGCAAATAAGCAATCACACAAGGAAGTCCTACGTCCAGTCCCAAGCAACCTCTTAGGATTTTACTAACTAAGGGTATAGTCCCCCTCAAGGACAATACAACACCCAACACCCTAGCTGGTCTTCTTCTCTTTCCCGGGCAAGAAGGCAGCCCACTTCTTTTACAGGTCAAGAAGCCAACCTCCTGGTATAAACCCAGTGTGGTTCTGCTAGACATAAATCCCTAGCAAGGTTCTACACTATATACAGTCCTACAGCTGGACAAACATCTTTCTTAGAAAAGAAAGAACACGGCTGAGAGTTGGGACAGATGAAAACCAACTAAAAGAACTCTCAGCGAAAAGACTCTCTCCCCCAGATTACAAGATGCACAGAGAGAGAGAGAGAGAGGAGAAGGAGGAGCTTAATGCTTGAGTGCTTGAGCTTCAGTTGCTTAACACTTCTTTTTGGCTTAGGCTCTTTCTCTCTTTTCCTTTGAGTGTATGTGGGATTGAGGCTCCTACTGGTTGTACACTCCTTCAAAGATCTTCAGTAAAGCTTCTCCGTTCTTCAGCCTGCTTCTTCTTCTTTTTATGAGCTGCTTTGAATAGATTCGTTGAAGAGATCCGTTGGAGTTCTAGCCGTTGCTCATCTTCTCTTTCTTCTGATATTTTGTGGTCTACGTGATCTGCAAGCATAGAAGAGAGTGTTTAGATAAAATAGTGATTATGTCAAAAAGCTCACATACCTATACTTCATGTTTTCTCCCAGAAGTAGTAAGTGACCACCTTTCTATCTGACAGGAGAAGATCTAGAGAGATAAAAGAAAATCTTCTGTCAGAGACATTTTTTTTTGACTTTTCATTAGGTGCCAAACATATTTGAAAGATCTGAGTATAAAGAAAATCGATGTTTACATGAAGTCGATGTTTGGACAAAATCGATATTTTAGTAAAAGCAAATTGTTATTTAAAGATAGGCAAATCGATGTTTTCACTTATCGAGTCGATGTGACAACCAAATTGTTATGAAACTTATCAAATCGTTATGGCGTTCAAATCGCTATGAAACTTATCAAATCGTTATGAAGTTCAAATCGTTATGAAACTTATCAAATCATTATGGCGTTCAAATCGTTATGAATCGATGTTTTGGTCAAATCGATGTTCTCATTTAGGAAATCGATGTATGAGAGAAATCGATGTGAGAGAGAACTCGATGTGGCGATCAAATCGTTATGGCACTTATCGAATCGATGTGAGAATCAAATCGTTGTTTCTCACTTATGAAATCGTTATGAGAACCAAATCATTATGAGAGCAATTGTTGTTCTCTATTATGAAATTGTTACAATGACCAAATCGTTGTTTCACATAACGAATCATTACACGATCAAATCATTGTGTAACTATCAAATCGTTGTTAGTGAAATCGATGTGGCACTTTGAACAGAAATCGATGTATATTGGATAAACATCGATTTAGCATTTTAGTGCACAACACATAGCGGTAATTCCATAAATTTATATTTATTAGGAAAGTATGATATTAAATATATTTAATAATATTTAATTAATCATAAATTTTGTTATCACCAAAATATTAGGGTAAAATATAAGAGATACTGTGCCCAAAACCATACACATGGCCTTTCTTTGGGGCACCAGATGCCGCAACCCATACCTCAGGATCTAACTGCGACTGCTTCTCCTCCCCCGTTGTACTTCTATATGATCTGTTGGCTATATGACTCCTGCAAAAAATAAAATTGACAATGTAATATTAATCTATAACGAGAAAAATTAAATAGTGAATGGACTATAAATACTTACTGCAACCTCTCGGGATTTGTCGCTAATGTACTGATCCGTCCCCTTTTTCTTATGTGTCTTATCAAACACCTCCTAAAATGTCGGAGGCCGTTTTAGCTCTTTTTCGTATTTCACAGAAGAACATTACATAAATGAGTACCTATATAAATAAAATATATCACAAATGGACATATGACTTACCAATCTGGACTGATGGGTCGCAAAGGAGACGGACCCACTTGTATGCATGTTGGCCTGTGGATTGGCAACCCGATTCACTTTCATTGTTGTGGAGGCTTGTTGCCATCTCTCTATGGCCCATATATTGCACAAACTTTCCCAGTAGTCTCCCCTCATGCATGTCGGTGCGCGCTCCCTCCAAAGAGTCGGGTCTGCACTCTAACAAACTTTCTGTGCGTTTTTCCTCGCATTATACAAAAAATGTTTAAAATTTGATCAGGCGGTGGTTGTCCATACTAATCGAGAGACCGCGCCTCATCCGAACGATGCGTGAATCGATGATTGCTCTAACATATAAGATTTAGTTAACTGAATGTAGGAATAAGAAACAAATAAAATATAATAAGAGATTACATATCATGAACATCTGATACAACAACTCCTGGACCAACATCGGAAATCATTGAATCTATGAATAGGCCCAGGAAAGTATGTCTGAATTGATCTTGTGATGAATGAGATGTGACGGCCCTCATTATACCGGTACGGTCATACCGACCCACGTCGATATAGCGAGAGTCCTCACAGTGGGACATTTACCCAACGATACAAACAGCTGAGATACACGCGAATATAATAACAGAGTAGTGGAAGTAAAAGAGAACTATCTCCAATCATTCATCATCCACATTAAACATACATGCAGTTTACAATTTGCAAAAAGGAACTAAAATTCACATGATTTAATTTGCTGAAATAGAAATACAAATGTCCACATATTACATTCTTTTCATGATAATCCTAATACAATGTTCAAGTACATACGACGAATTACACAATCACAAAGAAGCTCCAAGTAACTAGTCTCCGCGCTCGGAGTCCGTCTCCACCGTCTCCTCCACGGTGTCGTGTCACCAACTACACCTGTACGCCGAAGCAAGGAGTGAGTCCAGGGACTCAGCAAGTAACACTATACGATATACACGTACAAGTCCTAGTGGTTTCTACAAGCACATACAATTAGCAACACATAGCATGCTAGTCCATTTAAGTTTTCAACCTATCATGAAGGTTCTACAATTTATACATAACGCATGCTTTCAGATTTCAAAAAATATAACATTCACCTATCACATGGTCTCTATCCATTCACTTATGAAC
This sequence comes from Colocasia esculenta, assembly GCA_014218235.1. Taxonomy (NCBI): domain Eukaryota; kingdom Viridiplantae; phylum Streptophyta; class Magnoliopsida; order Alismatales; family Araceae; genus Colocasia; species Colocasia esculenta. The sequence continues at coordinate 44,353,361 of CM024754.1, forward strand.
TTAAACTTATCAAGAACCAAACATGAGAGTTATCAACATGGACAATTACATACATAAACGGAGAACATAATTAGCATGGATTCTACATGTTCTAAGTACATACATAACTTTTTAACATGCTTTAGGTTGCTGATTTCACATGGTCCAAAGCTATAATTCAACACATGAGAGCTACAACATTGCTTAAACATAATCTATGAACAATCCATCATGCCATCTTGCACACATATTCATTTGTTGTCCCTATCATGGGTTCTAAACACTTTGCACACATAAACACAAGGATAACATGCATTTTCTGAATTCACATGGTTTCAGATTTAGCCTCACATGGTTTCAATAACACATTGCACATCTAGATTTTCACATTTCCTTTTTCACAATTTCCTCTTTTCACATGGTTACACTTTACACATACACATTCACATATCACTTACACATTTACACATGGTCACATACACTTTTACACATTTTTAGTGCCGTGACACATAGTCCAAACCACCAAAGAAGGACACATTCACATCACATAACACATAGGCACCATCTAGGCAATGCAATGGTGACTCTTGGACTGCGCAGACCGGGAGAACAAGTCTCCACCCTAACCAGTGGTACTTGTCCACCTCCAGGATTTCCCCCTAATGCCCTTAGGGTCACTTAACACAATGAACTTTCTCAGGGGGACTTTTCCCTGATACAGCTCCACTGCCTTCTCGGAAGCAGTATCACATTGGCACAGTTTACACTTTTACACATTAACGTTTTACACATGGTTTTACACTGGCACTCTTCATTTCATTCACACTTTCTTACTCACATGAACACCTCTGTTTTCCTAACATGGTACTACAGAGTTTTCAAGATTCAACACATAGTAAACACACCAATCATGCTGGTTTAAACAAAATAAATCACATTACTATCATATGTACGAATTATTCACAATTCACATGAAAACACATAACTTTTTATTTACTGTTCCAAATAACCTGAAATTTTAACCACATGCTGTTTTCAGGTTCAAAATCATACCCTCAATTTTTCAGATTTTTCTGAGCTAAATAGGATTTACAGAAAATCAAACACCTAATTAGCATATTATTCACAACTTAACTAACATGGGTCTAACACATTTGAAATTCACCCACTTACTGTTTTGCACAGAAACACAAATGCATGATTTCAGAATACACATCATCCTAATTCATACATCTATAAATCCGTTACCACAACCATTTCTTTCATGCTTTCATTTTACCGAATCGAACTTTCTAGCAATTCCACAAGTATGCATGAATTACAAAAATTCAGAACATACATACATGTCCCACAATATTTCATGAATAGACTGAAAACAAGCATTTAACTAATCCTAATCATGGAACATTATTTGCAAGAATTATCTACAAGTTATGCCCACAAGTTTAAAGACACAATTTTCCACATTCACCAACACACCACATCCATTCACAACCACAATGCACAAAATACATAGCTTATAGGAATACCATATATCTCATCACGGAAATCATAACGAAATTAACGTATAAGAGGGACAGAACAGCTCACTGTTCTGTCCTGAAGAACTAGACGGCGGTCTCTGGCCGCTGACTCAGAGTCAGCGGCATGGTCGATGGACGCCAAGCTCATCACAGGCGTCCAGGGACCTTGCCGTTTACTCAGGTCTGTGCAGAAACACAGACCCGCTCTGAAATTGGGTGAAATGGAGGGTCTAGGACTCGAGGGAAATTCCATAAAAATAAAAAAAACCTCCTAGACTCATACGGGGATACCATAGATAGGTCACTTGCCTCTCTAAAAATCCTCCAAGAAATTTATAGCTCGAAGAAGACCTCCTTGGGCAGTTCCAAGAAGTTGCAGAAGCACCTCCAAGATCGCCTTCCTCCGAGCTCCTGGTTGATCTCCACGCCGAGGGGATGATGGGGAAGCCTTCCCCTTTGCTTCAGCTCCCTCCTTGATGCAGAAGATCTCCAAAACCAGCTTCAAGGGGTCGGATTTTAGGGGTTCAAATGGGTTTTTCTCACAGATAGCTCTAGGTTTTTCTTTCTCACCTCTCTCCTCTTGCAAGGGTGAAGGGGAAGATGGGGTGAGCCATTCGGGTTCAGACCTAAAGAGGGTCTTTCCCCCACTCACTAGGTGATGGGACACCCTCAGAGCCGTTGGGGGACATCCCCCAATGGTTGCCATACCTTGTTTCAGAAGATAGCAGCTCTGCTGCGCATGCAGGCCAGAGAAGTTGACGTCCATATCGCTGGACGCCGGAGTGAGTGTTGGCGTCCAGGGCTGACGCTGACACCACTCAGCGGCCAGGGTTGACGCCAATAGGGTCTTCGGCCAGAACCCTAATTTATGCAGAAAACCATGCATACCAAGCTTCTATACATGCAATATGTACATGGTATTATATTCACACTATCATCATGCAATACATACATTATTTACGTTTATATAACACATGTACACGTATTTATACTATTTTAATATCCACGTAAAATACGTACATACATACTCAACACAATATACACACATAAATACGAAAAAACGACGACGAAAATTCGAGGGTCTTACACCCTCTCCCCCTTAAAGAAACTTCGTCCTCGAAGTTAGAATGACACTACTCAAACAAAAGGGGATACTTCTTCTTCATCGCATCCTCAAGCTCCCACGTAGCCTCCTCACGCGAGAAGTTCCGCCATAGAACTTTCACCGACGCGATACTCTTGTTCCGGAGATGCTGAACCTTCCGGTCAAGAATGGCTACTGGCTGCTCGACATACGAAAGATCTGGCTGGATCTCCACTGGCTCATGACTAATCACATGAGACGGATCTCGGACATACTTCCTGAGCATAGATACGTGGAATACCGGGTGAACGCTAGCCAAAGCTGGGGGTAAAGCTAGCTCGTACGCCACGTTGCCCAAACGTCTGAGAATCTCATATGGGCCAATGAACCTAGGGCTTAGCTTGCTATGCCTGCCAAATCTGACAACTCCACGAGTAGGCGATATCTTCAAGAAGACATGATCGCCAACCTCGAACTCCAAATTTCTCCTGTTGTCGGCATAACTCTTCTGCCTATCCTGTGCCGCAACAAGCCTTTTCCTGATAAGCTGAATCTTATCCGAAGTTTCCTGAACCAACTCCGTCCGATCAACTGCCTATCACCAGTCTCCTCCCAACATAAAGGAGATCTGCAGGGCCTACCATACAACGCCTCGAATGGAGCCATTCCAATACTAGCATGAAAGCATTGTTGTATGCGAACTCCACAAGAGGTAAATGACGCTCCCAATCATCTTTCCAATCCAGAACACACGCTCTCAACATATCCTCGAGCGTCTGGATAGTCCTCTCGGACTGTCCATCGGTCTGGGGATGAAACGCCGAACTGAGCTTAAGCTCCGAACCTAACGCATCCTGAAGACCCTTCCACAATCTCGAAGTGAATCTCGGATCTCGATCCGAAATGATCGACTTCGGCACACCATGCAATCTAACGATACCGCTAACATACAATCTAGCTAAGCTCTCTACTGACTGCTTCTTCTTCATAGGTAAGAAATGAGCAGTCTTCGAGAATCTATCTACAACTACCCAAATCGAGTCATTGCCCCTTCTAGATCGAGGCAAACCCGATACGAAATCCATAGTGACAGCTTCCCACTTCCATACGGGGATATCCATCCTCTGCATAAGGCCGGATGGTCGCTGCCGCTCGGCTTTCACCTGCTGACATACTAGACATCTAGACACATAATCCGCAACATCCTTCTTCATGCCGGACCACCAAAATGATCTCTTCAGGTCTTGATACATCTTAGTGTTACCGGATGAATAGAGAATCGCGATCTATGAGCCTCCGCTAACACATGCTCACGGACATCTACTACATCGGGGACACAAACGCGGTGCTGAAATCTAATCACACCGTCCTCATCACGAGCAATGCCCGCCTTACCCACTAACTCTAACAATCTAGGATCGGCTTTCTGCTGCTCAATCACCTCATCCAAGACTGAGGATCTAAGGGATAGCTGAGCTACAAAAGCCTGACACAACGATGGCTCTAACTCGGTCATAGAGCACGCTGCATCCTCCAACATCTTCCAATCCTGCTGGAGCGAAGACCTCTTCCTACTAAGAGCATCCGCTACGACGTTCGCCTTTCCAGGATGATACTGAAGGTCGAAGTCATAGTCCTTCAAGAACTCAATCCATCTTCTCTGCCTCAGGTTTAATTCCTTTTGGGAGAAAAGATACCTCAAGCTCTTGTGGTCGGTAAAACCCTCAAATCTGACACCATAAAGATAGTGCCTCCAGATCTTTAGTGCATGAACCACAGCTGCTAGCTCTAAATCATGAGTCGGATAGTTCCTCTCATGCTCCTTCAACTGACGAGAAGCATAAGCTACTACCCTCTCTTGCTGCATGAGCACACAGCCTAAACCAATCCGAGATGCATCCGTATAAATGGCAAAGCCTTCTAGACCACTGGGCAATACCAATACCGGAGCAGAAGTAAGCTTAGCCTTCAATAGCTGAAAGCTGCGCTCACATGCCTCGGACCATACAAACTTCTCACCCTTTCTGGTCAGCTTTGTCATAGGGGCGGCGATGGATGAGAAACCCTCAATGAATCGCCGATAGTAACCAGCTAACCCAAGGAAACTACGAATCTCCGAAGGAGTCTTGGGAACATCCCAATCCATAACTGCCTGGATCTTTGCTGGATCAACAGCTACACCAGCGCCGGAGATAACATGCCCGAGAAAGTGAACCTCGCGCAACCAGAACTCGCACTTGCTGTACTTTGCATACATTTGTGCTCACGGAGAACCTCTAAGACTAACCTCAAATGCTGACGATGTGTGGCCTCATCCGGAGAATAGACCAACACGTCATCAATAAACACAACAACAAAGCTATCTAAATACGGACTAACACCCGGTTCATGAGATCCATGAACGCTGCAGGGGCGTTGGTCAATCCGAAAGGAAGAACCAAAAACTCATAATGTCCATAACGGGTTCTAAATGCCGTCTTGGACACATCCTCACTCTTAATCTTCAACTGATGATAACCAGATCGCAAGTCAATCTTGGAAAAGACTGATGCCTCTCGCAACTGGTCAACAGATCATCAATCCGAGGTAAGGGATACCTGTTCTTCACAGTCACCTGGTTTAGCTTCCTATAATCGATGCACAACCGAAGTGACCCGTCTTTCTTCTTGACGAATAATACAGGCGCGCCCCAGGGGAAACACTGGGGCGAATAAATCCCTTATCGAGCAATTCCTGCAATTGCTTCCTCAACTCGGCTAATTCTGCAGGGGCCATCCGATATGGGGCTTCGAGATAGGAGAGGTGCCTGGAAGCAACTCTATAGTGAACTCTATCTCCCTATCCGGTGGCAATCCAGACAAGTCATCGGGAAAGACATCTGGAAAGTCCTGCACCACATCGATCTCTGCAAGAGTCAGTGACGAACCAGCATCGGGTACTAGCATACCTGGCAAGAAATGCGTCACAACCCTTGTTCACCATACGCATCGCCTTCATGGCAGAGATGACTAACTTTCCCGCTAAGTTCTTTGGCAAGGATGAGAGAACTCATCCTCACCAGGAATGCGGAAAACAATCTTCTTCTACGACAATCCACTAACGCATAGTGCTCCTCTAGCCAATCCAGACCAAAGATACAATCATAGTCCTTCATCTTTAGCAAGAAGAAACACCCATCTAGGAATCTATCCTCAATGCACACAGGTAACGACGGAATGCACTTCCTAGTCGATACCGTGCCCGCAGGGGTGTGCACAGACAAAGGGACCTCTAACTCCTCAGACTCTATGCCTGACTCTAGGGCTAACTGCCTAGCGAACCGCTCGGAAATGAACGAGTGAGTAGCACCCGTATCAAACAAAACCCGAGCGTGCACACCGAAAAGTAAAACTGTACCTTCGGTGACATGCTCCGCCTGCTCGGCGTCCTCACGAGCTAAAGCAAACACTCGAGCTGGGGCTCGAGGCCTTCCTGGTCGTCCTGTAGCTGGCGCGGCTGCCGCTACTGTACTGGCGCTCCTCGCTGAGCTTCCTGCTGAAGCCTCGGGCAATCCTTGATCTTGTGGTCGCTGCTCCCACACTTTAGGCATCTACCCGCTATTAACCAACACTCCGAACCTCCATGGGTCTTCCCACAATGGGGACACTCCTTCTTCGCACCGGGGGAACGTACAGAGGGTACCTGATAGTTGCTGACTGCCACTTGTTTCTGCGGTGTCTGGTACACCGTCTTCCTCTTGTCTTGCCGCTGGAAAGTCGCTGCCGGCCTCTTCTGCGAAGCCTTCTTCTCCTCTAGATACTGCTCCATTTCTCCCTCCTGTCTGCAGGCTGCGCTGAGGGCCTCGTCTAGCGTGCGGTGGTCGAACGCCACGAGCCTCGTCCTCAGGATGGTTTGAGACCCATCACGAATTTCTTGGGTTCCTGCGCTCATCCTCTACTATGTGCGGTGCATATTTAGAGAGTTCAGAAAACCTTGCCTCGTATTCCAGGACGGTCATTGATCCTTGCGTCAGGGAAAGGAATTCTTGCTCCATCTTGTCCTGGACGTGCTCTGGGACGAACTTGGCTCGGAAGAGCCTCACGAACGCGTCCCACGCCACATCTACTGCTCCGTCCTCAAAGCGCGTACGCAGTAGGGAGGACCACCATACATCAGCTCTCTCCTGCAACACACCTTCATAAGCTCTAACTAACAAATAACAACCAACATTCAAGCATAAACGAAAGCATACCTGTAGCATGTAGGTGGCTAAGGTCACCTTGTCCTCGTCAGGACACCTGATAGCTCGGAAGATTTTCTCGATCTCCCTCATCCAGCTTTCTGCCAAAAGCGGATCACTCTCCCCCTTAAAAGAGGGTGGGGTCATCCTCTTGAATCGCTCCATGATGGAAGGTCCACCATGGTCCTGAGCTGGGGCCTGAGCCTGCTACATTAAACAACAAGCAATATACAATAAACACAATATCATACAATTCAAATAGCAGACTACTTAGTTGTTTTTATCATTTTACCTGGGCCTCCAACTGGGCCTGGAGTGCTGCCTGAGTGTGTGCCTGGGTCTGCATGGCTTGCACCAGACCTTGCATGAACACTCCATAATCCACTGGTGGTGGTGGGGGAAGCACAGGACCCTGTGGGGCCGGGGCCTGTTGCTCCGCCCGCTCCTCACGCCTCTGCTCGTCGTCGCGAGCTGGCGCACCTCCACGTCGTCCACGGGAAGCCATGGCTGTAATAAAATTTCAGCCACCATTAGAGCTAGGTTACTAAGTTTTCTAACCATTTTCTTATCTATTTTTCACTTCTTATTAGTGTTTCTACACATGTGGACATACTTAGCATGCAATGGGATGATGGCTTGTTTATATTCATGTGTAATCTCAACCGGTCGCTCTGATACCAATCTCTGTGACGGCCCTCATTATACCGGTACGGTCATACCGACCCACGTCGATATAGCGAGAGTCCTCACAGTGGGACATTTACCCACGATACAAACAGCTGAGATACACGCGAATAAATAACAGAGTAGCGGAAGTAAAAGAGAACTATCTCCAATCATTCATCATCCACATTAACATACATGCAGTTTACAATTTGCAAAAAGGAACTAAAATTCACATGATTTAATTTGCTGAAATAGAAATACAAATGTCCACATATTACATTCTTTTCATGATAATCCTAATACATGTTCAAGTACATACGACGAAGTACACAATCACAAGAAGCTCCAAGTAACTAGTCCTCGCTCGGAGTCCGTCTCCACCGTCTCCTCCAACGGTGTCGTGTCACCAACTACACCTGTACGCCGAAGCAAGGAGTGAGTCCAGAGACTCAGCAAGTAACACTATACATGATATACACGTACAAGTCCTAGTGGTTTCTACAAGCACATACAATTAGCAACACATAGCATGCTAGTCCATTTAAGTTTTCAACCTATCATGAAGTTCTACAACTTTACATAACGCATGCTTTCAGATTTCAAAAAAAATATAACATTCACCTATCACATGGTCTCTAATCCATTCACTTATGAACTTAACCTTATCAAGACCAAACATGAGAGTTATCAACATGGACAACTTACATACATAAACGGAGAACATAATTAGCATGGATTCTACATGTTCTTAAGTACATACATAACTTTTTAACATGCTTTAGGTTGCTGATTTCACATGGTCCAAAGGCTATAATTCAACACATGAGCTACAACATTGCTTAAAACATAATCTATGAACAATCCATCATGCCATCTTGCACACATATTCATTGTTTCCCTATCATGGGTTCTAAACACTTTGCACACATAAACACAAGAAGGATAACATGCATTTTCTGAATTCACATGGTTTCAGATTTAGCCTCACATGGGTTCAATAACACATTGCACATCTAGATTTTCACATTTCCTTTTTCACAATTTCCTCTTTTCACATGGTTACACTTTACACATACACATTCACATATCACTTACACATTTACACATGGTCACATACACTTTACACATATTTTAGTGCCGTGACACATAGTCCAAACCACCAAAGAAGGACACATTCACATCACATAACACATAGGCACCATCTAGGCAATGCAATGGTGACTCTTGGACTGCGCAGACCGGGAGAACAAGTCTCCACCCTAACCAGTGGTACTTGTCCACCTCCAGGATTTCCCCCTAATGCCCTTAGGGTCACTTAACACAATGAACTTTCTCAGGGGGACTTTTCCCTGATACAGCTCCACTGCCTTCTCGGAAGCAGTATCACATTGGCACAGTTTACACTTTTACACATTTAACGTTTTACACATGGTTTTAGCACTTGGCACTCTTCATTTCATTCACACTTTCTTACTCACATGAACACCTCTGTTTTCCTAACATGGTACTACAGAGTTTTCAAGATTCAACACTATAGTAACACACCAATCATGCTGGTTTAAACAAAACAAAATCACATTACTATCATATGTACGAATTATTCACAATTCACATGAAAACACATAACTTTTTATTTACTGTTCCAAATAACCTGAAATTTTAACCACATGCTGTTTTCAGGTTCAAAATCATACCCTCAATTTTTCAGATTTTTCTGAGCTAAATAGGATTTACAGAAAATCAAACACCTAATTAGCATATTATTCACAACTTATACTAACATGGGTCTAACACATTTGAAATTCACCACTTACTGTTTTGCACAGAAAAACAAAATGCATGATTTCAGAATACAACATCATCCTAATTCATACATCTATAAATCCGTTACCACAACCATTTCTTTCATGCTTCATTTTACCGAATCGAACTTTCTAGCAATTCCACAAGTATGCATGAATTACAAAAATTCAGAACATACATACATGTCCCACAATATTACATGAATAGACTGAAAACAAGACATTTAACTAATCCTAATCATGGAACATTAATTGCAAGATTATGTACAAGTTATGCCCACAAGTTTAAAGACACCAATTTTCCACATTCACCAACACACACATCCATTCACAACCACAATGCACAAAATACATAGCTTATAGGAATACCATATATCCTCATCACGGAATCATAACGAAATTAACGTATAAGAGGGACAGAACAGCTCACTGTTCTGTCCTGAAGAACTAGACGGCGGTCTCTGGCCGCTGACTCAGAGTCAGCGGCATGGTCGATGGACGCCAAGCTCATCACAGGCGTCCAGGGACCTTGCCGTTTACTCAGGTCTGTGCAGAAACACAGACCCGAGCTCTGAAATTGGGTGAAATGGAGGGTCTAGGACTCGAGGGAAATTCCATAAAAATATAAAAACCTCCTAGACTCATACGGGGATACCATAGATAGGTCACTTGCCTCTCTAAAAATCCTCCAAGAAATTTATAGCTCGAAGAAGACCTCCTTGGGCAGTTCTAAGAAGTTGCAGAAGCACCTCCAAGATCGCCTTCCTCCGAGCTCCGGTTGATCTCCACGCCGAGGGGAAGATGGGGAACTTCCCCTTTGCTTCAGCTCCCTCCTTGATGCAGAAGATCTCCAAAACCAGCTTCAAGGGGTCGGATTTTAGGGGTTCAAACTGGGTTTTTCTCACAGATAGCTCTAGGGTTTTTCTTTCTCACCTCTCTCCTCTTGCAAGGTGTAAGGAAGAATGGGGTGAGCCAATTCGGGTTCAGACCTAAGAGGGTCTTTCCCCCACTCACTAAGGTGATGGGACACCTCAGAGCCGTTGGGGGACATCCCCCAATGGTTGCCATACCTTTTTCAGAAGATAGCAGCTCTGCTGTGCATGCAGGCCAGAGAAGTTGACGTCCATATCGCTGGACGCGGAGTGAGTATTGGCGTCCAGGGATGGACGCTGACACCACCTCAGCGCCAGGGGTTGACGCCAATAGGTCTTCGGCCAGAACCCTAATTTATGCAGAAAACCATGCATACCAAGCTTCTATACATGCAATATGTACATGGTATTATATCACACTATCATCATGAATACATACATTATTTACGTTTAATATAAACACATGTACACGTATTTATACTATTTTATATCCACGTAAAATACGTACATACATACTCACACAATACACACACATAATAAAAAATACGACGGAAATTCGAGGGTCTTACATGAGATGCTTGGGCGGGCTCTATTTTATCCCTGTAATATGTACTTGTTACAATAATTTATGAACTAAATATACCTCCTTAATAAATGATACGTATAAGTTTATTACGTACCCATTTATCCACACCTCCCGCAGAGTGCTTTCATAAAATTGCCTCCCCCCTCCTGTAGACTGACACTCTCCTCTGCCTCTGGCACTGTAGATGCACCTACAAAAAAAGCTGAAGGTGCGGAAACACTCGATCCTGGACAAAATGTACAACGACATAATCAATGTACAAGAATATAAATGACTATAAATACTTACAAATTAAATGTACATACCTGCTACTGTAGGAGGAGAAGGTGTACACTCACCCGAGCCTGTAACATTTTAATGCATAAGAATCAATGCACAATGAATGTACAACTTTAAATACATACTTACTGCTAGAGGAGGAGGCACAGAGGAAGGACCAGTAGCTATAACATTTAATGGCATAAATAATAGTTATAAATAATGCACAAAGAAAAATATAACTTTAATATACAATGTACAAGAATAAATAATGACTATACAAATACTTACAAATTTAAATATACATACCTGGTACTCTAGGAGGAGGAGGTGTAAACTCATCTGAACTTGTAAGAATTTTAAGGTATAAGAATCAATGCACAATCAGTCGCTGATAGTGACCGATTAGTGATCGAATTTCTTCGGTCGCTATCAGTGACCGAACACTTCGGTCACTTTTTCGGTCAATAAAATGGTGACCGTGGTGACTAAACTTATTTAGTCACTATGTCGGTCACTAATTTAGTGACCGAAATAGTGACTGAATCGCGTCAGTCGCTATCAGCGACCGAAGACATTCGGTCGCTAATCAGTCACTATATTAGCGACCGATGTAGTGATTGAAGTTATCGGTCGCTGATAGCGACCGACGCAATTCGGTCACTAGTTGGTCACAATTTTAGTAATCGAAATGGTGACCGAAGTGTTCGATTGCTACACAATTCGGTCACTAATCAGTCACTATATTTTAAATTATTTTTTTAATATATATATTTTAACAAAATAAAATTTGTAACTAAAAACTATAAAATGCCCACAACAATAATAAAACATAAAATGTGCATGACAATACATAATAATGAAATTAAAATCATGAATCCTCGTCCTCGTCCTCCTCGTCTCCTCCCACGCCACTCGATGAAGGAACCTACAATAGATATATAACAATAATAAGTTAAAATTAAATGATACTATAAGCAATAAATTATTTAAATTTTTTATTTTATTTAAAATAAATTAACTAGATTAATGTGAATTCGAGTGTCGAGCTCAAACTGGAAGTCCAAATTGAACTCGTCAGTTTCCATAAGTCACAATCATCGTCTTGGCCATACTGGAAATAAACCAGAGGCCAATCGGATTAGTATTTCTAATTTTGGACCCCCAAACCTAAGTTCTTCATTTTTAAACTAGACCAACTTTCTTAATGTGAATTTGAGCGTCAAGCTCAAACCGGGAGTTGGAATTGAACTCCGTTAGTTTTCACAAGTCACAATCATGCGGCCGTACTTGTAAGGCCCTCAAATTTTGTTCATATTATACTTATTAATTTTGTGCATATTATAATTATTTATTTACTTATGTGCATATGTATATATGTGTTTATTCTGTGCATATAGTATGTATTTATTCTGTGTATGTATGTTTATTTAATATTTCTGTGTTCAGTCTGAAATCCCTGGTTAACGTCAACATCACCTGACGTTAACATCAGGTAGACGGCAACCTGTTTGCCGTTGACTCCATGTCTAGGGAATATAGGTGTCCAGATCGATGGACATCTACTTCCTGCTTAACGGCAGCGAAGTGGCCATTTATTTCTCTATTTATGTCTGGGATTCCAGATCTGAAACACATGCATTTTTTCCCGGAACTAGATTAGGAAACCTAATCCCAATGGTCGGCAACCCTAATCCTAGGTGCTTCCTGACTCTTAGCCCTATAAAACCATATGTTTTCAGCCAAATTAAGACCTTGGTTCGAAGGGAAAGTCTAGGGTTTCTTGAGAGAAAAACCAGACTTTTGCAGGCTTGATCCAGTCATTGAGAGCTTCTTTCGGCGAACTTCTTCGATTGGGAGGTGCTCCTGCTATTGAAGAATCTTCCCAGACTTTGGAGGATCATCCGCACAAGTAGGAAGATCGGATTTAGGTGGGATATCTGCACCTTTTTAGCTTGGTCAAGTACGGCTTCTTTGAAAAATTGAACCCTTTAGAGATTTTATTCCAGGGAAGTAATCGAGGGGTATCATCGCTAGACATGTTCCGTAGAGTTTAAGGATTCTTACGGATTTTATTCGTGTCTTGGAACCCCCAATTCTCTATTTTATTTGAATTCGGTCTGCACTTTCTGTAGATAGGAGGTTGATGGCAACCTTGTTGCCGCCAAGTTCCTAAGTTGACATCAGCATCCTATGTCGTTAACCCACCTTGACGGCAAGGGCCTTGCCTCCAAGTTCATCTGTTTTCATAGAACCTTGTTTGTCATATCTGTGTGATAAATTCTAGACTTTTGGATGTATGTACATGCTGTGAAAATTATTGTTAGTCGGGTATGGTCTTTAGGTCAGATCATGAGATTCTGTCGAATTTTTTAGCATGGTTTTATTTAATATAATTCTTGTTGTGGTGGAATATGCATGTTTTGACTGTGTTTAATTCTGGATAAATAGATTTACTGAATGTTATTATTTCAGAAAATTTCCATGATCTTAGGGTTACTGTTCACATGTTTTGAACCTGTTAGAACCGACTATTTTATTGTATACCATGTTAAAGTGAATATCTTGCTAAATTTACATGGAATTTGTTTAATTTGTTAAAAATAGTATTACAGTTGCAAAAAATCTGAAAAATTAGACATGTGACATACTACCTGTACAAAGCTTGTGGTCAAAATTTCATATTGTTTTGACACCCATGGGTACTATTTTCTTTTAACAAGGGTATTTAAGCCATGTTAAGTATGTGTGAGTTAAATCATGTAAACTTTAGTGATTAGCAGCATGCTTAGGAACTATTATGGTTTAATTGTCACTGTGAAATAGTAATGTTAAAGTTTATAACCTGAGATATGTATGTTTATTTAAAGTGCATGTGAATGGGCTAAATTGTGCATATAAGTGAATGAAACCATGTGATTAAGTGTTAATGTGTCATGTGTGCCGAGATTGACACTGCTACCATAGAAGGCTGTGGAGCCATGCCATAGAAAAGTCCCTATGGGAAGGCTCATTATGCATGTGATATCCTGTGGGCATCAGGATGAAATCCTAGTGGTGGACAAGTACCACTGGTTAGGGTGAAGAGGGCTTCTCCCGGTTCTGCGTAGTTACCAAGATTCGTCACTATATTACCTAGGTGACAGGTATGTGTTATGTGAATGTGTGTCCTTCCTTATGCTGGTTCGGACTATGTGTCACGGCAATTAAAGTGTAAAAGTGTGAAAAATGTGAATATGTGCAATGTGAAGATGTGATAGTGTTATGTGAATGTGTTAGCATGTGAAAGATGTGAAACCATGTGAATGTGATATATTTATGTTAAAACAGCAAGCTAAAGATGTGAATATGTGTTTTAAAGGCATGTGAAAATTTTTAGATATCATGATAGGATTGCTTCTTACTATGTGAATAATTCTATGATCTAATTGTGTAGAATTATGTAATGATGTGAATTGAATTTGGCATAGTGAATCAAGTTAAATATCATGTGTACAAAGCATGCCATAGGTTATTCATGGATATTTGTTTAATTGACATAAAGCATGTGCCATGTATTTCTCTTATTATTTAAAAGACTAGCATGTGTGTGATATGTGTAAGGATGTGCCTTTAGGTTGCTTGTTGTGTCTTTCGGAAGACTCATACTTGCTTTGACATACAGGTGAGATAGGTGTCTCCGTTCTTGAGGAGGATATAGTGAGGAGCGACTTCGAGCGTAAGGAGTAGCTGCTTGTGGAGATTCTACTTAGACTACTTTTGCTTTCATTAGTATGTGAACAATGACAATGTTATTCATATGGACTTGTATAATTATGGACAATTGTTATTTTCTTTATTGCTATGTAGATTGTGGAATATGTGAATGATGATGGAATAAGAATGGTTTACTTTTCCGATGTACTTCCTTTGTTATTTATGTACATATCGACCTATTGTGTTGTGTTGGGTAAATGTCCCACTATGACGGCGCCCTTTGTATCAATGTGGATTGGTATAATCGTACCGGTATAAAGAGGGTCGTTATAGAGATTGGTATCAGAGCCACAGGTTGAGATTGTACATGAATATGTCATCATCTACACAATACTTCAAAGTCTTTATAGAATTTGTTCATATATGTGGAAATACCTAATAATGAATTAAAGATAGTTAAGAAAATGGTTAGGACAAAGTAACTTAGATTCTAACTAAGTTAATTATTTTACAGGCTATGGCGAGCTGTGGTAGACATGGTGCTATATGTTGCTTAATGTCTCTGGCTTAGGCTCCAGCTCCAGTTCCTTAGGAGCATGGCCATGGTGGTCCTTCCATCATGGAGAGGTTTAAGAGGATGGCTCCGCCTTCTTTTAAGGGGGAGAGTCAGCCCCTTTTGGCAGAGAGCTTGATGAGTGAAGTGGAGAAGATATTCCGGGCCATAAGGTGCGCAGAGGAAGACAAAGTCAGCCTGGCTACTTACATGCTACAGGTACTTAAAGTATATGTACTTGTGGAAGGTTAAGGTTTTATTTGGATGGTGCTTATGAGTTGTGTTTTGCAGGAGAGAGCCGATGTGTGGTGGACCTCGGTACTACATACCAGGTACGAGGATGGTGCGATTGAGGTGACTTGGGCCGAGTTCACAAGGCTATTTCGGGCCAGTTCATCCCCGAGCATATCCAGGACAAGATGGAGTAGGAGTTTCTCTCTCTCACTCAAGGCTCCATGATGGTATTGAAGTATGAGGCCAGGTTTGCCGAGCTTTCCAAATATGCTCCCCATATAGTTGCTGATGAGCGCAAAAAGGCCAAGAAGTTTGTGATGGGGCTCAAACCATCACTTAGGTTGAGGCTTGTGGCTTTTGACCACTGCACTCTAGATGAGGCTCTCAGCACAACATGCAGGCAGGAGAGCGAGATGGGCCAATATTGGAGGAGAAGAGGGTAGTGCAGAAGAGGTCAGAGCCACCTTTCCAAAGGCAGGACAGGAAGAAGGCAGTGTACCAGTCACCGCAGCGTCCAGTGGCGGCTTCTAATCAGTAGGCGGTTACGCCACTGTCCCCCAGCTTCAGCCCCAGCGACAAGAAGATGTGTCCTCACTGTGGAAGGGTACACAGTGGTACCGAGTGTTGGAAGCTAGCAGGGAAGTGTCTCAAGTGTGGCATCACCGAGCACCAGATCTGGGATTGCCCCAGACTTCAACAGGGTTTCCAGAGAGGAGCGCCAGCCCCAGCAGCGCCAGTCACAGGGAGATCAGGAAGGCCTCGGGCCTAAGCCCGAGTGTTCGCACTAGCTCGAGAGGATGCAGAGTAGGCCGAGAACGTCACGGAAGGTACGGTTCTAGTCATGGGTATGCATGCTCGAGTGTTGTTTGATACGGGTGATACACACTCGTTCATTTCCGACTGGTTTGCCAAGTAGTTAGTAGCAGAGTCTGGAGTCGAGGCAGAGGAGTTAGAAGTCCCTTTGTTTGTGCACACACCAGCAGGTATGGTAGCGACCAGGAAGTGCATTCCATCCTTACTTGTGTGCATTGAGGATCGAGGATTGTTTGGGTGCTTCTACTTGTTCGAGATGAAGGACTATGATGCCATTCTAAGTCTGGACTGGCTTAAGGAGCACTATGCCTTGGTGGATTGCAGGGGAAAGAAGCTACACTACAAGAAAAATCGGAAATAGAGACCGAAATATTCGGTCTCTATTTGGTCTCTAATCGGTCCCTAAATAGCTCAGAGACCGAATAGTGACGAATAGTGACCGAATTTGTCGGTGAAGAATTTCTGGTCACAAATCTGTGACCGACTGAATTCGGTCACTAAATAGGGATCGAATAGGACCGAATCAGTTCGGGACTGAACTGATTCAGTCCCATTTCGGTCCCTATTTTAGGGACCGAATAGTCGGTCCCTATTCGGTCCCTAAAATAGGGACGAAATGGGACCGAATCAATTCTAGGGACCGAATAGGGACCGAATAGTTCGGTCCCTATTCGGTCCCTAAAATAGGGACCGAACTGATTCGGTCACTATTCGGTCAGTTCGGTCACTATTAGGGACCGAACTGATTCGGTCCCTATTCGGTCCCTAAAATAGGGACCGAATAATGACTGATTATAATCGGTCTCTATTTTTAAATATTTTTTTTTAAATATATACATTTTTAGAAAATATCCTACGTAAAATAAATAACAATATCCACAACAATAATAATTGTCCACAAGAAAAATCTACAACACAACAATAATAAAAATATCCACAACAATAATAAAATTGTCCACAACATTACAATAATAAATTTGTCCAAAAGAATAATAAAATGTCCACAAGATAAAAATAATCAAAATGTCTACAGCAAAACAATAATAAAAATATCCACAACAAAACAATAATAAAATGTCCACAACATCAACAATAATAAAAATATCCACAACACAACAATAATAAAATGTCCAAAACATCAGAATAATAAAATGTCCACAATAAGAATAAAAATATCCACAACTTCATAATAATAAAATGCCAACAACAATAATGAAAATGTCTACAACAACAATAATAATGAAATGAAAATCATGAATCCTCGTCCTCGTGCTCGTCTCCTCCACTCCACCCGATGAAGGAACCTATAATACATATATAACAATAATAAGTTAAAATTAAATACTATTATAAGCAATAACTTATTTTAGAAGCATAAATTAAATACTATTATAAGCAACAAATTATTTAATTTCATAGATTTTTATTCACTCACTTTCGGACAATATTTTGATCGCACTATATATTTTTGTCACACAAATCGGGAGTCTGAATTGAACTCCGTTAGTTACCATAAATCACACTCATCGCCCCGACCGTGCTGGAACAAACCGGAGGCCAATCAGATGAGTATTTCTAATTTTGGACCCACAAACATAAGTTTTTCATTTCATAACTAAACTAACTTGTTTATTGTGACTTTCAGTGTCGAGCTCAAACCGGGAGTCCGAATTGAACTCCGTCAATTTCCACAAGTCACACTCATCGCCCCGACCGTGCTGGAACAAACCGGAGGCCAATCGGATGAGTATTTTTAATTTTGGACCCACAAACTATGTTTTTCATTTCTAAACTAAATTAACTTGTTTATTGTGACTTTGAGCGCCGAGCTCAAACCGAGAGTCCGAATTGAACTCCGTCGGTTTCCACAAGTCACACTCATCGCCCCGACCGTACTGGAACAAACGGAGGCCAATCGGATGAGTATTTCTAATTTTGAACCCACAAACCTATGTTTTCAATTCTTAACTAAACTAACTTGTTTATTGTGACTTTGAGCGCCGAGCTCAAACCGGGAGTCCGAATTGAACTCCGTCGGTTTCCACAAGTCACACTCATCGCCCCGACCATGCTGGAACAAACCGGAGGCCAATCAGATGAGTATTCTAATTTTGGACCAACAAACCTAAGTTTTTAATTCTAAACTAATCTAACTTGTTTATTGTGACTTTGAGCGTCAAGCTCAAATCGGGAGTCCGAATTGAACTCCATCGGTTTCCACAAGTCACACTCATCGCCCCGACCGTGTTGGAACAAACCGGATGCCAATCAGATCAGTATTTCTAATTTCGAACTTCAAACCTAAGTTCTTCATTTTCATCTAAACTAACTTGCTTAATGTAAGTTTGAGGCGTCAAGCTAAAACCGGGAGTCCGAATTGAAGTCCGTCAGTTTCCACAAATCACACTCATCGCCCCGACAGTGCTGGAACAAACCGGAGGCCAATCGGATGAGTATTTATAATTTTGGACCCACAAACCTATGTTTTTCATTTCTTAACTAAACTAACTTGTTTATTGTGACTTTGAGCATCGAGCTCAAACCGGGAGTCCGAATTGAACTCCGTTAGTTTCCACAAGTCACACTCATCGCCCCGACCGTGCTGAAACAGATCGGAGGCCGATCGGATGAGTATTTCTAAATTTGAACTTCCAAACCTAAGTTCTTCATTTTCATCTAAACTAACTTGCTTAATGTATGTTTGAGGCGTCAAGCTAAAACCAGAAGTCCGATTGAACTCCGTCAGTTTCCACAAATCACACTCATCGCCCCGACCGTGTTGGAACAAACCGGAGGCCAATCGGATGAGTATTTCAAGTTTTGGACCCCCAAACCTAAGTTTTTCATTTTTAAACTAAACTAACTTGTTATTGTGACTTTGAGCATCGAGCTCAAACCGGGAGTCCGAATTGAACTCCGTCGGTTTCCACAAGTCACACTCATCGCCCCGAGCATGCTGGAACAAACCGGAGGCCAATCAGATGAGTATTTCTAGTTTTGGACCACCAAACCTAGATAAGTTTTTCATTTTTTAACTAAACTAACTTGTTTATTGTGACTTTGAGCGTCGAGCTCAAACCGGGAGTCCGAATTGAACTCCGTCAGTTTCCACAAGTCACACTCATCGCCCCGACCATGCTGGAACAAACGGAGGTCAATCAGATGAGTATTTCTAGTTTTGGACCCCCAAACCTAGGTAAGTTTTTCATTTTTTAACTAAACTAACTTGTTTATGTGACTTTGAGCGTCGAGCTCAAACCGGGAGTCCGAATTGAACTCCGTCAGTTTCCACAAGTCACACTCATCGTCTCGACCATGCTGGAACAACCGGAGGCCAATCAGATGAGTATTTCTAGTTTTGGACCCCCAAACCTAGCTAAGTTTTTCATTTTTTAACTAAACTAACTTGTTTATTATGACTTTGAGCGTCGAGCTCAACCGGGAGTCCAAATTGAACTCCGTCGGTTTCCACAAGTCACACTCATCGCCCCGACCATGCTAGAACAAACCAGAGGCCAATCGGATGAGTATTTCTAATTTTGGACCCACAAACCTAATTTAAGGAATAAGAGTGAATGTTTGAGTGCCTCCTTCCTACCTGGCCAAACAGTTTGGTGGTACTAGACTGTTGCAAGATGATGGGCAATATTAAATTTCAAATATTGCCAAGTTGGGTAATCGATAGTGATGATCATGTTATCCTTGTGAAACCAACAAACCTATCAGATTTCACAAGCTTCAGCTAATATAAGACCAACCCATTATCAAATTAGCTAATATAGAACTACTCCACACATCCCCCTTGTGTATCAGCTCCATATATATAGAGAGCAATGATCATGTTATCCTTGTGAAACCAACAGGCCTATCAGATTTCACAAGCTTCAGGTAATATAAGACAAACCCATTATCAAATTAGCTAATATAGAACTACTCCACACATCCCCCTTGTGTATCAGCCCCATATATATAGAGAGCAAAGATCATGTGGATCTAAATAGAACAACGTAAAATCTACAACCGAAAGAAATGAAGATATATATAATATTCCATATCTTGTTGCCATTATCTAAACCAATCACTAGCAGTCTATAAACCATGCTGCCATCCCGATTTGATCCACTGTACTTAACTACTAGCTATTGAGTATGCTCTTGTCGATTTAATTGGTAGATCTCCCTTGGCCTCATGACCTGTTCATACATTCTAAAATCTCAGGGAAAGGGGAGGGCAAGGGGGCTGATATTATTATTCCTTATTCCTTGATCTATGTGTTATTGAGAATCTGAGATATCATATGTTCAATCATGCATGCTTGCTTTGGCAGGTCATCCATAAATTAGTAATTGTGTCCCCACAGTTAAGAACATCATGCTGCATGTTCTCTTGGTGGGGGTAGTACTACTGTTTACCCAAAGATATAATAAATAACTATCTAAACCAAAATTTGGCAATATTCCTAATTTAATTTAAATCAAAATTATAATAATAATAATAAACTATCTAAACCAATTGTGCAAAATTTCAAACATGCTAAAATTGGAGGTACTAGATTAGTATTTCAAACAAAAATAGTAGAGGATACAACATAACGAAAGACAAAACAAAGGAGAAACATGCATCCACACATAATATAAAAGGTGAGCCACCACCCAGGCTCGCTGGATTAAATAAAAATGAGCCACCACCCAGGCTCGCTGGATCTTACCTGAACAAAGAGCGTCCAAAGATGAAAGTAAGTAAGTTGATTTTCGCACGTGTTCCAAACAAAACCTGTCATCGTATTTTACAAAAAATATATATTAATAAAAAGATGGGTAAGCCAACACAATTTATTAAATACATAACACAACATTCCAAGTACTATTAAATATCCATCATGCACACATCTAGGGGGGCATGCAAACAGAGAAGAAAATAATGTAACATTGTAAATTTGTGTGATTAGGAGAAATAATGCTTTAACATTGTGATTAGGATTGATGTTTAACAAATTAGTTCCATTACAAAACTATGTGCGATAAAAGAGATATAAATTAGAGATATGATCCAGAATAATAATAGAAATAGGTGAAACGAATGTAAGCTGAAACATCATGCAACAGCGTCCCAAACAGTACAAAAGCAAATTTTAAAGTGAGGTTGAGACTAACGAGTTCTTGCATTTGCATTTCCTCATCATAGGGAGGAATTCCAACTATAACAATAGATATTTAGACGAGATGTTGAGACTAATGAGTGCTGCATTTGCATTTCCTCATCATCACCTGTCCTATGAGCATGCATGTCAGCTCCACTCAACATTAATATCAAGGGTATAGTTGAGGGCTTCAAGTATTTAATTCCAAAAGAAAATGAATGATTAAAGCCAGCCCTATAAATGGGTCAGATCCGGATCGGATCTTTAGAGATCCGAATCCGGATCCGAATTCAAAAGATCAAATTTGAGCCAGATCCAGATTTGAGCTATATTTCGGATCCGAATTCGGGTTGAGATCCGAATTTAGTTTCGGATCCGGATCAGATCCGGATCCTGTTATGTTGTTTTTTTTTAGATTTTAGTAAAAAATTTAAAATATGGGATTCGTATCATGTTCTCTTATATACTTTATTAAATATAGTAAAAAAAATGTAAAAACATGTGGATCCAGATCTTATTATGTTTATAATACTTCCTTAAATATAATAACAAATCTAAAAACATGTGGATTTGGATCCTGTTATTTATATGCTATCTTAATATAGTAAAAATTTTAAAAATAACATGTGGGGATCCTGTTACGTTATATGCTTTCTTAAATAAATAACAAATATAAAAACATGTGGATCCGGATCCTGTTATATTATATACTTTCTTAAATATAGTAAGACATCTAAAAATAACATGTACTGATTACAACAACAAAAATCTAGTTAAATATGATGGTTTGACAGATCAAATAATATAGTAAAAAAATTCTAAAAATATCAATGAAGTACTCAATCTGTGCTGGTTCAAGCAAGGAAAATCTGGTTAAATAATATCACAAAAAATCAGTAAAAACCAATGAAATACTCATATGTGCTGGTTATAGCAAGAACTTACCCAAATCTACTCAAACAAGATAGTTGGGCAACTTAAATCAAATAAATGAATCATATATATACATAACATCTAACTAAGCCAATTGAATGTTTAATTAATCTCGTTCCCTTCATCACAATGAATACTTCCATAGATTCCCCACCTACTTGGTAATGACATTTGTCAATATCTGGCACCTCAAATGGCGAGTTGGCATCAAGTTAGCAACGAGCAGAGTTGCACCTTGTTCTTGTCAACAAATAGAACATCATTTTCATGATAGAAAGTTCATAAAACACACTGCTGGATTACAAAAAAGATGAACAGTATTGAAAAAATGACACAATGTATTGGACAAGTAATGGTACTTTAAAAGAACTTAATGGTTGATCTGTCGAGGACCTCAAAATCTTGAATTGGATCAGACCATTGTTCAAGAAGGTATTTAAGCCAGGTTTGGGTGCCTTTTTCTTGAACTTATCGAGTAGCAGGTGGGGGTGGGTATGAGGGGCATGCATTGTTAGGTAATGTGTAACAAGTTTTTTCTAATAGACCAAGCTTAAGATAGAAATATTTTTAAAGAATATAATTATAGCATTGTTAGGTAATGTATAACAAGTTTTTTTCAGCATTTATTTTGAACGTATCTAGAATTGACAAGCATACTTTTTAGACACCAATGTCAACTTAAAATAGATTCCTCACTTTCATTAACTTGACTCTCATGTTTTGCCACTCCAGACATCACATTCACAGGGCCATCCTTTATTGTCAATTTATGGATCTCTTTGAGCAAAAAAGAATAGACGAGCATGATCAAGCAATACGATAAAATAAATAAATACAGCAACAAATTAGGAAGAGCAATCCATCAATAATGTTGTTTTGAAAGAGAAACTCCTAGTACCCGAGTCCTAGAAACTGTGCTCTTCAGAAGCGATGGAAGTGATTTTTTCACAAACTCCAAATTGCCAGTCTTCTTGTATATTTCCATGATCATTGAACTCAAAAGGGAGGGAGGCGTGGAGTTGGCACATGACTTCCTTTGGGGAATCCATTTCTCATTAAACAAACCAATGACATCCTTAAACAGATAGACAACGGCCAGCTCCTCCACTACCAAACAGACACCTACATGATGCCAACTACGCAAGGAGGATAGAACACTGGTGCTTGGGATTGATCTTCCCAGAAGATTAGAACAATGAGTAAAAAAGGGAAGCAGTCGCAATTAACCGTAACCAACATGCGGCGTTGACCTGTTTGCGATCACAATCTCGTCAAGAACTGTCCACCCTCCAATTATGTAAATTCAAGTTAATGCTCGTGAAAACACTACCGGAGCAAAACTCTGATCCATCACATGGTAAAAACATACCCGATTAAAAGAGGGGGTGTTTGGAAATCGAATCCTTGAGCACGATACGGGGAAGGGAGGAAAGAAGAAAAGAAGATCTCAATACCATGGGCGGCACGATCCGACTGTGGCGAGCAGACCAGGGTGTTGTGGATGGACGGGGGTAGTAGGAATCAGACACCGACGACGCCGACCTGATCTCCTCGACACTGATGTCCGCTCCCGACAGCGGTGGGAGGTGCACAGAGCCCGTACTCCCCACGTACTGTTAGGACCTCAATTTCTCCTCCTCGGTCTTCTTTGATCCCAAACACGCACGAATAGAGTGTGAGAGAGAGAGAAAGCGCAAGCAGACCAACACGACAGGAAGACCAAAATGGACAGAGAGGGGAGGGGGTTGTACAGGAGGGAGGGAGATAGGGTGTTGGCAGAGAGGGGAGGGGGGTGTTCGCGTAGGGAGGAGCGGGGCGGGGTGGGGGTGATGGCAAAGGGGGGTGCGCACGAGTTGGGGGGTGTTCGCAGATGAGGGGAGGGGGTGGAGTTGCGCGGGGAGGGAGGGGGCCGGGTGGTGGGGTTTCGCAGGGAGGGAGGGGACCTGGGTTGGGGGTGATGGTAGAGGGGGGGTGGGCATGGGATGGGGGTGTTGGCGGAGGGGGTGCGCAGGAAGCGAGGGATCCGTGGTGGGGGTGTGGGAGGAGGGGGTGTGCAGTGAGCGAGGGATCCGGGGTGGGGGTGTTGACAGGGAGGAGCCGGGGGGGGGGGGGAGGGAGGAGGGGAGGAGCTGCCGAGCCAGAGGGTGGGGAGGACCGGACACTTATCGCCACCGCCTCGCAGAGGAGCAGCAGCCACCGCCGCGTCTGCAAGGGTCCGCCGCCGCCGCGTCTTGCAGAGATCCGGCAGCACTCAGCAGGTCGCCACCTCGCCGACATCGGGAGGTCGCTGGCCGTGCTGTTGGCCGGCCGAGATGACGACGGGAGGGAGGAGGCAGGGCCACGCAGGGATTTGGGGTTTCAACTTTGGCTAGGAGATTTGGGGGGAACAGGAAGATTTGGGGGGAACTTTAGATATATATATATAATGATTAATTAATTAATTATTTATTTATATAATTAGATATTTATATTTATTTAAATATTATTAATATATATATATGACTAAATATATACCATACTTGAATATCTATAACATACATAAAATCATTATTTACATATATTAGAATATATATTTATATATGTTTGTTAGTATAAATGTTACTTTTAAATATACAACGGAGAGGGTGTTGTGCATGCATGTATTAAGTATTTATAGTAGTTGTTGACCTAAGTTAGATAAATCTAATACTAAATTTAAGTATATATTTTTAAATATCAATAAATAATTATCAATTTTTGATAATATCTTTTAGATGAATGAAATATATATTGAGCATATTTTAAGTTTAAAGTACATACTATATAGTAAATTTTTTATTTCTATAGTATGTTAATTATTATTGAAATATAAATGTGCATGTTTAAAAGTAAATAAAAATTATGCCACATGCAAGTGCATGTGTCGATAATATTGATTTGGTATCATGATATTACCAACGTTTGACAACATCGAAGATAACTTTTGGAGATGGGAAGTAGATCAGGTGCATCTAACTAGATTGGATAGATAATCAAATTGCATGAAAAAGTGGCGACGTCGCAGTGCGCATAGAAGGAAAACTTCCTACCACAAGTGGATCGAGAGCTAGGCCGCTTCGTCCGTTCTTATCGCCAAAAAATGGAACATCTTGAACCATGTGTCGCAAATATGCCATTGTGATGATGTTAGACATGTATTGTCAAGTAAAGGGTAAAATCAGAAATAAGAAAAGTCAAGTAAACAAATTTATACAGGTGAGTTCTCAGGAAGTGAGAATTTCTCATGTATATATTGACAATTAGATATTCAGTTTCAAATACTCACATGTACACTATATGAACCAGATGTCTAGAAATTTTTAACATGTACTTTAGGTGCAATGCCACACCAAACTATTCACACTCCCATGGGCACAAGTACTTTTGGTACTCCTCCCAGGACCAGGTCAGGGCCCTTTTATTGGGTCATTCTAGCATTGTAAATTCATGAGAGATCTAGAGATCCCAAGTTTTAGACATTACAAGTGAATTTTCAAGAACATGAGACAAGCAAATCGACTAATTACATGAATACATTATAAATCACTTTTCAAAAGAAGGAGTAGCTTAATAATTATTCAAGTAAATCTAGAATTAATTAGTATATAATAGTTCATGTAAAAATTATTCAAGAAAGAATTCTAATTAATGGGGTGTGTCCACCTGGAACATGGGTGTGCCGACCTAAGTCACTAGAAATAGGAGTTAGGTTGACTTGAATACAGGGTGTGTCAACCTGAATAGCTAGAAGAGAGTGTTGACACATTGAAGGATAGTGTCAACTCTCTGCAAGGTATAGGTCGATAATATGAAGGGATAGGTCGACGTCACTATAAGGGATAATTAAATAGGTCAACACTACTGGATAGATAGTGTTGACACTACTGGATAGATAGTGTTGACAATACTGGACAGATAGCCAGGTCAACACTAGTGGACAGATAGTGTTGACACTACTGGACAGATAGATTAACACTACTGGATAGATAGTGTTGACACTAATAGACAGATAGGTCAACACTACTGGACAGATAGTGCTGACACTGATGGACAGATAGTGTTGACACTACCACTGCTTCTAGAACACAGTCAAAGAAAAGAAGAAGAAGAAGAAGAATCCTTCACAAAAACACTTGCCTAAGACATGAGTGTTAGCTAAGACACGTACACAAGAGACCAAAAAGTATACCTAATGATCTTTATGGCACATAAATCAAGGGGTAAATATTCAAGATCCTAACCAAAGATGGAGACACGAAGGAAAGGAGATACAGAAATATATCCTACATGATGATCACACAATTCCAGAAATCATATAGTAGCCTTTAAAAATGAAACTTCAGATGGAACATTTGTTTTTGATTTATATTAACTGAAGTTCTTGACTTATAAACTAGATTAAGGATCAAGAAAAAAAATTATTATCTTAAAGTAATGTGAAAGTACCTATCTTATGCACCTTATTTCCTTCTTCATTATTTCCAGAAAATCAAGTTAGCCCTTTTTCCTCTTGCGAAAACTCCTCCTTTCCTGGCATTTGTTCCTCTCCCAATACTTCTGCGCGCCAACCGCTTTGTATACTAGCACATGCATATAAGCACTTCCACACTCTCCCACGTAGCTATCTATCTTCCTTCTAACACCTCACACACTCCCATGTGACACTAACAAGCACAAACTTACACGTATATATGTGCATGCAGGAAGTTATCCATTTCTTTGACATTATTTTATCATTTCTTTTAATACACACACATATATATACTAATAATATATACTCTTTTACACATACCTATCACTACCTACACATGTTCACATTTAGATGCATGTTAACCTTGCGTAAATAAATTACGGAAAAATGGAGACCAATTTAGAGACTGATTATATTCGGTCCCTATTCGGTCACTATTTTGGGACCGAATAGGGACCGAAAATTTCGGTCTCAAATATTGAGACCGATTAAATTCGGTCCCTATTCAGTCCCTATTTTGGGACCGAATAGGGACCGTATACAATCGGTCCCAAAATATAGAGATCGATTATATTCGGTCCCTATTTGGTCCCAAAATAGTGACCAATAGGGTCGGTCTCAATTTTGAGACCAAAAATTTCGGTCCCTATTCGGTCCCAAAATAGGGACTGAATAGGGACCAAATTTAATCGGTCTCAAAAATAGAGACCGATTATATTCGGTCCCTATTCGGTCACTATTTTGGGACCAAATAGGGACCGAATATAATCGGTCTCTATATTTTTGAGACTGATTAAATTCGGTCCCTATTCAATCCCTATTTTGGGACCGAATAGGGACCGAAATTTAATCGGTCTCTATTCGGTCCCTATTTTGGGACTGAATAGGGACCGAATTTTCGGTCTCAAAACAGTCCCAAAATAGGGACCGAATAGAGACCAAAATTTTCAGTCACTATTCAGTCCTATTTTGGGACCGAATAGTGACGGAAATTTTCGGTCTCTAATATTTGAGACCGATTATTTGGTCCCATCGGTCTCTATAAGCATTTTTTCTTTAGTGAAGATTACTTTCTGTATTCCTGGTGAGGATGAGTTCTCACATCCGTTGGCAAGGAACATAGCGGGAAGGTTTGTGATCTCCGCCATGAAGGCGATGAGGATGGTGAACAAGGGGTGGGACACATTTCTTGCCATTGTGGTCTTAGTTCCAAAGGCTGATCAGTCACCGACCCTGAGGACATTGAGGTAGTGCAGAGTTTCCAGACGTGTTCCTTGATGATTTGTCTTGATTGCCACTGGCTAGGAAGATAGAGTGCACCATAGAGTTGCTTCTAGGCACCTCTCCTATCTCTAAGGCTCTATATCGGATGGCACCTACGAAGTTAGCTGAGCTGAGGAAGCAGTTGGAGGATTTGCTATATAAGGGGTTCATTCGCCCTAATCTGTCACCATGGGGCGCACCTATATTGTCCTGAAGAAGAAAGATGGGTCCCTCAGGCTGTGCATTGACTACAGGAAGCTCAACAAGGTGACAGTGAAGAACAGGTATCCTTTGCCCCGCATAGATGATTTGTTTGATCAACTGCAGAATGCATCGATGTTTTCCAAGATAGATCTGCGGTCCGGCTACCATCAGTTGAGAATAAGGGTGAGGATGTGTCCAAGATGGCTTTTAGGACTCGTTATGGAGACTATGAGTTTCTTGTGCTTGCATTTGTCTGACCAACGCCCCTATAGCATTCATGGATCTCATGAATAGGGTGTTTAGACCATATTTGAATAGCTTTGTTGTGGTGTTCATTGACGATGTGTTAGTCTATTCTCCTGATGAGGCTACACACCGTGAGCATCTGAGGATTGTTCTAGAGGTTCTCCGAGAGCACAAGCTATATGCTAAGTTTAGCAAGTGCGACTTCTGGCTGGGTGAGGTTCATTTTTGGGCATGTTATGTCATGCCCCGATGCAGAATATCAGAACGTGAGGCAGTTGCAAGTAGCGAGTATAGAGCGTAGAAAAGACAACAACCATTGGATAATAAATAATGTAAAAGCAAAATATCTTTCATTGATAATTCAATTACTGTCTAACTCAGAGTCATAACATAGGGCCCAATTGACTCTAATACATAGAAGGAAATAAAGACTAACTAAGACAACTAGGATAGCATGGTGGCGTCATGGCACTCATAGATCACTCCTAGCCCTCCCCATCCTCGTGAGTGTATTCATTTTCCTCAACCTCACCTGAGAACACAATGACAAATAACGTAGGGTGAGCGACAACGCCCAGTAGGATTTATATCTCATGGTGCGGGCAACTTTACATGATTAATGTATTAAAAGCAGAGTCACTATATGACAGAGCGAGAGAGTCAAGTAATGTACAAGATAGCACAATAGCATGGATTAAGATAGCACTAGTTTTCAAATATAGCACAAAGCAGGATGACCATAGCACAAATAGCACAAAGTATAACAATAGCACAACGAGTATATTATAGAACTTTGATTGTCATTTAGATAGTCGAGATAGATAGCACTTGAGTGTAATGCCAACACTCTGGTCAATTAACTCCCGCGGGCAGTAGCACTTTTGGGCGCACCTCCCAAGACCAGACCGGACCCTTTAATATTGCCAGGTATTAGCTATATTGTTTATCTTTAGACAATCAGTCAATGGCCAATAGAGAGTACCAAGAAATAGATGAGAGTACTAGATGAATAGACGAGATAGCAGAGAGTGTCATGCCCTGCCAATTTAGCAGCAGAATAAATCGGGGGGAACGTGAGCCAACTATATGGTAACGTAAATTGTGCATACAAGTGTAAAAATCAGAGCATCTAATGAACAATAATTGAAATAAACTCTTATTTCACTATAAATTCACTAAGACTATTACAACCACTAAATCAGAGCTAATACATAGGGCCCAATGACATCCATACATTGGAAAAGAAATCTAAGCAAAATCTACTAGACTCCATTGTACTAGGGTAACTTCATCATTTGACTCCAGGTCGCTCATCACTCCAACCCATTCCCGTTGGTATGGGTAAGGTCATCATCCGACTTACCTGAAACACATATAATAATAGCGTAGGGTGAGCGATAACGCTCAGTAGGACTTAATATCTCGTGTAAACAATCACGCATTAAGTGATTTATATCATGTAAAGCAGGATAACTAGAGAGAATGACGAGTACATCTAGAGAGTAATATCTCATGATAACGAGAAACAATAGCACAAAGCACGAGAGTATAGCACAACAAGTATGATAACGGATGGGCCGTATAACGAGATAACAAGTAAGTTGCACAATAGTGCACAAGTCACGATAGTAAGTAAGTTGCACAACAGTGCATTAATCATGATAGCAAGTAACGTGTGTTTGGTCGATCATTTTATCAACCGAGAGAATCTAGTATTGTGATGATTGACTGTCTTAGATTAAATCTTGAGTGTCATGCGTTAGGTGTATGACAATCACCCAGATTATTTGACCCCCGCGAGTTATAGCCTTTCGGGCGCTCTCCCGAAGGACCAGATCGGGCCCTTAGAATGTTGCGTAGCATAGTCATGTTTGTTATCTTAGACAATTAATTTGATGGCCAAATAGAGTACCAAGAATAGATGAGAGTAATTGACGAATAGAAGAGAGTGTAAAGAGAATGTGAATAGATGAGCAAGTAGAGTATAGATGAGAACAATAGGTCATTGCACATGAAACGTCGAGTAAACGGGCGATAGTAACAATTGCACAACACGCGCAATTGGTGTTGGCAGTCAGGTGGAATTCACTACCCTTCCACGGGCCATGTTATGCACAGGTCTAGAGGTCGGCGTGATGCAAGATAAGAGCGAGATCTTTCTAAGGCCGATTGGATGTTATCGATCCCTAAAAGGGTACATAGGTGTTAGGGTACAACCAGCTCGTCGGCCATGTGGGAATCCATGGACAGAGGAGACTTACGGAGGCCTTGAACAAGGATTACTAGTCCGGAAAAAGGAGTATCCGACGGAGAGTTTGTTCATGTCAAGAAAAGTGTATATATAGAAACAATTGCTTGACGTTGCAGAGGAATTCTAGAACAGTGGAGCGTCGGTAACGGTATTCCCAAAACATCGTGAGAAACAAGACAAGTTTAATTAAAATAGGGCAATTTAAATATATAATAGAAATAAATACTAGATGTATTATGAGATATTTTCATGCCAAGTTAAGCCATAATGGATGGTTCAAGTGTGTGCATGTGACATAGAGAATCATGGATATGAAAAGATCATGTGGATGACTTTTAATTAATTAGAACATATCTATATTTAACAACTTCGTTTACTGTGTTAAAGACAGTTAACAGGGCATGTAGTTACTGTAGAAATCAATATTTACAAAAACATGGGGTTTCCATCAAAACTCCAGAAGGCAACGTACCCATGTAAGGGTCGCGACGGGGTACAGTCAGAACGTGACAGGATGTTACACAGAACGCGACGGATCTGTCAGGACAAGGAGCCAGAACGCGACGGCAAGGCCTGTTGCATTAAGAACACAATGGGTGTATCTGTCGCGATCATCCCTGAGAACGTGGCCTATTAGGCCATCGCGTTCTCAGGTCCTGCGCCCGAGTCCGAGCAGAAAGGACAGGCCTTGGATTGCAGTCCAAGCCTTCCCTATTTTGACATATGGTCATTCAAAAATCAAGAACTAAATACACATACGATGAAAATTTGTGAAAATAGTTTTTAAACGACTTTAGACATGCAAGAGTATTCACAGTAAATAGGAATTTGAAAACAACCATGGTCTTGACAGGATTTGAACATGAATAAGCATGAAGAACTCATAGCATGGTACAATGAAGACAAAGATTTAATTCACGCAGTATGATATATAAAATTAGGGCTTTTAGGGGTAAAAGATTACTGACATCAATCAGTATCTCCAGTAAATGTTTCGTAGTAGGGTGTCAAGTATACATGGGGATATAAATTAAACATGGGGGTTCGGGGTCATGGTGATTGCAGAACTTCAAGAATATAAGACAAAAGATTGGGTTGACGAAAAATCATGAAACAAGAGGGCTTTTATTCCTGAGATTTGGAGCAATCTATAGACGAATTTAATTGCATTTAGCTTGTGAGAATGCCTACCTTGACACGTTTGATTTTCTAGGGTTAGAACTTGAAGAACGAGGGTTGGAGCTCGGTCCAGCCTTCTCCCCATGAGTTCCTCTTCTCCTTGGCTCCTCTCCACGTCCTGCAAGCCCCAACAACGAGTTAGGGCTGGCCATGGAGGGTTTAAGGAGTATTTAAGCTCCTTGGGTTGCTATTTCCTAATGGGACTCTAATTCCCTTAATTCCGAGATTTCCATATTTCTCCCCTCCTTCTAAGCTTGCCAACTTCTATTAGGGTAAGGTTGGGATGCAATTTCGTGGCCAACAAATTAGGGTAGGGCTAGGAATCTAATTCCAACCCAAATTACTTATTTTAATGCTTTAATACCCCTTTTCTATTTAGGTAAATTTAACATACGAATTTAGGGTATATTCTATTATTCTCCTTTTACAAACCCTATTTGGCCCAATAATTTCTAGAGGTCCATTTAACAAAGTTGATTACCTGTTTCGTTTAATGGGTTTTAATTTATGAGAATTTCTCCTTTTAATTAGGGAATAATGGAGTTACGGATTTTATTGCAATTTTATTTTCTTGAATTATTCCTGGGTTGTGAGAGGTCCATTGGTCCAATTCCGATAATGGGTCACCATACATGATGTTGGAAGTCTCTCCCACATGTTCATTTAATTTGTGATCATGTTTATTTCTGTGTTAATGGTTGTTTCGACTTAGTTTCCTAATTGGGATAATTAGTCGCATTGTGACGTACACTTGGCCAATCAGATTTTTTGTTGCATGGATTTCTTTGTGGAACACTTAGGAATAATGTTTGGGGTTTAATTATAAATTTTACGGAATTTTCCGACGTGTTCTTGCACTTACGATAGTGGTACGTATGTTTCTATTATTTCGATATTATAGAATTATTATTTCAATTTTTTAAGTACTGAATTTTCCGGGTTGCTATAGAGAGAGTGTGAATAGATGAGCGAGTAAAACATAGATGAGAGCTATAGGTCATTGCACATGACACGATGATTAAACAGGCGATAGTACAGTTGCACAACATGTGCATTTGGTGTTGGCAGTCAAGTGGAACTCACTACCCTTCCACAGGCCATTTTATGCATAGGTCCCGAGGTCCAACGTAATTCAAAATAAGAGAGAATTTCTAAAGCCGTTTGGATCATATTGATCCCTAAGGGTGTTATAGGTGTTAGGGTACAAACTAGCTCGGTCTCCATGAGAAAATCCACAGAGTACGGGAGTCTTACAAAGGTCTTAACAAAAGGTCCCTTGTCTACCAGAACGAAATGTCCAATAGAGAGGTTCCAACTTGTCATGAGAGTAGTTTGTTGAGAAAACGAGTTGCTCGACGTTCTAGAGGAATTCTAGAACAGTGGAGCGGCGATAAAAATTTTCAAATCCACGTAAGAAAATGGAAACAATGTCATTATTATCATAGGTGATTAATTTGCACTTTTTGAAGTAAATTACTAGATAATTTATTGCATGTATTTTCTGCATGATTTTATGGCAAGGATATATATTTGGTGTGTGCATGTGCATGAAATCAAGAGACATGAAAAATCCTGCACATAACTTTTTAAATTAAAGAAATTTGTGGACATATATCAAAATTTAATAACATGAATGTTACTGTTCATTACACAGTTTTACAGGGTGTACACATACTTAACAAGCCTAAATCATCATTTAATAACACAAAAATCGTTGGTGGAATAATACATGTAAATCGCGACGGGTATGATGGTTGCGTTTATCAGCGGTTAGAATGCGACGATGATGACTGTCGCATTCATGCAAACCCTAATGATCAAATGATGCGATTTTCCAGAGGCGGGAACAACAGTGAAATGCGACGACCTTGGTGGTCGCGTTTCAAAAGGCGTCTAACAGTCAACGGGGACACAGTTTGATGCACAAGACGATGCTAAAATGCAACGACATGGGCAGTCCTTTCAGGTAAATGCGACAGTCAAGACCAACGCGATACCAGTCCATTGAATCATGCCGCCTGGATCGGTCGTGATTTAAGGCTCAACCCAAAAATGAAGAAACATGCAGCGTTCTTCATGCAACACTTATAACTCAAATAGGGCACTGGGGAAAAAGTGTTGGACATGAAACTTGTAGGGAACATCAAGTACAAGAGAACTATGCCCTTGGACCGAATCAATTTGGTCTTGTTAGATGTGCAAACTAGGATGAACAAGAAACGGTATAGACTTGAGCAATGATGGTAAAATGGTTATAACGTGATAGATTCATGATGAAAATTAGGCAAATCACTTGCGTGTGAAACTAGACAAGACGCACTACAAGATGGTAGAGTTAGATTTGTCTCTGGCTCGAGAATACCTACCTTTGTGATGATCTAACACAGGTTGGCTGCACAGGTCGCAGTAGAGCACGGTTGAGGAAAAGCCCATTCTCCAACCATTCTCCTCTGCTCCTGTACCATAGCATAGCCTCCCATGACCCAACACGTTGATGAACCTTCCCCTTTAGTCTTAGGATGAATACTTATATGTCTCGGGTTTAATCAAGTCCTAACATAACTAGAAACATGGGGTGGGGCCATGGCAAGTTCCTTCCTTGTTTTGGGGATCTCTCCTCCCAATTGGAGTGGGATTACCATTAGATGGTACTTGCCATAGTGGGTGACGAATTTGATTACCTTTCTTGGCTAATTAACATGTTTTAAATCCCTAATTTACTGTTTTCTATTTTTTCTATAATTATGGTCACGAATTTCTTGGATATTTCTCTTAACCCATAATCCAACTCCTAGCTTGGCCCAATAACTTAGGTGAGCTAATATAACAAGGCCGTTACTTTTTAATGTTTATTGGATTTATTTAATTCATTTCTTTTAATTACTTTTAGTATTTATTTATTTTATTTTAAAAAAACGGGTTGCTACATCCTCCCCCTCTTAAAAGAATTTGGTCCCCAAATTCATTTGACCACAAAGGAGAGAATGTCTTACCGAAAAGATCAGGGTAGTTTTGCCTGATGATTCCTTCAGGTTCCCATGTGGCTTTTTTCACTCCACGGTTATTCCACAGAATTTTAACCACATGGATGGGACGGATCCTGAGTTGCTGCACCCTTCGTTCTAGTATCTTGACTGGCTTCTCCTCGTATGTCATGTAGTTGTTCAACACCAACTTCTCATGGCGAATGATATGCGTAGGATCGTACACATATTTCCTAAGCATAGAGACATGAAACACATTGTGTACACATGCCAGGTTTGGCGGCAACGACAGTCGGTAAGCAACCTCACCAACCTCTCGAGCACTTCAAAAGGACTGATGAATCTAGGACTGAGCTTTCCTTTAACACAACCTTTGAATGCCAAGGGTAGGAGATACATTTAAGAGTACATGGTCTCCCACTTGGAATTCTAAATCCCGCCTCCTCTTGTCAGCATAACTCTTCTGTCTGGACTGAGCAATCTTGAGCCGATCTCAAATCACATATATATCCCTGGTTGTGTTTTGTACCATGTCCGGGCCTAGCCATTGCTGTTCTCCAACTTCATTCCAACATGCAGAAGATCTACAGTTTCTACCATAGAGCGCTTCGAATGGTGCCATTTTAATACTCTCCTGGTAACTGTTGCTATAGGCGAACTCAATTAGGATAGGTGCTTGGTCCAGTAGCCTTGGAAATCTATGGTGCAGGCTTTTAACATATCTTCAACTATATGGTTGGTTCTCTCAGACTGCCCATCCGTTGTGGGTTAAATGTGGTAGTAAAATTGAGCTTAGTACCAAGTGCAGTCTGCAGTCCCTTCCAGAAATGAGAGGTGAATCTCGGATCTCGATCCGAGACAATGGATGATGGAACTCCATGCAGTCTCATGATCTCATTGACATATAATGCGGCCAGTACTTCACAGACCACTTACTTTTTATAGGTAGGAAGTGTACGAGCTTTGTTAGTCAGTCGACAATGACCCATATGGTGTCGAGTCCACCACGAGTCTTGGGTATGTAGGATCGAAAAAGGGATGGGCCAGATCTAGAAGGGGGGGTTGAATAGATCTAGGCCAAGTACTGCGGAAGCTTAGTCAATTTTAAAGATGCTTTGAATTAGAGTCAACTTCAAAAAGCAATTCACAGATCTGATGAGTGATTGTGTGAATTAAGTGATCAAAGTGAGTGATCGAGTTGATTAGAAGAGTAATAAAAAATCCTATGCATACATCTAATGCAAGGTGAAGTTAAATCACGATCAAACCACTGCACAAAGATTTTTAGGTGGTTCGGAAATCACACCATGTGATTCCTACATCCACCCCTAACACAGTGAGGCTCCACTATTCAACTTTAATACACCACACACTGGAGCTTGACAACTCCACCACACGAGTTCAACAACTCACACACAACCTCTAGAGGAAGACTACTCTAGAAACTTGAGAACAACTGCTCAACCACAACCGAGTGCGACGACTCAACATAATTGAGCACAAAGGCTCACGACAACGTGCTAGATCAAAAACAACAAGATTCAGATCCTCTAGCAATGATCTGATCCATAGGGTTCATCAAGGAGACTAGTGCAACAAATCATGCATAATCTCAAGAATGATTCAGAAGAACTAGGGGGAATTAAGAGTTGTATGTAGAATCCTTGTTCTTTTGAACTCCCTTGTAGAAGGTTGAATTGAGAAGATGCTTGAACTCTTGAAGTCCCTGGGCGATGCTTTGCAATTTGTGCCTCTGGATCTTCCTTGAACTCTTCTCAATTGGCTGCTTCTACTGATCTGATCCCTTGGAAGTGATCTCACTTCATCTTCATGGATCAATCTTCACTTCTTATACTTGCAAAGATGGGAATTGGCTTGAAGCAGCACAAGGAGAGCAAGAACGGGAGGAGAGCTCTGTCTTGCCGCCAAGGGCACTTTCTGGAAGGCTCTTCAGTAGTTCTGCTACTTGGGGGCCGATTAGATAGGTATTTATACCCCATCATGGCCAAAAGAACCCTTGGGGTACGTGGGCACATGATCTAAGGCCGTCCAAGTGATCCCTAGAGTGCCACGTGTCCAGGTTGGGACTTAAAGTGAAAAAGTTGCCGGAGTGTGTCGACACAGTCATTGGGTGTGTCGACACACTGTCCCAATTCCACAAAACAGGTCTTCTGGGAGATGGCTCTAGTGTCGACACACTCACTGGCTGTGTCGACACAACTGTCCCGTTCTGCAAAATTGGCCCTCTGGGAGAGGGTCACTAGTGTCGACATGCCTAGGACTGTGTCGACATACTATCCCAACCTGTCAACTGGGTTCTCTGGGAGCTGGGTCTAGTGTTGACACCACTTGGGACTGTTTCGACACACTTGACCATTTCTTCATGACTTTGCCTTAGGGTTTGATACCCTGTGTCGACACCAGTAGTGGGTGTGTCGACACTACCCTTGCAAGAGAGTATGTCCCTGAGAATAAACACATAAATCATTAGTCCAATGTATTATCATGAATTATATGATAAATGTGGTTGGAAACATGCTTTTTGAATATTGTTATTACATGTGTGATGCATTTAACATGTTCCATTTATTGTGCATTAAAATCACAATTGTCATCACCAAAATTATGAGGGGAAATGTATTAAATTCACACTCAACCCAACAATCTCCCCCTTTTTGATGATGGCAACATTAAGTCCACATGAAGATTTGAATTTACAATGAAATGTGATTTTAAGCCATTTATTCACACAACATTCAATCACATACCCACTGAATGACAATGAACCCATGTTTCAATATTTTCATTCACATTCATGAAAGGCCATTGAGCACAATTTAGCAACATTGACAATTTTGCACAATGAAGTACACAGGGCTTGACATTTACAATCATCCTTCATTGACATGTCATCCATTCATTATAAAACGAAGACCACGACAGCAACTCTAGATCATGCACAGGATAGTTGACTTCATGCGTCTTTAGCTATCTTGAAGAATAGCAATACCTTTCCTTCTGCATCAGTACACAGCCTAAACAAATTCCTAACGCATCGGTATAGACTGAGAAACTTCTCCCTCTATTGGAAGAGCGCGAGAACAGGAGCTAAGGTCAGACATTCTTTTAGAGTTTGGAAACTCTTCTCACACTCTTTACTCTAGGAGTAGGGATTCTCCTATCGTGTAGATGTGTGAGAGGAACGGCGATCTTGGAGAAGTCCTTGATGAACCGCCTAGTAGTAGCCAACTAGTCCTAAGAAGCTTCTGATTTCTGTGACATTGGTTGGTCTATCCCAATGAGTACAACTTCGACTTTGGAGGGATCAATAGAGATGTTATCGATCATTTGAGAACACATGGCCAAGAAACACACTTCTTCGAGCCTGAATTCACACTTGCTCAGCTTTGCATATAACTTGTTGTCTCGCAAGACTTGCAGAGCCATCCAAATGTTCTTCATGTTCTTCTTTAGTCTTGAATAAATGAGGATGTCACGACACAAGATGACCACAAACTTATCAACATATGGTCATTATATGTTGTTCATGAGTTGCATAAAGGCTGCAGGAGCATTGGTCAGACCAAAAGGCATACAATGAATTCATAGTGTCCATACTGCTCTGAAAGTCGTTTTGAAAATGCAGTCGTCCTTGATCCACCTTGATGATAGCAAGATCGAAGGTCAATCTTGGAGGAAATA
Source organism: Colocasia esculenta (assembly GCA_014218235.1). Classification (NCBI taxonomy): domain Eukaryota; kingdom Viridiplantae; phylum Streptophyta; class Magnoliopsida; order Alismatales; family Araceae; genus Colocasia; species Colocasia esculenta. The sequence goes on from CM024754.1 coordinate 44,392,037, forward strand.
TTGAGCTCCAGATATTTGGTCGAAAAGTTCATCGACTCGAGACAGTGGGTACATGTTCTTAATGGTTAGCTGATTGAGTTGTCCATAGTCGATACATAGCCTCATCGAGCAATCTTTATTTTTAACGAATAGTACAGGTGCTCCCCATGGGGAAGTAATTGGTCTAATGAACCCCGTCACTAGCAGCTCCATCAGTTGTGCCTTCAGTTCCTTTAATTTGGCAGGTGACATCCGGTACGATTGGCGCGACACCGGGGCAGCTCCAGGGATTAACTTAATAGAAAAATTGACATCACGGTTAGGGAATCCCTGGCAGTCTTCGGGGAACACATCTGGGTAATCTGGACTATGTGTATGTCTTCTATCTTAGACCCCTTCTTTTGAACTATCACGCCTGCAAGGAAAGCGAAGCAACCTTTCCTTATCATGTTGTGGGCCTTTATAGCAGAGACTAGAGACATCCTCCTCTTATGTCTAATTCCAGTGAATGACAACTTAGGGATTTCACTAAATGTAACTCTACCTTTCTTACAGTCGGCACTTGCCCAATAAGTGGGAACTAGTCGGCTCCCAAAATCACATCATAGCCTTCCATGGGCATACACACTAGGTCGACTTTTAGGTTATGTTCTCTGATCTTCACTCGGTAGATGGAAAATATTTGTTCAAATTCTCTTCTCTCCCAGGGGTGTTGTGACAGATAATTCCACCCATAGATGTAGGTTTAACATTCAAGGTATCAGCAAAATTTGAGATATAAATGAATGGGTTGCGCCAGTATCAAAAAAACAAATGCTGATAGGGGAAAAAAACTTGCAGTGTACCTTCCACCACACCTCCTTCCTCAGTGGGCTTTTCATCATGCAGGGCTTGCAGTCTTCCTGATTCTTAGGCACGTTGGTGCGCCTTCATTTTCCTTCAGTAGCGGGCACTCAGGGATACGGTGCTCACGGCTACCATAGCGCAGACAGCGACAACTTTCCTCTAGCACTCGTCAGTGGTGTGACTAGCTTGTCATAGTGCTTACAGTTGCTTTTTGATGGAGTATTGGGGACGAAGACCTTGGGTTTCCTTTCTTGACTGGGTCCTTTTATGATGCTGAAAGGACGCTTCTTGCCGTTGGTTGGCTTGGTAGATGACAGACCAGACGTCAGTTCTTTCTTCATGAACTTCCCTTTAATACGGTCAGTGAAGTCCGTAGCATCTTCCAGTAGTTGAGCTTTCTTCAGTTGAGTAATGTACTGAGGTTTAAGGCCATGAGAAAACGCTTAGCCTTCATTCGTTCCATATTCACCAGATGCTCAACATATCTAGTCAATCTGATAACTGGGTTTCATATTCAACCACAGATAGGCTCCTCTGTTTAATAGCAGCAAACTCCACAACCTTCTTCTCTTGGACACGCTCTGAAAAGTACTTGGAGTTAAAGACTTCCATGAACTCATTCCAGGTGAATTGACCATTCGCCATGGTAGCTTCCACTGACTCAAGCGCGGGTATCCTTCTCTAGTTGGAATGTAGCTAGTAGCAGCTTGTCCCCAGCTGCACATTGCATGACACAAAAGATTTTTTCCATCTCCTTTAGCCAGTGCTCGGCCTCATCTGGCACTGAACTTAGGCAGGTTCAAGCTCCTGAACTTATGGTGCGGCTCACCTGCACCGCCACGATTCCCTCCACCTTGTGTAGCTTGCAGAAGCGCACGGGTGAGTTCTTGGATCGTCTATTGCATGTCCGTCATTTGAGCACGTTCAGCAGTCATCTTAGTTCTCTTAAGTTTTCTACAAAAGTTGCTTATCATTAGGACATCGATATGGAGTTTAATTCCTGCATATGTGATTATCTTTTAGATCTTAACCCTGGTTCTACCCAAATCTCACTTAGGCATGATAGTTGACTTAGACACGTGTCATGCAGTCTGTCCTAGAACATACTAGACTTAATTATCCTAGGCTCTGATAACACAAAACTGTCACGCCCCGATGCGGAATATCGAAACGTAAGGCAGTTGCAAGTAGCGAGTATAGAGCGTAGAATAGACAACAACCATTGGACAATTAAATAATTCGAAAGCAAATATCTTTCATGATAATTCAATTGTTGTCTAACTCAGAGCCATAACATAGGGCCCAATTGACTCTAATACAAAGAAGGAAATAAAAGACTAACTAAGACAACTAGGATAAAATGGTGACGTCATGGCATCGTGGATCACTCCTGGTCCGCCCCATCCTCGTGAGTGTATTCATTCTCCTCAGTCTCACCTGAGAACACAATGACAAATAATGTAGGGTGAGCGACAACGCCTAGTAGGATTTATATCACATGGTGCGAGCAACTTTACATGAATAATGTATTAAAAGCAGAGTAGTCTATATGATAGAGCGAGAGTGTCAAGTAAGTAAGAGATAGCACAATAGCATGGATCAAGATAGCACCAGTTTCCCAATATAGCATAAAGCAGGATGGGCATAGCACAAATAGCACAAAGTATAACAATAGCACAACGAGTATAGTATAGAACTTTGATTGTCATTTAGATAGTCGATATAGATAGCACTTGAGTGTAATGCCAAACACTCTGGTCAATTAACTCCCGCAGGCACTAGCACTTTTGGGCGCACCTCCCAGGACGAGACCAGGCCCTTTAATATTGCCAGGCATTAGTTATATTATTTATCTTTAGACAATCAGTCAATGGCCAATAGAGAGTACCAAGAAATAGATGAGAGTACTAGATGAATAGACGAGATAGCAGAGAGAGTGTGAATAGATGAGCGAGTAGAGTATAGATGAGAGCTAAAGGTCATTGGACATGACACGACGATTAAACGGGCGATAGTAACAGTTGCACAACACGCACATTTGGTGTTGGCAGTCAGGTGGAACTCACTACCCTTCCACTGGCCATGTTATGCACAGGTCCAGAGGTCCGACGTGATTCATGATATGAAGAATTCTAAAGCCGTTTAGATCATATTGATCCCTAAGGGTGTTATAGGTGTTAGGGTACAACCATCTCGGTCTCCATGAGGGAATTTGATGATCAGTTTATCCCTATGTAATTTAAATAAATTACTATCTATTTTGGTGATTAATAAAACTATGATAAAGGTTACTAACATACTTTTTATGAAGTCTAAACACAGGAAATAAACAAAGGGAAAACAAGCCAATCAGTAAGTATTCATCACACTAAAAATGGTAAGAGTTCAAAGCATCACTATTGTCTAAGTCCACATCGATTCTCTGTAAGTACATAACGATTTCTTTAGTGGTCACAACGATTCGATAAGTGATCGCAACGATTTGCCCTCACAATGATTCGATAAGTGATCACAACGATTTGGCCCTCACATCGATTTGTTAAGTATTCGTAACGATTTGCCCTCGTAATGATTTCTTAAGTGATCATACGATTTGGTCTCATTCGATTTCTTAAGTGATCACATGATTTGGTCTCCTCATATCGATTTCTTAAGTGATCATAACGTTTGTTAAGTGATCACAACGATTTGATCTCATAACGATTCATCAAGTTACATAACGACTTGGTCGCTGTAACGATTTAATACATTTCACAACGATTCGCTTACAACGATTGGATTATTAATATATATAACGATTTTTGTATACATCTGTTTACTTATGATTGCATAACGATTCACTCATTGCACAACGATTTCATAAGTCATGCATATAACGATTTCGTGAAATATACGATTTGATTTTCGAGCTAATTTTTTTTTATATACATTGAAAAGTTAAGTCTTCACGCATATCTTTGTGACAGCTGTGCATTTATTACGATAGTACGTATCATTGCATGCATGCAGACAATATCTTCCATTCTCATGCTTATTCTGTAACACATTTTTTTAGAAGAACATAATGGAACTTCTACTTTCATATAAATCAATCTAACGTTGACTGACAACAAGAGATAGCTTAGCTATCTATTGTTCAAGCTTTAAGTATGTGCAGGTCTCTGACAGCAACCGTCATACAACGTTGGACAAAATGGACGCCAAGAAGATTACAGAAGATCCTCTCTCACTTTGCATGCATGAAAGGATAAAGGACTGGTTGACTGGAAGCTTCCAAGGTCAAGCAGTCTAACGTACACTTATGCATAGAGACAACGGACACTTCAACGTTCAAATTTTCAAATAGAAGATATATATAATATAGAAGACTGAAGCTCCAGAAGCAATTATCCCGAGTTTCAAAAACGAAAATCCGTGACAAGCTTTCTGAAGAGAAAAGCCTCACTCCCTTCTGTTCCAGCTCTTAGCTCTCTGCATTTAGTGTGTTAGTCTTGAGAGCTTCTGTAAACTAAGAGTGTCCCTCACTGTAGATCTTCCTCTCAGTTAGCTTCAGATCTAGCATTGTATAAGCTTGATCTAGGGGCTTGATCTATTTCATTTTTCCTATGTTGTTCCCTTCGGTTGTGAAGGAAGACCTGGTGTGGTATCCAAGGGTTTGTTCCCTTCGGTGAAGGAAGACCAGCTGCGTTGCTGGGTGCTGTAGTGTCCTTAAGAGGGACTGTACCCTTGTTAGTGAAATCCTGAGATATTGCTCAGGGACTGGACGTAGGACTCCTAAGGAGAGGAGATCCGACCAAGATAATTCTCTGTGTCGTGTGATTGCGTTTGTGTGTTTGATTTTTCTGTCACTAATACTAACAATCTGCGAAGTGTGTTTTTGTGACTTTTCTATGAATAGGTTTTAAGTACTCATTAATTTTAATATCCCATTCACCCCCCCTCTGGGCTAGCTAGCTGGCAACAGTAGTATCAAAGCTAGTCTCTTTGATTGTCACGTCCCGAGCGTTACGCAGTTGATATTAACAATGCGGATATAATTCGAGTCGATATCCGAGACATGGATAGTCGCCAAATAAGCCTGTAGCTAGCACGCACTAAGTGTTTAACAACACAACATCATCATAGGGCCCAATGTTGAACTTAATATAATTGTATTCAAATCTCAATTATTGTATGGAAACTATTACAGGACTAAGACTCAAATAAAAAGAAATTACACTTTTATTCCTTACTTTCTACTACATGAATCTAACACTCAAGCAAACTACTATTACTAGACTCTTATTTGGAACGCTCATCACTCGGACGCATTCCCATCCTCGACTTGCCCTTCCTCTTGAACTTCATAGTCACCTAGATTAGGTAGAAGTAGGGGATGAGCAAACTAGCCCAGTAGGATTTATATCTCAATGTGCGGGCAATGATATAGTGATTAACATTTTAGAACTAGGTAAGCACGATGAATGTCATGATATGCATGTGCCATAAAACTCATTGAAACATGATACATGAAACAAGCTAGAGAGAGTGATTATGATAGAACAAGATTTGTGAACAATGACAAGATAGAACTAGCAATAGATCACTTTGTACAAGCTCGCAAGATTTCAATTGATGTCAAGAACACAAGATATCACTAATTGCATTAAATGCAGGATGGCCATATCACGCAAGCAAGCAAGCACGCACGAGCACGATCATGTAACACTAATCAGGCACGTAGACACTAATGTAAACTAAGAAAAGATCCATCAAGAATGTACACCAGGACACGTGTATGTGGTTATTGTATCTATCATTCACAAGCAAGCAAGACTCCCAGCGCAGATGCAACGCCAGTAATAATTATACCCCATGGTTAACAATATATTTATGACCCTCCGTCATTGGGGCTAGACTGGAGCCCTTGGACACTCTCCGTGCCCGGTCAGCATCTCATGTAAAATTTTAATGTAATACCCACAGTCATTAATAATGGCCATGAGAGTTTCAAAATGTGCATGTGTAACGTCATGTTCATGATGATGATGGGAACAAGTAATAAGTAATTGAATATGATTTCATGATAACCTTGGTCAAGAGATAAATTCGGCAGCATAACGTATGATTATACTTTAGTTTAATCTTTACATTAATAGCTTTAGTCTAGATTGTAAATCACACTCACAAGAACGAGATGAGAAAAGAAGTACACGCTATCTCTAGAGAACTTCAATGGTACAACCAACTCGTCGCCCATGTGGGAATCCATGGTCAGAGGGGATTTACGAAGGCCTTGGAGAAAAGGTCGCTAGTCTACCAATTTGGAATGACTGGTAGAGAATTTCCATTTCCCAAGAAATGGTGCCTAATAGTGCAAGTGTGTAGTGATGTACGGGTGTCAATTCACAAACCATCGGTCTCAAACTCGCGGAAAGCACTTAACAGATGGCATGCAATGGACATGCATTAAACTACACATGTTTACAAGATTTTAAGATAATATTATCATTTAAATCAGCTAGAACGTTAACAAAGTAAATCACAAGTTTCATGAATGATCAAATCATTAAGAAAGCATTAGAATAATATTCATGTAATTAAGGCTTTTTTAAAGGGTTAATCACTTTTAGGCCATTAAATAACCTCATGCAATGATCTTGATGACCAAACTTTCTCCATAAAATTACTCACTTATTTATATATTATTTTGATGATTAACAAAACATTACTAATGAATTACTTGAGCCTTGAGACAGGAAATAAAAGTAAAAGAAAGTTCAAGAACAATCAGGTAGACTCTCACTTCATAATTTTTCCCAGTCATTGCATCGACTTCTTCTTATACTTCATATCGACTTCTATTGATAATCAGAACGATTCCTTTATAAGTTCATAAATTTCATAAGTATTATGATCAATTTCCTTTCTCTAACCGAAAGTCGTGATGTTTCAAACAATCGATACCGCAACGATTTCTTTGAAAGCGTAATGACTTGACCGTCGTAACGATTCTATAAGACACCACAACGATTTCTTTGAAAGCGTAACGACTTGACTGTCGTAACGATTTCTATAAGACACCGGAACGATTTCTTTTGAAAGCATAACGAACTTGACCGTCGTAACGATTCTATAAGACATCACAACGATTCTTTTGAAAGCGTAACGACTTGTCTGTCGTAACGATTTCTTCAGTACTCGTAACGATTTCTTTTGAACTCGCAATGACTTTCTAGCCGTAACGACTTCTTAGTTCTCGTAACGATTTCCTTAGAATTCACAACGACTTCTAGCTGTAACGACTTCTTTAGTTCTCGTAAAGATTTCCTTAGAATTCACAACGACTTTCTAGCCATAACGACTTCTTTAGTTCTCGTAACGATTTCTTTAGAACTCATAATGACTTTCTAGCCGTAACGACTTCTTTAGTTCTCGTAACGATTTCTTTAGAATTCACAACGACTTTCTAGCCGTAACGACTTCTTTAGTCCTCGTAACGATTTCCTTAGAATTCACAACGACTTTCTAGCTGTATGATTTCTTAAGTTCTCGTAACGATTTCGTTAGACCTCGTAACGATTTGCTTGTCGAAACGATTTCTTTAGAACTCAGAACGATTTGCATCTCATAACGATTTGTTAAGAGTTTCATATCGATTTCTTCAGAAATACAACGATTTGTATTCACACAACGATTTCATAAATGCTTATAACGATTTCATTATTATATAACGATTTCCTATCAACTTATAACGATTCATAAGTCATAAAGGCATCAACTTTGTTCATATCGATTTCATTATTATATCAACACTCTTTGATATACGTTGAATAGTCAAAGTCGTATCTCGTATGTTTGACTTCTATACATTCAATGCACTCTGAACGTATCTCTCATGGATGCAGACGATATCTTCCAGCATTATGCTATTCTGTCTACATCTTATTTTGACAGAAGGAGCTTTGCTAAAACTAGCAATATCTTTTCCAAACTGTGACTAACGATCAACGACAGCCCTAGCTGTCTCCTATTTATTGTTAACATACTTGCAGATACCTGACAAGACTTATCTGTACAACGTTGGACACAAGATACAAGATATTAAAATGTTTCTGTGGCGTGTACTAAAGGATAAAAGACTGAAGATCAGAAGCTTCCTTGCAGACCTGTCTAACGTACACCAGGATGAGAGACAACGGATCTTTAACGTTCAAATTTCAAGAAGAAGCTTAATACAAGACTCAAGACTGAGAAGAACAAGAAGATACTTTTGAAGAATATTATTCTGAAAGAAAGCATCGCCAATCCTTCAAGTCTTCTGTGATTCAAAACAAGAGCGAAGCACTCCATTCCAATCCATCTTAGCTCTTTAGCTCTCAGTGTTCAAGAAAATTCCTGTGAGAGCCAGTGTAGTCTTTGGAGAGAAACCAGTGTTAAAATTCCTTCTCTCTCGAGGCTTGTTTGCTTCAGATTGTAGCTGTTTGAGCTAGTTCCTGAAGCTTGTTCTTATACTTCTTTTTATTGGTTGTGTTCCCTTCTGGGTGAAGGAAGACCTGGTGGTATCCAGGGTGGTTGTTTTCCTTCAGTTGAAGAAGACCAGTTAAGGCTAGGTGTAGGATCCGTGAGGGGGATAGTACCCTTGATAGTGAAATCCTGAGGTATTGCTCAGGGACTGGACGTAGGTCTCCTGTGGAGAGGAGTTCCGAACCAGGATAAAATCCTTGTGTCTTGTGGTTGTGTTTTTGTGTGTTTGCTGTCTCATTTCTCTAACTCTAACCTTCATTTAAGTTGTTGTGTAATCCTTTTAGTGAACAGGTATTAAACAAAGATCAAATTTTTAATAACCCATTCACCCCCCCTCTGGGCTAGCTAGCTGGGCAACAGTGGTATCAGAGCGAGTCTCTTCGACAGAAGAAGATCCAACGATCTGAAGAGTAAAGATCCATGGCAGCCCAAGGTAATTTCGAAGGTCAGTCAGTCAACAGACCTCCTTTGTTTGATGGAGAAGATTATACCTATTGGAAAACAAGAATGGAGTACTTTCTACAAGGCCACGATTACATGATATGGTCCATTGTAGAAGAAGGCAATCTTCTAGTCACCATGCAAAGGCTCAGTGGACAGATGAAGACAGAAGAAAAATCTCCTTAAACTGCAAAGCCAAGAGCATCCTGTGCTGTGCCCTCAGCAAGAAAGAATTCAACAGAGTTTCAGCCTGCAAATCCGCAATGGAAATGTGGGAAAAGCTCAGGATTACCTATGAAGGGACAGATAAGGTAAAGGAGACAAGAATCGACATTCTTGTGACTCAATATGAAAGATTCCAGATGCAGTCAGTGAATCCATAACCCAAATGTTCAGTAGATTCACAGATATCACAAACGGATTAGCGGATTAGGAAAAGTCTATGATGTACCAGATATGGTCAGAAGATCCTCAGATCTCTGCCATCCTCATGGACTCCAAAGGTAACAGCCATTGAGGAAGCCAATGATCTAAACTAATGTCATTGGAGAAGTTAATAGGATCCCTTATGGCTCATGAAATAAATATGGAGAGATTAGGAGAATCCTCCAGCAGAAAGAAGCAATCAAATGCTCTCAAGGCCAATGAAGACATATCAGAAGAATCACTGGACAACAGTGAAAGCAGTAAGGACAGTGATGATGAAGAAGCAATGTTGTCTCGAAGACTTCAAAGAATTCTAGCAAAGAAGAAGAAGTTCCAGTCTGGAGAAGATTTTTCAAGAAAAATAAAGATTTCAGAAAACCAGAAGTAAAGATTCGAAGAAAGGAGAAGTGATATGCTATGAATGCAAAAAGCCTGGACA
>CM024754.1:44401773-44507492 GCA_014218235.1 Colocasia esculenta
AACAAAACTCACCACTTGAAAATATTTGGTTAGTATAAATAAGTGTGTGCAATGAATAAAGAGCGCGGAAGCAAGCACACAAGGAACACAAAAATTTATCCTGGTTCGGCCCTTCCAAATGGAAGTCCTACGTCCAGTCCCTAAGTAAACTCTTGGGATTTCACTAGTCACCAAGTAACATTGGTCTTCCCTAAAACAAGGGGCATACAACACCCAGCACCCCAGCTGGTCTCCTTCTCTTTCCCGGGCAAGAAGGCAGCCCACTTCTTTTACAAGCTAAGAAGTAAACCTGCTGGAACAAACCCCAGCGTGGTTACACCACTAGAGACAAGCTCATCTTCTTCTCATTCCAGATAAGAAGGCAACCCCATGTTTTACCTCAGCCAGGTGCTTCTTTTACGAGCTCAAAAGCACTCATCGGTACACACCCCAGCAGGTCTTCCCTTCAATAAGGGGAACACTAGTACAGACCCTAGATGATCACCACAGGCACAAGTTGCTTCCCTTCTCAACAAGGGAACGCTTGCACAGTAATCCTTATCTTCCAACCGAAGAGGAACACTTCTTTACAGAAGTAAGGACCTGAAGCCCCTAGATCAAGCTCAAGATACACAATGAAATGCTTGATCTGAGACTAAGCCTAAGAAAGAAAAAGTTTTACAGTAAAGGACTCTTCTTAGGCTAAACCCCAAGCTCTCTCTCTCTCTCTCTGAAATACACAAAGACACATAGAGAGGAATGAGGAAGAAGGAAGACGGCTTCAAAGCTTCAACTTGAATGGGCTCGAGCTCTCTTCCTTTCTGCGTGAGTGGTATGAAGTTGGATGCTCACAAGATATACACTCCATGAATGATCTTCAGGTTTTTCTCTATCTCTTTCTTCAATCATTGCTTCATCATTATATGGAGTAGATGAAAAGGATCCGTTGAAGAATAGTCGTTGGAGCTTTTTGGATCCGTTGAGTTTCTTGGCTCTTTTCTTCTTCTGCTCTCCTTCTGTTGAGTCTAGCTGATGTCTTCATGAGTCTATTGGCTTCTTTGAACAAAGAATTCTTCTGGCAAGTGCGTATTTCCAGGGGCACAGATAGCAAGTCCCAATTTGTTGACTATGATCAGAAAAGGGCCTGCAGACATTAAATGTAAGGCAGATCATCAGACTTGTGAAATCTTTTGTCAAATGGCTCATAACTCCTTTTGCCTTCTGTCTGTATTTCCTACAAATAGCTAGAAATAGAAGGTTAGATGCTTTTCTTTTGTTGGAGGAAGGAGGAATTCTCTTTTTGCCTTCTGTCCATGTTTCTTGCTGACAGCCTTCTGTAAGTGCTTTTTATCTGTCAGAGAAATGACATGATAAGAGTTAGAAAGTCATTTGAATTATCATTGGGCAAAAAATATTTGAACATTTGAAATGTAATGGCAATCGATGTTACAAAGGTCAACAATGTTTCATGAAGGTAATCAGTATGTAACTAACTTCAACTATAGACTTCGATTGTATGGAAGTCGAAGTGATAAAACTGTAATCGATGCATGAAGGTAATCGATATCTAAGGCTATCGATGTCCAAACACAATCAATGCCTAAAGGTAATCGATGTCCAAGACATTCGAAGTCTAAAGGCAATCGATGTTTGAGTATAACTGTAATCGATGTTTAAGAAGGATAGTCGATGTTCAAAGAGTAATCGATGTTAAGACACAGTCGATGTTCAAGAGTAATTGATGTTTGAAGGAATCAATGTTTGAACATAATCAATGTTTAAGTATAAAAGAGTACAATCGATGTTCATGTAATCGATGTTTAAGTAAACTATAATCAATGTGCATGTAATTGATGTTTAAGTAAACTGTAATCGATGTGTATGTAATCAATGTTTAAGTAAATTGTAATCGATATATTATTAAAACATAATCGATGTATAATGTTCATAATCAATATGACATTAAAACAATAAACGATGCACCACTTCAACTGTTCAGGAGTCGGAGTTGGACTGGTTACTTCGACTTCTTGAGAGTCGGAGGAAGGACTACTTTGACTTTTCAGGAGTCAGAAGGACATTCATACAAAAACTTCGAATATGAAAAATACAATAATTTTGTTAAGAATGATATTGAATATGTTAATGATATTTATGATAATCATGAGTTTTGTTAACACCAAAATAAAAGGATAGAGTATAAGGGTGGTCAACAGTTGACAGGGCCACAAAGTTCTACTTTCTTGAGGACCAAGAGATCAAACACCCTGAAACAAACTGACAGGAACCACTGGTAATTTTTTATCTACTTTGCATCCAGCATAATCAGCATTAGTATAACCAATTAAACTCATCTTACATAATTTTGGATACCATAATCCTAAATCACATGTATGTGCTAAATATCTAAAAATCCTTTGATCGAAATTAAATGGGATTATTTGGGATCTGCTTGGTACCTAGCACACATACATACACTAAATAAAATGTCTGGTCTAGTAGCAGCTAAGTATAGTAGAGAGCCAATCATACCTCTGTAAGATTTCTGATCCACTTTCTTACCTTGAGGATCATTGTCTAACTTGGTGGAAGTACTCATAAGAGTAGTCAGATACTTTGCTTGTTCAAAATCAAACTTTTTTAGCAAATCCTTGATGTATTTGGTCTGATTGATGTGGGTTCCTCTATGTCTTGTTTGATTTAGAGTCCAAGAATGTAAGTCAATTCCCCATCAAACTCATCTCAAATTCTCCTTGCATTAATTCTTCAAAATACTTGCAAAGAGATTCATCAATAGCTCCAAAAATGATGTCATCAACATAAATTTGCACAATTAAGGTATGTTGAGAGCTTGATTTAATAAACAATGTGCTATCTACTTTGCCCTTAGTAAAATCATGTTTTAAAAGAAATACACTTAGTCTTTCATACCAAGCTCTAGGTGCTTGTTTTAGACCATATAGTGCCTTATGCAATTTGAAAACATGATTAGGATGGTCTATATCTTTAAAGTTAGAAGATTGTTCAACATAGACTTCTTCTTTTATAAAACCATTTAAAAATATAGATTTCACATCCATTTGAAAAATTTTAAATCACATGCAGATGCATATGCTAATAAAATCCGAATAGCCTCAAGTCTACCTACTGGTGCATAGGTTTCATCAAAATCTATGCTCTTCTCTTGCAAATAGCCTTGAGCTAACAATCTAGCCTTACTAGTAATGACACCAGCTTCATCCAACTTGTTCTTGAACACCCATTTTTTGCCAATCACAGGATGATTTGATGGTCTAGGAACAAGGGACAAGACTTGGTTTCTCTTGAACTGATTTAGTTCATCCTGCATGGCTAATGACACGCCCCGACATTTCGCAGCGGAAATAATATCGGAACGTGTGAACGATACAAGTATGAGTATCACAGTCGAGTAATTCAGAGTAAAACTAAGTATAACACAAGACGTGAGACAATAATTTTGCCAGCCAAATACTCTGTATTTCATTTCCATTCAACTAATTTAAAACCATACAAATTACCAGAGCCAAACATAGAGCCCAATATTGTATTTCAAGTACATCTGACTCCATAAATGGAAAACTAACTATCACAGACTCTTAAACTCTAATCTTGTTGGCTGACTAGCTAAATAGACGGGTGCAGTTGAGCAGCTCATCACTCATCCCCGATCTCATCATTCTCCAATCCTCATATCATTACCTGAAAATATTAAGGAAAGCTGGTGTGAGCACACTAGCGCCCAGTAGGATTTACATCTCATGGTGCAGGCACGCTTTACGTAATTAACATGTTAACAGTGGCAATACTATCATGCAATACTCATGACGATAATGATGGAAATTGTTTCAAGCTATAACATGTACGAGGATGGTTCAGTAACAACTCATGAAAATTCTCATATAGGATGGAACGATTATCAATGAGATAGATGACAGTACAATCACTTGACATATAGAGGAGATTCAATAGCATGTACATGTACATTAGATATCTCAACTTGAATTCCGTAGAATTCCAATGAACAAAGACTTATTGGGTTCAATAACGATGACAAGTACAATAGATTTGGCCATTTCACATATAACAGTCAATCAATCAATCATTCAATAGCAATGTGGAAATTACCCAGATCAATCTTGCATTCAATTAGGTGATTGCCAGACACCTCAATGGATCATATACTCTCGCGATTTATAAGTATTTCAGATGCTCCTCCCAGGACCAGACTGGGCCCTATTTGCATAGGCATAGTTTTGAATTGGAGTTCTAATAATTTTTGGTAATTCCATTCATTCGTTTATGGCCAACATGATTTCCAAGCAATGGACAATTATGAACTAAAGATCATGCCAATGATGATAGAGAACAAGGCAAGGGGACATGATCCAGATTAATTTCGGCAGCATAAGGGCTTATTCTCATTAGTTCAATCTTTACATTTAATGGCTTGTTTTTAATGTTATCAAATCACTCTCATGAGATGTAGATAAGAATACAAGTGCATTCTATCTTCCAGGTACTTCATTGGTACAACCAACTTGGTCTCCATGAGGGAATCCACAGAGTACGGAGATTTACGGAGGTCTTAAGAGAAAGGTCAGTAGACTGTCGATACGGAATGACCGTCCGTGAGTTCTCAATCCCCCAAGAAAGGGCTGCCTATAAGTGTAATGTGACGTGTAGAGCATGTCTCAACCAACAATCCATCGGTTTGAAACAAGGCAGAAAGCTTATAACAATTAAGCATGACATGTATGTAATTCAATCTATCACATGGGTGCTGTATTTAGCATATAAACACTTTCAATTATGGACAAGACAGAGTATGGACATAGCATATATCAATCACATGATCATATGGTAGATGAAATCAATCAATCATTAACACTTAGAATAACATTTCATATTCTTACGGATTTCATGTAGGTTGATCACTTTTAGGCCATTAACTAAATGCAAGACATGATATGACAATAGGGTATGCATATGATTTACTGGATAATTCAGTAAAACAGACTCGGGTTGGCCTTTAAATCACGACGGATTCAGTCGTCGCACGTCAAATAACCAAACACAGTCAAAACAAGACTCTGTACAAAGTTTCTAATCACGACGGACCTAACGGTCGCATTTATAAACAATTGATATGAATGATCGATTCAGAACAGAAACGTGATGGTTTACACTACCGTGTTCATGGTAATCGATGTAGACATCGGCTTGTAGACATAGAAACACGAATCGATGTGGGAACGATCACTGATAGAATCGATGTGGGAATCGATGTAGGAACGATTAATGACAGAATCGATGTACAACAGGAATCGATGTGGGAACGATTACAAACGGAGTCGGTGTCAGAACGATTACAACCAGAATCGGTGTATAAATGGAATCGATGTAGGAATGATTATAATCAGAATCTATGTGGGATCGATTCCTTTCAGAGTCGATGTGAGATCGATTCCTTCCATAGTCGATGTGAGATCGATTCCTCTGATTGATTCCTTCCAGAGTCGATGTGAGATTGACTACTGACAAAAAAGGTGTGATGATGGTCACAAACATAGTCGATGTGAGATCGACTCGTTCTAGAGTCGATATGAGATCGACTACTGACAGAATCAGTGTGATGACGGTCACAAATAGAGTCGATGTGAGATTGACTTGTTCCAGAGTCGATCTGGAACCGGAATCGATGTGGACTCAGAAACACGTCGGCCATAATGGACGCATTTAAGGCAATCCATACAAACATCAACTCGACAACACAGAATCGGTGGGGCACAGAAACGCGATGTCTGGAGTAGACGAGTTCTTGGATCTTGCCCGAAACCCAAAAAAAAATGCTACAATCTTTCATGATAGGCTTATAACCTGAAGTATAGCAATCTTTATACAAAACTCTGAACATGAAAGGTGTCGAGGACAATAAGTAGAAGAGAATCACGGTTTTGGTTTGATCCAAGTTGGCCGTGGTTTGTGTGAAAAATAATAAGAACACATAAAGCTCTAAACATATGCGACTCTTAGAAAAAGCTTATTACGACTCACATGGTCATAAGAATTGGAAAAAACACATGCATATGAAACTAGACTCAATGCTCTTACTAAAGATATGTGCAATGTTTAGATTAAGCCCAAGAACACCTACCTTTGTGTAGATCCAAGACTGGTCAATGCACAGGTCGCAGCAAAGGATGGTTGGGGAAGAAGCTCCGGTTCTTGGCCATTCTCCTCCTCCTCTAGTGCCCTAGCTCACCTCCACACGACCCCAACTCGATGGTAAACCTTCCCAACAAGTCTTATGACGTTTATTTATATGTTTAGGGTTTATTTCAAGTCCTAACAAGACTTGGAAGTGTGGGTTGTGATTTTAGCTTGGCCCCTTCTAAGTTTTGGGGATTCTCCTCCCGATTGAAGGAGTGCCATTAGGAAAGTTCCTATCATGGCTAGGTACGAATTTGCCTGCCTTGCATGGTTAATCACCTTTGTTAACCCTAATTTGCCCTTTCTATTTTCTATATATTTATGGTTGTTACCCAGCTAGCTAGCCCAGAGGCGGGGGGGGGGGGGGGGGTGAATGGGTTATAAAAATTAGATCTTAGATTGATACATGTTCACTAAAAAGATTACAC
Source organism: Colocasia esculenta (assembly GCA_014218235.1). Lineage (NCBI taxonomy): Eukaryota > Viridiplantae > Streptophyta > Magnoliopsida > Alismatales > Araceae > Colocasia > Colocasia esculenta. The sequence goes on from CM024754.1 coordinate 44,408,412, forward strand.
ACAACTTAAATGAAGGTTAGAGTTAGAGGGAATGAAACAACAAACGCACAAAACACAGCCACAAGACACAAGGATTTTATCCTGGTTCGGAACTCCTTTCCACAGGAGACCTACGTCCAGTCCCTGAGCAATACCTCAGGATATCACTATCAAGGGTACTATCCCCCTCACGGATCCTTACACCCAGCCTCAACTGGTCTTCCTTCAACCTAAAGGGAATAAACCACCCTGGATACCACCAGGTCTTCCTTCACACAGAAGGGAATAAACCCGCCCTGGATACCACCAGGTCTTCCTTCACACAGAAGGGAATAAAACTAATAAGAGTAAGCACTAGAACAAGCTTCATGAACTAGCTCAAACAGCTACAATCTGAAGCAAACAAGCCTCGAGAGAGAAAGAATTTTGACATTGGTTTCTCTCAAAGACTTCACTGGCTCTCACAGGAATTTCTTTTTCAACACAGAGAGCTAAAGAGCTAAGATCTATTGGAATGGAGTGCTTCTCTCTTGTTTGAACTACTGAAGACTTGAAGGATTGGCTATTCTCTATCACATAATGTTGTTCACTTCAAAAGTACTTTCTTCTCAGTCTTATAGTCTTGTATTTAAGCTTCTACTTGAATTTGAACGTTAAAGATCCGTTGTCTCTCATTCTGGTGTACGTTAGACTGGTCTGCAAGGAAGCTTCTGATCTTCAGTCTTTTATCCTTTAGTACACGCCAAAGAAATGTTTTGATATCTTGTATCTTTTGTGTCCAACGTTGTACAGATAAATCTTGTCAGGTATCTGCAAGCATATCAACAATAAATAGGAGACAGCTAGGGCTGTCGTTGATTGTCAGTCACAGTTGGAAAAGATATTGTTAGATTTATCAAAGCTCCTTTCTGTCAAAATAAAGATGTAGACAGAATAGCACAATAGTGGAAGATATCGTCTGCATGCATGAGAGATACGTCAGAGTGCATTGAATGCATAACAGTCAAACAGACGAGATACGACTTTGACTATTCAACGTATATTAAAGAGTATTGATATAACAATGAAATCGATATGACAAAGCCGATGCCTTTATGACTTATGAAATCGTTATAAGTTGATAGGCAAATCGTTATGACAGAGAATCATTAAATCATAATAATGAAATCGTTATAAGCACTTATGAAATCGTTGTGCAAGACAAATCGTTATTAGCATAAAAGAAATTGATGTGATTACTACCAAATGTTACTGTAAGTAAATCGTTGTGATCAAAAAAGAAATCATTATGAATTCTACAGAAATCAATGTGATCACTTAAGAAATCGTTGTGGTAAGCAAATCGTTATGAACAATACAGAAATCGTTATGACGTCTTAAGAAATCGCTGTGACGAGCAAATTGTTGCGATGAGCAAATCGTTACGAGGTCTTAAGAAATCGTTATGACAACTTAAGAAATTGTTGCGATGAGCAAATCGTTACGAGGTCTTAAGAAATCGTTATGACAACTTAAGAAATCGTTGCGACGAGCAAATCATTACGAGGTCTTAAGAAATCGTTATGACAACTTAAGAAATCGTTGCGACGAACAAATCGTTACGAGGTCTTAAGAAATCGTTATGACAACTTATGAAATGTTGCGACGAGCAAATCGTTACAATGTATGAAGAAGTCGATGCAATGACTTGGGAAAAATATGAAGTGAGAGTTTTACCTGATTGTCTTGAACTTCCTTTTACTTTTATTTCCTGTCCTCAAGGCTCAAGTAATTCATTAGTAGTTTTGTTAATCATCAAAATTAATATATAAATAAGTGAATTAATTATATGGGGAAAGTTTGGTCATCAATCTCCCCCTTTTTGATGATGACAAATATACTAAACAGCATAAATAAACAGACATGTTTTCAGAGTTGCTTTAGTTTTCTCCCCCTTTTGTCAATAAGCAAAAAGATAGTCTATGAGACAAAGAAGAGAGAAAGCTTTGGATTAATTAGGAGCAAGATAATACAAAGGAGAAAAAAGAGAGGCATGTTGTGAAATGACAGCCCATGCCTTGATCTCCATATCTTCAAAATCTGGTGGAAAACACCAGGAGCAACTGAAAAAGAAGAACCCATGGCTGGAATGATCCTTGAATGTATAGCTGCCGCTGCTGTTCTAGGAATTCTCCATACTGATCTCTGTCCAGTATGAATCTGAAGTAGGTGCTCTTTCCAAAACTGGCACGATGGAGAAATCTATCCAGAGAGATTGGATAGAAAATCTTCTGATCAAGAAGATCCTTTTTCAAGGCATAGAAGGCAGTATATCTGGCTGCCGCTGAACATATATCTCTTGAATTGGATTTATGGAGTTGAGATCCAAGAAGGCTTCTGCTGATAGAATAGGCTTATCTTGACTGAACAAGGAACTGTTGATGGCTTGCAACTGAAGATGGGATTCCTTATAGAGCTTTTCCCATGCGGAGGGAGAAAGCCTCTCACACTCAGAAATGAGTGGAGCCAAAACTTGGGAGGAAATGCGGCCAGAGTGGTATTCTCTGAAAAAACCATAAAAAAAGGAAGGCAATCTACCCTGCTTAGCTGACATTCTGCCCATCTCCTTAGCAAACATATCAAAAGCATGGGAGCCTGCATCTGAGTCAAACACTAAGAGTGTAGCTTCGGAGAAGAACTGAAGAGGTAACTTTGAGGTTTGCAAAATCCACTGTGAGGGGAAGATTTATTGGATGTTCTGATCTCAGCAGCACTATGGTTGAATGAAATTGGCAGAATTGGACTTCAGGCAGCTTGTTCAGGTAGCAGAAATCACTGTACAACTGGAAGTTCTTGGCTATCCTGATCTCTTTCAGAATGAATGGTCCCCAAGAGGTCTTATGCTGAAGAATGAACCACTCAGAAAGAGTGAGTGGGTGATCTCTATGGGTAAGGGTTTCTGCACGGGCAGTCAAGTATTTGGAGTACAGAGACTTGTTGCCCTTGACGTTGGCCCACTGCTCTTCAGTCTTGAACTCAGTGCCCTCATAGATTTTGGATTTTTGAAGGTGGAACAACTGGCAAAGAGGAAGAACAATGTTTAGATGCTCAGAGAGGTTGAGGAAAGGAATACCATAGATAGTGGAAAGGATACATTTTTGAAGGTATTCCTATAGATGGATCTTCTCTGAGGTTCGAGGGTAAGAGAGTACCAAAGAGGAGGAAATAATGGTGAGGAGGGGATGCTGACAGAGGATGAATGTTTCCTCTTTTCTTGGCAGGACTGGGAGGATCAGTCCTATGGACATGAGTGGCAATGGATAGAATGGAGATGAGGGTACTTCTCTCAAAGTCATCCGGAAGATTAGTGTCAAAGACACTGTGAATTTGAGGTTTTTCCGGAATGAAGGTGACAGAAGAGGAGGAGGAGTAGGAGGATAGAAGAGATGTTTGGGATTGAAAGATGTAGATGGGTGAACTGGAGTAGTTTCAGTGAGAGGTGAAGAGGTGAGGGTGATGATGCAGCTGAGGTTTGAGAGGGAGTGGGAGAGAAGAAAGGTTGAGATGGAATGAGAGAGGATGAGGTTTGGGTGCGAGGCATAGGGTGTTTGAAAGTTGGTGGTGCTAGAGGGGCTGTAGAAGAAGATGAAGGTGAGGAGAGGGTTGGAGTTGCAAGAGTAGAAGTTTCAGGGGCCTTGGTAGCTGCTACTGGCTCTCCCTTTTACTTGACCTTCTCTGGCAACTGTAGCGGCCCAGATGGCCTAGATCCTGATGAGATGGCCCTGATGGCCCTGATGCTTGCACTGATGGCCCAGATGGCCCTGACTCTTGTGCTGGTGGCCCTGGTGGCCGAGGAACAGCTGCTGGTCTGCTCTGAGTAGCAGAAGGAGAAAATCCACCTATCCTCGAATTACTGATAGCATGGACTTCATGTCTGACATTTCCTTGTTGAACCACCTTATAGCATTTCGGACTTGAGATAGTTCAGTAGTGGTTGTAGCTTGACTGGCAAGAATGCCTTGGACACTGGTCTGAACTGATGATAATTTATCTCCTTGAGCCTTCAATATTTCCATAACAGGCTTCAAATTTACTTTCATGTGGCTCTTTCTTGCCTTCTGTGAGCCACTCTTTCTTTTCTTTTCTGAGTGACTGGCTCCTCAATATTAGCATGGCTTGTACTTGGTCCTTCATTTACAGGTACTTTGGCAGGAGCTTGATTTCCCTGAGATGGTGCATCTGTCTCAGGAGCATTCTCCATCATAGATTCCTCATTGCCAATTTGCTCCCCCTGAATAGGAGCATTGAGTTCAACATTTTCTTGCTCCCCCTGAGTAGGAGCTTCTTCCAAAATAATTTCCTCAATGTGGCCTTCTGCCACTGATTCTGAAAATTGAGACTCTCTAGCATTCGGCTCCCCTTGGCTGGGACTTCTTCCATAATCACTTCTTGTTGAGTAGCTGTTTGCACCTCAAAATTGACATTTACTTCAGTTAAATTTTCAGTATGGCCTGGTGCCATAGCTTCTTCTTCTGCAAGTCCACCTATTTCTGAAGTAACTGAGGTGGAGGGAAAGGAGTCCAACACCTCTCTTAGAATAGAGGCAACTCTGGAGGTGGGCAAAGGATCTGCCATACTGCTACTGCTTCTCCCATTGGAGTTTCTGGAGAATGAGATTCAACCTCCATAACAGGTGATCCTGAAGTCTCTGCTTGTTCTTCCACTACAGGTTCTGCTGCTGCTTGTTCTACTGCTACTGATTCTACCTCTAATTCTGCTGGTGGATCTGCTGCTTCTTCTGGAATCTCTGAGACATCTCCAATGATGGCCTCTCCCTCTGCCACAGAGGTCTTGGTCCATATCCCATTCTGCACTGAGAATCCACTTTTCTTTAGGTTCCTGGACCTTATAGACTGGCCCATCTTTTCCACAACTGCCCCAGATAGATTTACTCCAAAATGTTTGAATATCTTGGTAAGTAGATGAGCATAGGGCAATGAAACATCAACTTGCTCTTTGTATCCCAGATTTGATCATGGGCAAACTTCATTCTCCATCATGACCTCGGCCATGTTAATCTCCTTTTTTTACGGATTACCCAGAACATCATAACCGAATCTGCCCTAGTACAAGTTGAGAAAGTGGCACTGGGGGGAACCATTATTTGGCAGATAATAAAATGAAGTAGACGGTTGAATGCAGTCATCTGATTGATATCTAATTTCCCGTCTCTCAGCCTGAAACCTGGACCTATAATGCCAAGACCCTTGCTTGATCGTTCACTGTGTGAACCCCACTGTGTCCAAGAAGTCTTCACCCCAAACAACATGTGCAAAAGCTCATGATCTACTTTAATTTGGATACCCTTTACAGATGAGACAAGGGACCCATCCGCCTCTGACCTTAGACAAACATAAAAGGCTTTCACCAGGTCGGGATAGCTTACCTCGGTGAAGGTGGCAATATCCATCCACTACATCCTTCTCAATGTTTCTACTATACTGTTCATGCCATTCTTCTCTAGATTTGGTACATCCACTGCTTTATTTCCGCAAACCTTCGTCTTGACGAATGTAAACCTTTGCTGCTGCTCAGGGGACAAATACTCAGCACTGTAGCACCCTACACTTCTGGAGATCACTGGAGCGGCCATGGGTAGAGTGGAGAAAAGGTTCTGGAGAAAGGAGATGATGGAAGGGATGGAAGCCCTCAAGGGATTCTTCGCGGGAAGAAGAGAAGGTTCAAATCTTGCGGAGAGTCGATGCCGAAATCGTTAGGGCATCGGCTTTGGGCGAACAGATAAAGGAGAAAGAAGGGTAAAGGTGGGAGATGAGTCGTTCCCACAACAATTGGACTAATTAATAATACTTTATCGAAAAAGGAGGCGCCAAAAGGGGTAACGGCAGAAAGCGACAAAAGGGTTTGAGGGTAAACTACTTTTAACACAATAGCAGTCAAATAAAGTAAATAAGCTGAGTTTTGCTTAATGCCAGAGAGAGAGAGAAAATTTCATTATAATCTGAAAAATTTATATGCCAATTTAAATACAGAAATCTTTTCACAAATTGCACATCCCTAATTCCCTTCTAAGAGATGTAAATCTCTCTTCAGGTAGGGCTTTTGTGAAGATATCTGTCTGTGACCATTTGTATCTATAAAAGAAATTTCTAAATTACCACTAGCTACATGATCTCAAATGAAATGATATCTAACCTCAATGTGTTTAGTCCTTGAGTGTTGCACTGGATTCTTGGTGAGGTTGATGGCACTTGTATTATCACACAGTAGTGGAATTGACTTGATATGAATGTCGATAATCCTCAAGTTGTTGCTTTATCCATAGGAGTTGTGTATAGCAACTTCCAGCAGCAACATATTCAGCTTCAGCTGTTGATAGAGCTACTGAGTTTTGTTTCTTGGAAGACCAAGATATCAGACATCCTGCAAGAAATTGACAACAACTACTGGTGCTCTTTCTATCTACTTTGCATCCAGCATAGTCAGCATCAAAATATCCTACTAATTTATTTCACAAGATTTTGGATACCAAAGACCTAAATCATGAGTTCTAGCTAAATATCTAAATATTCTTTTCACAGAAATTAAATGAGACTCTCTAGGGTCTGCTTGATATCTAGCACACATGCATACACTAATAAAATGTCTGGTCAACTTGCTGTTAAGTAAAGTAATGACCCTATCATACCTCTATAGTTCTTTTGATCTACCTTTTTACCATTTTGATCACTGTCCATTCTGGTTGATGTGCTCATTGGCGTTGACAATGGCTTCGCACCTTCAAATCTAATTTCTTTAACAGCTCTTTGGTGTACTTGGCTTGACAGATGTGGGTGCCTTCCTTCCCTTGCTTGATTTACAATCCAAAGAAGTAGTTTAGCTCCCCCATCACTCATTTCAAATTCTCCCTGCATAAGCTTTTCAAAGTACTTGCAAAGAGATTCATCAGTAGATCCAAAAATAATATCATCTACATATATTTGCACAAGTAGTATATGTTTGACTTTTGATTTTATAAATAATGCACTATCTACTTGACCTCTAGTGAAACCATGATCTAATAAGAAAGTACTGAGCCTTTCATACCAGGCTCTAGGTGCTTGCTTTAAACCATATAAAGCCTTATGGAGTTTAAATACTGATTTGGAAATTCGGTGTCATCAAACCTGGAGGTTGTTCAACATACACTTCCTCCTTGATAAAACCATTTAAAAAGCAGATTTGACATCCATTTGAAACAATTTTAAATCTAATGCAGATGCATAAGCAAGTAAAATTCTAATAGCCTCAAGTCTAGCCACAGGTGCATAGGTTTCATCGAAATCTATGCCTTCCTCTTGGGAATAGCCTTGAGCTACCAGTCTGGCCTTGTTTCTTAAGATTACTCCAGACTCATCCAGTTTATTTATGAACACCACTTGGTGCTAATAACTAATGATTGGATGGTCTAGGAACAAGTGACCATACTTGGTTTCTCTTGAACTGATTTAGTTCATCTTGCATGGCTATTATCCAAGATTCATCAGTTAAAACTTCATTGACTGTCTTAGGCTCTATTTGAGAAACAAAAGTTAAATAATAACAAGGAATTACATTACCTCTTATTCTTACCCCTACAGATGGATCACCAATAATGTTCTCAAGAGGATGATCTTTCTTATGTCTCCATTCTTTTGGAAGATTTTCATGTTGAATTTCAGTTTGCTGCAGTTCTTCCCAGAGGTGGATCTTCCTTGTCCTCAATTGAGGTATTCTTTAATTTTTCGGACAAGTCATTTGTATCATCATGTCACTAATTTCTTCCTTTTTCAAGGAAGGGTTAGATTCATCAAAAATAACATGCACAGATTGTTCAATTAATAATGAGTGTTTATTGAAAACTCTAACTTTTGGGTTTAAGTGTACCCCATAAAGATGCCTTCATCTGATTTAGCATCTAACTTACCAATGTCCCTTTTTCCATTGTTGTGGATGAAGTAAGACATCCAAATATTTTGAAGTGACTGATCTTAGGTTTCTTTCCCTTGTAGAGTTCATAAGCAGTCTTCTTCAGAATTGGCCTGATCATTACCCTATTAATGATGTAGCTTGCAGTGTTGATGGCTTCGGCCCAAAAATATCTTGGCAAGTCATATTCTGATAACATTGTTCTTGCCATATCCAAAAGAGTTCTATTTTTCCTCTCAGCAATTCCATTCTGTTGAGGTGTCCTTGGTCCTGAGAAGTTGTGCTCAATTCCTTGGTCATCACAGAACCTAGCAAACTTTTCATTTTGAAACTCACCACCATGATCTGATCGGATAGAGATAATGGTGAACTTCTGATCTTTCTGAACTTTCTTGCTGAAGCTGACAAATTATCAAAGGTGTCATCTTTGTGCTCTAGAAAGGATACCCAAGTAAATCTTGAGTAATCATCAACTATGACAAATCAAAATTCTTTCCTCCAAGACTGGTAGTCCTCATTGGCCCAAATAGATCCATGTGAAGTAGTTCTAACGGCTTTGAGGTGGTCACTACTGTCTTTGATTTGAAAGAGTTCTTAGTGTGCTTTCCTCTTGCACAAGTCTGCAGATGCTATCCATTTTTGTGTTGACCTTTGGCAGTCCTTCCACTAGATTTCTCTTTCTGAGCTTGTTCAATCCATCCAAACTGCAGTGGCCCAGTCTTCTGTGCCACAGCTCAGTTGATTGATCTTTGCTGGCTGCCAAACACATCTTGATCCTTGAGTTCCTCAGATAGAGTACATACAAATTTCTTTCTCTATATGCTTCAAAGATGACTGCTCCATCCTTTAATATGCTGCATTTTGATTCTTGGAACTGAATCTGATGGCCTTTGTCACACAACTGGCTGATGCTATGAGATTGTGCTTTAATCCTTTGACCAGCAACACATTCTCAATAACTGATTTTCCTTTGTTGTTCACGGACCCACTTCCTATCACTGTGCCTTTTTCATTATCTCCATAAGTAACTGTTCCTTCTTCAGCTTGGAGATTGACGAAAGCTTCTGGTTACCTGACATGTGTCTTGAGCATCCACTATCCAAATACCATTTGGATGCTCTGAATTTCCCTGAAATTTAAACATTAAGTTTTAGGTACCCAAGTTCTTTTGGGTCCTGATGGGTTAGTATCATCAATTTTCCCTTTTATTATCCAATTTATGTTCTTAGTGGGACAGTTGCTTTACTGTGTCCCAGTTTATTACAATGATTGCAATAGGTTGTTCTAGTTATTTTCAATTGGAGTGTATTTACATTTTTGGTGTCTTTTGTCCTTTTCGGATATAACTCAGGAGTTGGATAAGTATTAGGAAAGATTTTAGTTTCTTCATTTTCTGGGGGAGTGTAACCAAATCCATGTTTCTTCTTGTTGATCTTTTAGCTCCTTTTATCATTAGAAGGGGTTTATTATTGTGAACTTGTTTATAGTGCTTGTTAGTGTTCATTTTCTTAATTAGTCTTTCTATTTCTGTTTTAAGTTCACTTATGTCTTCTTGTTTTTCTAAGTGTGTTATTTTTCTGTTTTCCTCTTTTAGTCTTCATATAATTTTCATTCTTCTTTTATGTTCAATATTTGCTTTTCAAGTTCTTCATTTTCTGCTTTTAGGTCTGAATTAGTGTTTTCTAAACAGATTACATTTTTCTTACTAACTTTAAGTAATTTAGATACTTCTTTATATTTCATAAAGTTCATTAAAGACACTTTCTAGATTATCAGAATCTGAATCATTACAGGAATCAAAGGAAGAGTCAGAAGTTACCTTGTCTTCGTGTTGGCCATGAGAGCCAGGTTGGCTTCTTCTCCATCACTGCTTGAGCTTGACTCACTGTCTGAGTCACTGCTGTTCTCCCAAGCAGCTGCCATTGCCTTCTTTTAATACTTCTTGAATTTTCTGAAATTTCCTTCTTCTTGTGATCATTCTTCTTAAGTATTGGACATCTGCCTTGATGTGTCTAGACTTCTTGCATTCATAGCTATCACTTCTTCTTTCTTCGAATCCTTTTTCTGGTTTCCTGAAATCTTATTTTTCTTAAAATCTTCTCCCAGACTGGAACTCTTCTTCTTTGCTAGAATTCTTTGAAGTCTTCGAGACAGCATTGCTTCTTCATCATCACGTCCTTACTGCTTTCACTGTTTGTCCAGTGATTCTTCTGATTTCTTCATTGGCCTTGAGAGCGTTTGATTGCTTCTTTCTTCTGCTGGAGGTTCTCCTAATCTCTCCATATTTATCTCATGAGCCATAGGGATCCTATTAACTTCTCCAATGACATTAGTTTAGATCATTGGCTTCCTCAATGGCTGTTCCTTTGGAGTCCATGAGGATGCAGAGATCTGAGGATCTTCCTGACCATATCTGGTACATCTAGATTTTTCCTAATCCAGCTAACCCATTTGTGTATCTGTGATCTACTAAACATTTGGGTTGGATCACCTGACTGCATCTTGAATCTTTCATATGGAGTCACAGAATGTCGATTCTTGTTGTTTTGCCCGGTTGGCTAACCCAGAGGGGGGTGAATGGGTCTTTAAAAATTTATCTGATAAAAACCTGAACTCAAACAACATAAAGAGTTCTTGAAAGGAATTAGTAATGGTTAGTAGAAACACAATCACACAAAGAAGACAATCACACAACACACAGATTTATCCTGGTTCGGATCTCCTCTCCTTAGGAGTCCTACGTCCAGTCCCTGAGCAACCCTCAGGATTTCACTAACTCGGGTACAGTCCCCCTATGGACAAAAACAACCACCCAGCTTAGCTGGTCTTCCTTCACCCCTGAAGGGAACACAACACCACCCTGGAAACCACCAGGTCTTCCTTCACACACGAAGGGAATAACACCACCCTGGAAACCACCAGGTCTTCCTTCACACACGAAGGTAAATTCTTGAGAGAAAAAGACTAGCCCCTAGATCAAGCTTTTACAAAACTCAATCTGAAGCTACAAGCACTGAGAGACGAAGATCTACACAAAGTGCACTCTCTCAGAACTAAACTAGCTCTTCCTTAATTTTTCTTCTCACAGCACAGGGAGCTAAGAGCCAAGATCGAAAAGACTGAATTTCTGGCTCTAGAGAAAAATTCGAAGACTTGAAAGCTGCAGAGTTCTAGCCGCTCTTCAATATGAATTGAATTTCTCAGTTGATTTGTCTTCCGAGCTTCATCTTGTATTTGTATCTCCGATTTGAATGAGGACAAGGAGATGACCGTTGTCTCACAGCTTTGGTGTACGTTAGACTGAAGGTTTTGTGGAAGCTTCCTGTCAACAGTCTTTTGTTCTTTGGAGCACGCAAAGAGATAAGATCTTCTGAGTTTGCTTGTAGTTCCTTCTGTGTCCGTTGTTGTAGGATAGTACATCCTTAAGGTTCTGCAAGGTTGAGCTTTAATGGTAGACAGCTATACTATCTCCAGATGTCAATCAACGTCAAAGCAGATAGACACAAAATAGTAGTAATACTTTATCGTTCTAAAAGATGCATGCAGAGAATACACCAGAATGGAAGATATGTTCTGTGTCCATGCAGAGATACGTTCAGTCTTTATTAAATGCATGGCAGTCAATCAGACGAGATGCGACTTTGACTATTCAACGTAGATTAAATCAAGGAAAAACGTTTAATTAATGGAAACATGACTTATGCAGTCGTTGAGAAAATCTGATAGAATCGTTATGATCAAGTTGCTGTAGACTGATAAGAAGTCGTTATGATAACTTATGAAATCGTTACCACAACCAAGTCGTTCTATAACAGATGATAAAAGAAATCGTTATGAAACATGGCAAGTCGTTGTAGCTCTCAAAAGAAATCGTTACGACAACTTACAGAGTCGTTATGACGAGCAAGTCGTTATAACTTCTGAAGAAGTCGTTATGATAACTTACAGAGTCGTTATATGAGCAAGTCGTTATAACTTCTGAAAAGTCGTTACGATAACTTACAGAGTCGTTATAATGAGCAAGTCGTTATAACTTCTGAAGAAGTCGTTACGATAACTTACAGAGTCGTTAAATGAGCAAGTCGTTATAACTTCTGAAGAAGTCGTTACGATAACTTACAGAGTCGTTATAATGAGCAAGTCGTTATAACTTCTGAAGAAGTCGTTACGATAACTTACAGAGTCGTTATAATGAGCAAGTCGTTATAACTTCTGAAGAAGTCGTTACGATAACTTACAGAGTCGTTATAATGAGCAAGTCGTTATAACTTCTGAAGAAGTCGTTACGATAACTTACAGAGTCGTTATAGAGCAAGTCGTTATACTCTGAAGAGTCGTTCGATAATTACAGAGTCGTTATAACTTCTGAAGAAATTATTATGGCTCTTCTGAGAAAAGATGTATGTAAGACTTACCACAAATGCTTGACTTTCTTTGGGTAATTCCTGTGCTTATGGCTAGATAAACAAGGTTAGAAAACTTTTGACAGTGTTTTGTTTATCACCAAAATAGGCAAGTAATTAATTTAAAAGTACATGGGGATGGACTGTTCATCAATCTCCCCCTTTTTGGTGATGACAAAACTATGATCAATATTTAAGTAAAACATGAATTAAAGTACTTGAGTCATGATTCAGGAATGTGTCAGACACAAGTAGGTAATCATCTTCTCCCCTTTTTGTCATTAAGCAAAAAGCAAAAGGAAAGAGACAAAGAATAAGAGACAATGAGGAGAAGGAGCACAATCCATTCATTAAGATTGAGGAGGTACAGGCAAATAATAAGCAGGAGAGAGAAGGGAGGCATAATGAGAAATAGCTTCCCAGGCTTGCTCTTCCTGACGCTTGAAGAATTGCCTAAAGGCACCGCTCTCAATGGAGAAGGATGGTCCCATGATTGGAGCCATCTTGGATAGATAGAGGCTGCGCTGCTTGGTAAGAAACAGGTCATACTCGTCTGGATCCATGGAGGAGCAGGTGATGATTGTTTTACCAAAACTTGCACAGGCAAGAAACTGATCCATGGTGACAGGGTAGAAAATCTGTTTGTCCTTGAGTTCCTGGCGAAGAGCTAAAACACTTTGTATCTTTCAGCCCAAACGCTGTAGGGATCAAGACCAGCTGGATTGAATTCATATCCAAGAAGGTTGCAGGAGAGATAGGAGCTTTTCCTTCCCTGGCTTGAGCAGCATTCAGATGTGCTAGCTGCTGAGCAGACAGAGAGTAAAACTTGGACCAATCGGAGGCATTCAGCCTTTCACATTCTGAGAGGAGAGGGGCAAGGACAGCAGAGTTGACAAACCCTCTATGGTATTCCCGGAAAAGAAATCTAGGAAAACCAACCTGAAGGCCTTTCTGAATCTTGATTCTGCCCATAACCCTTGCAAAATGCTCAAAAACGATGGAACCAACCGAAGATTCCATAATCAGGAAATGAATCTGAGGCAGGAAAATCTCTTCAGGTAAATTAAGAGTGGCAAAATCTACTCTGATTTCCTCAGACTGCTCAGAGTGGGTTAGGACCTTGATGGCTCTCTTGAACTGGCTGAGCTGAACTTCAGGTAAATTGTTGAGATACCTGTAGTTGTTGAATGTTTGGAAATGCCTGACCAGCTTGATGAGCTTCTGAATGGCAGGAGCCCAGGTGTTCTGGTGGTGAAACTGAAACCACTCAGAAAGGGTCAAGGAGTGATCCCTGGGTGGAAACCTTGCTGCCTTAGCCTGAAGGAAGCGACTGTACAGATCTTTATGAGATTTAGCCCATTGCTCCTCAGTTTTGGAGTGGGCTGAGGAGAAGATTTTGGATTTGTCGGCTTTAGACAGAGGAGTATAGGGAAGAATAACATCTAAATGGTCAGAGAGGTTAAGAAAAGGAAGATTGTGAAGAGTGGCAAAGACAACCTTTTGAAGGTATTCTTTGTACAGAGAGGTATGCTTGTGGGTGACTGTAAGAGAAAACCACAAGGGAGGGTAAAGAGGAGATGTGGAGGAAGAAAGCTTTCGTTTCTTGGAGACAGTACTGGAAGAGTCTGTCTTGGAAAGGTGGTCACCTACCTTTAGCACAGATTAAGAATGACCTCTTCAAACTCATCCTTGATTTTATCAAGAAAGGGTGAGTCGACTTGGACATCTGTAGGAATAATAGTGATAAAGGAGGGAGGTGCAGGGGGGTTCAGAAATGCATCAGAATTGAGAGATCCTACTTCTGGAAGTGAAGATGTACCAGAAGAGGATGAGGCTCCAGCTGAGGATGCTGGAGGGGCCTCAAATTCTTGAGCAGAGGAAAGATGAGAAGTAGAAGAAACAGGAGAGGATGAGATGGGATGAGGAGGAAAAGGTGTGGGAGAGGAAATGGGCCTGGATCTGGGCTTTTTGAAGGGAGGTGGAGCAGGTGGAGCTGTGGAGTTAGAGGGTGAGAAGGAGGAATGGGAGTGTTGGTAGAAGTGGGAGCAAGGGGTGGAGGATCTGAAACCACTTCTTCAGGCAAGGGAGGCAAGGATCCAACACTGCCGGCCCTGGTGGCCCTGATTCCATCACAACTGGCCCTGATGGCCTTGAATCTTCAGCTGGCACTGATGGCCCTGACTCTTCAGCTGCCCTGCTGGCCCTGACTCTTCAGCTGGCCCTGCTGGCCCTGACTCTTCAGCTGGGGCTTCTGCTGCTGCTGCTGACTGCCCGGAGGGCTCAGGTACACTTGAGTGAGGCTCCTGAGCTGCTGGAGGAGCAGGAGCTTGAGCTCCAACTGCCTGAAGGATGTCAGATAGCAAATTCTTCATGGTCCCCATTTCCTGATGAAACCATGTCATGGCAGAGCGAATCTGAACCAATTCCTTGCGGGCTGAAGCTTGGCTTAGAAAGATGGATTCACATCAGTCTGAAGTGAGCAAAGCAGCTCACCCTGAGCATCCAACCTCTCAATCACAGGTTTTAAATTGATGATAATCTTTTGCTTGACCTGTCTTTCAAATGGTGCATCAGCTAAAAGGGGTACTTCAGGAGCTATATCTTTCTCTTTGCCCTTTGTAGCTGGAGGAGGTGGATTATTGTCCTCATCAGAGCTTGATGAACTAGCTGTCTCCCCTTCTCTGGCATCCAAATTTTCAGACTCTCTCTGGTCTTCCTCCTGATCGCTGGTGGCTGGAGGTGCAACATCTGGTGTCTCTTGGGATTGCTCCCCCTCAAGTGGAGCATCTTCTGCAACTGCACCAGTCTCCCCCTGACAGGGAGCATCCATTTCCATTGAATTATCCTTAGGATTTTGCTGCTCTTCTTCTACTGGACCGTCTACAAAGATGTGGCCTGATGCCACAGACTGCTCCATAACAGGCAGGATGTCTTCAGGAAGAATGTCCTCAATTCTCCTTTCAACAGGAGGCACAACTGGATCTGCTGTAGCTGGCCTGTCTTCCTCTGCCCTCACTGCTGTTGCTGCCTCTGACTGATTTCTGGCCATAGATGGCCCTTCCTGCTCTGTTTCTACAATGACTGGAACAGAACCTGATTCCAGTGGCAATTCGGGCATCACAGAATCTGCCTCTGACTGGGTTTGAGTAACTGAAGGCTCACCAATGAGACCTTCACCTTCTGCAACTGAAGCCTTGAACCAGACCCCATTGACTACTGAAAAACCGCTCTTCTTTAAGTTTCTGGACCTGATAGCTTGGCCCATCTTCTCCACAACTGCCCCTGAGACATCTACACCGAAGTGTCTGAAGATTCTGGTGAGTAAATGGGCATAGGGAAGGGACACATTCAACTTGCTTTTAGTGTCCCAAATCTGCTCCCTGGCAAATTTCATTCTCTCCATCATCACTGCGGCCATATTGATTTCCTCATTTTTAATGGCCCAGTACATCAGATCGGAGTCAGCCTTAGTGCAAGCGGAGAAGTTGCACTTCGGGGAACCAAAATCTGACAAACGATAAAGTGAAGGAGGCGGTTGAAGGCACTTAACTGATTGATATCTAGCTTGCCATCCCTCATCTTGAACCCTGGCCCAACAATCCCCAAACCCTTTTCTTGGGTATCTACAGAATGAATTCCACTGAAGCCCGATATGCTTACTCCAAATAGCATCCTAAGCAATTCCTGGTCGATTCTGATTACGGTGCCCTTGACTGAAGAAACGAGGGCCCCATCTTCTTCTGTTCTTAAGCATACAAAGAACGCCTTTACCAGGTCCGGATAACTTACCTCTGAGCAAGTGGTAAGCCCTTTCCACTTCATCTGGTCGATCTTCTCAATGAGGCTGCTCATTCCATTTTTCTGCAGATCTGAAACATCTACTTCCTTGTGACCACAGAGCTTTGTCTTCACAAAGGTGAAACGCTCCTCCTGCGCTGGGGAGAGGTATTCGGCGCTGTAGCCACCCACACTTCCGGCAATAGCTGGTGCGGCCATGGATTCAGGTGGGAGAAGGTTTGAAGGGGTGACGAGAAGGGTGATGAGAGGAAACCCTCAAACGATTTCGCGGGAAGGAGATGGAAGCTTCAAATTTGCAGAGGGTAGAGGCAAGAGTCGCTAGGGCATCGGCTCATGCGTCGGGACGAAAGAGGGGAAAAAGTGAATGAGGAAGAGGAATCGTTAACGCATCGATTTAAAGAAAATAAATGCTCCAAAAGGTGAGGCGTCAGAAAACGACAAGCGAGGTTGACCGCCTTGAAGACTATGACTTATCGGACGGAACGCTTAAACTGAGACTTTTGAATTGATTTTGACACAGAAAGAGAGAGAGAGAGAACCTTCTTAAATTCTGAGAATTTTTATACCAGCTTTAAATGAAGATCTTTTCACAAAATACACATGCCTAACTCCCTTCTAAGAGATGTAAATCTCTCTTCAGGTAAGGCCTTTGTGAAAATATCTGCTAGCTGATTATTTGTATCAATAAACGATATTTCAATATTGCCATTTGCTACATGATCACGAATAAAATGATATCTGACCTCAATATGTTTGGTCCTGGAGTGCTGAATTGGATTTTTGGTGAGGTTGATAGCGCTGGTGTTGTCACATAGCAGAGGAATTTTCTTGACTTTGAGTCCAAAATCCTCAAGTTGTTGCTTTATCCATAAGAGTTGTGTACAGCAACTTCCAGCAGCTACGTACTCGGCTTCAGCTGTAGATAGTGCTACTGAATTTTGTTTCCTTGAGGACCATGAGATTAACACCCTGCAAGAAATTGACAGCAACCACTGGTGCTTTTTCTATCTACCTTGCATCCAGCATAATCAGCATCAGAATATCCTACTAATTTTACATCACAGGAGTTTGGATACCATAGTCCTAGATCATGAGTCCTGGCTAAGTATCTGAAAATCCTTTTGACAGAAATTAAATGTGATTCTCTAGGGTCGGCTTGATATCTAGCACACATGCATACACTAAATAATATATCAGGTCTACTTGCGGTTAGATAAAGTAATGAACCTATCATACCTCTGTAGATCTTTTGATCTACTTTCTTACCATCCTTGTCATTGTCCAACCTAGTTGATGTACTCATTGGTGTTGACAGTGGCTTGGTGTTTTCAAATCCAAATTTCTTTAGCAGTTCTCTGGTGTACTTTGCTTGACAGATGTGAATTCCTTCCTTTCCTTGTTTGATTTGAAGTCCAAGGAAGTAGTTGAGCTCTCCCCATACTCATCTCAAATTCCCCTGCATTAGCTTTTCAAAATACTTGCACAAGGATTCATCAGTAGATCCAAAGATGATGTCATCCACATAAATTTGAACCAACAGTTTTTTTGGCTTTTGTTTTTATAAAAGAGTGCTATCTACTTGACCTCTATTGAAACCATGTTTTGTGAGAAAAGAACTAAGTCTTTCATACCAGGCTCTAGGTGCTTGTTTTAAACCATATAGAGCCTTATGCAACTTAAAAACATGATTCGGAAAGTCTGTATCATCAAAACCCGGCGGTTGTTCCACATAAACTTCTTCTTTTTATAAAACCATTTAGAAATGCAGATTTAACATCCATTTGAAATAACTTTAAATCTAATGCAGAAGCATAAGCTAGTAGCATTCTAATGGCCTCAAGTCTAGCCACTGGTGCATAGGTTTCATCAAAATCTATGCCTTCCTCTTGACAATAGCCTTGAGCCACCAGTCTGGCTTGTTTCTTAGAATTACACCAGATTCATCCAATTTGTTTCTGAACACCCATTTAGTGCCGATCACAGGATGGTCTGATGGTCTAGGAACAAGTGACCATACTTGGTTTCTCTTGAATTGATTTAATTCATCTTGCATTGCTATTATCCAGGATTCGTCAGTTAGGGCTTCATTGACTGTCTTAGGCTCTAATTGAGAAACAAAGGCGAGGTAATCACAAGGAATCAAGTTACCTCTTGTTCTACCACTACCGATGGATCACCAATAATGTTTTCAGGTGGGTGATCTTTCTTGTATCTCCATTCCTTTGGAAGAGATTCATGAGAAATTTCTTCTTGTTGCATTTCTTCCAGAGGCGGATCATCCTTATCTTCAAGTGATGTGTCTTTCAGTTTATTGGACAGTTCATCTGCGTCATCGATATCACTCTCTACTTCCTTTCTCAAGGAGGGATTAGTTTCATCAAAAATATGTGTACAGACTGTTCAATCAATAAAGTACGTTTATTAATACTCTATAGCCTTTGGGTTTAGAGGTGTACCCCATGAAGATGCCTTCATCTGATTTGGCATCCAACTTACCAATATCCCTTTTTCCGTTGTTGTGAATAAAGCAAGGACATCCAAAAGTTCTGAAATGGCTGATCTTTGGTTTCTTCCCTTTAAACAGCTCATATGCAGTCTTCTTCAGGATTGGCCTGATCATGACTCTGTTGACAATGTAGCTGGCTGTGTTGACTGCTTCTGCCCAGAAATATCTTGGTAACTCATATTCACAAAGCATAGTTCTTGCCATATCCAAGAGAGTTCGGTTCTTCCGTTCGGCTATACCATTTTGCTGCGGTGTCCTTGGTGCTGAGAAATTGTGCTGAATTCCTTGATCATCACAGAATCTAGCAAACTTTTCATTTTGGAACTCACCACCATGATCAGATCGAATGGATACTATGCTGAACTTCTGATCTTCTGGATTTTTCTTTTCTGCTGAAACTAACAAAATTATCAAAAGTGTCATTTTTATGTTCTAAGAAAGATACCCATGTGAATCTTGAGTAGTCATCTACTATAACAAATCCGAAATTCTTTCCTCCAAGACTGGTAGTTCTCATTGGCCCAAATAGATCCATATGTAGGAGCTCTAAGGGTTTTGAGGTGGTCACCACCGTCTTTGACTTGAAGGAACTTTTAGTGTGCTTTCCCTTAGCACAAGGTCTGCAAACACTTTCTAATTTACCATTGATTTTCGGTAGACCTTCCACAAGGTTTCTCTTTCTGAGCTTGCTCATGCCATCCAAGCTGCAGTGGCCTAACCTTCTGTGCCACAGATCGGTTGATTTGTCTTTGCTGGCTGCCAGACACACATTTTGCTCTTTGAGTTCTTCAAGGTAGAGCACGTACAGATTCTTCTCTCTATTTGCTTCAAAGATGACTGCTCCATCCTTTAGTATGCTGCATTTTGACTCTTGAAATTTGATTTGATGTCCTCTATCACACAGCTGACTAATACTTATGAGGTTGTGCTTTAAACCTTTGACTAACAGTACATCTTCTATGACTGTTTTTCCTTTGCTGTTAACTGATCCACTGCCTACTACAGTTCCTTTTCCATTATCTCCATAAGTGACTGTTCCTTCTTCATCTTGAAGATGGGAGAAAAGCTTCAGGTTTCCTGTCATGTGCCTTGAGCACCCACTATCCAAATACCATTTGGATGCTCGAAGGTTAGCCTGAAATAAAGACATCAAGATTTAGGTACCCAAGTTCCTTTGGGTCCTGATGGGTCAGTATCATTATTTTTACTTTTTATTATCCACTTCTTATGTCTTGTTGGACAGGTGGATTTTAAATGTCCTAGCTTATTACAGTGATTACAACATGATGTTATTGTCACTCTTTCTATGTATTAAAATTCGCTTTATATGCCACATCTTGTTCTGGAGTGAACTTAGGAGTTGGATATTTTTCTGGATAGATTATTTCTTCTTCTTCATTTTCTGGCGGTATGTAACCTAAACCTCGTTTATTCTTACCAGATCTTCTAGCACCTTTTAATAATAAGGAATTCTTTCCATTTGTAAACTTTTCTAAGGTGCTTGCTAGTGTATTGTTTTCTTCATTTAATTCATTTACCGTTTTTCTTAAATCATCTGAGCTTTCCTGTTTTTCTAGGTCAATGATTTTTCTGTTCTTGTCTTTTAAGTTTTCACATAATAGTTCATTTCTTCTCTTAAGCTCAATTATTTGTTTTTCTAGTTCTTCATTTTCAGATTTTAAATCTGAGTTGGTATTTTCGAGACATGTGATATTTTTCTTGCTTAGCTTAAGTAGTTTACACACTTCTTTATACTTATCGTAGAGTTCATTAAATGCACTTTCCAAATTATCCGAATCTGAGTCATTACAGGAATCGAAAGAGGAATCAGATGTTACCTTATCCTCGGTATTTGCCATAAGAGCCAGGTTGGCTTCTTCTTCTTCACTGCTGGAGCTTGACTCACTGTCTGAGTCGCTGCTGTTGTCCCATGCAGCTGCCATGGCTTTCTTTTTGAATCTTCTGAACTTCTTGGAGCTGTCCTTCTTCTTGTGATCATTTTTCTTTAGCATTGGACAGTCTGCCTTGATATGTCCAGGTTTCTTGCATTCATAGCAAAGTGGCTCATTCCTCTTCTGATCTTTTCCATCTGGTCTCTTGAGATCTTTGTTTTTCTTGAAGTACCTCCTACCAGACTGGAACTTCTTCTTCTTTGCCAAGATTCTCTGCAATCTTCTTGAGAGCATGGCTTCTTCATCATCACTATCTTTGCTATCTTCACTGTTATCTAAGGATTCTTCTGATGAGTCCCCATTAGCTTTAAGCGCATTTGACTGCTTCTTTCTACTGGAGGATTCTCCTAGTCTTTCCATGTTTATTTCATGGGCCATGAGAGACCCGATGAGTTTTTCTACTGACATTCTCTTAAGATCATTAGCTTCTTCGATAGCTGTGACCTTTGCCGTCCATGAAGATGGCAAGGATCTGAGAATCTTCCTTACCATATCTGCATTCTCATATGACTTTCCTAGACTTGCTAGGCCATTAGTGATGTCAGTAAATCTACTAAACATTTGGGTAATAGACTCACCTGTTTGCATTTGAAATCTTTCATACTGAGTGACAAGAATGTCGATTCTTGTCTCCTTTACTTTGTCTGTACCTTCATATGTAATCCTTAACTTTTCCCACATTTCCATGGAGGATTTGCATGCTGAAACTCTGTTGAACTCCTTCTTGCTTAGAGCACAACATAGAATGCTCTTAGCTTTACAGTTCAAGGAGATTTTCTTTCTATCTTCATCTGTCCATTGTGCTTTCTCATTTGTGACGACCAGATCACCTTCTTCCACTATTGACCAGATTTGATAATCGTGGCCTTGTAGAAAGTATTCCATCCTGGTCTTCCAATACGTATAATCTTCACCGTCGAACAAAGGAGGTCTGTTGACAGACTGACCTTCGAAGTGACCTTGGGCTGCCATGGATCTTTACTCTTCAGATCGTTGGATCTTGTTCTTTGTCGAAGAGACTCGCTCTGATACCACTTGTTGCCCGGTTGGCTAACCCAGAGGGGGGGTGAATGGGTCTTTAAAAATTTATCTGATAAAAACCTGAACTCAAACAAACATAAAGAGTTCTTGAAAGGAATTAGTAATGGTTAGTAGAAAAACAATCACACAAAGAAGACAATCACACAACACACAGATTTATCCTGGTTCGGATCTCCTCTCCTTAGGAGTCCTACGTCCAGTCCCTGAGCAACCCTCAGGATTTCACTAACTCGGGTACAGTCCCCCTATGGACAAAAACAACCACCCAGCTTAGCTGGTCTTCCTTCACCCCTGAAGGGAACACAACACCACCCTGGAAACCACCAGGTCTTCCTTCACACACGAAGGGAATAACACCACCCTGGAAACCACCAGGTCTTCCTTCACACACGAAGGGAAAATTCTTGAGAGAAAAAGACTAGCCCCTAGATCAAGCTTTTACAAAACTCAATCTGAAGCTACAAGCACTGAGAGACGAAGATCTACACAAAGTGCACTCTCTCAGAACTAAACTAGCTCTTCCTTAATTTTTCTTCTCAGCACAGGGAGCTAAGAGCCAAGATCGAAAAGACTGAATTTCTGGCTCTAGAGAAAAATTCGAAGACTTGAAAGCTGCAGAGTTCTAGCCGCTCTTCATATGAATTGAATTTTCTCGATGTTGTTTGTCTTCCGAGCTTCATCTTGTATTTGTATCTCCGATTTGAATGAGGACAAGGAGATGACCGTTGTCTCACAGCTTTGGTGTACGTTAGACTGAAGGTTTTGTGAAGCTTCCTGTCAACAGTCTTTTGTTCTTTGGAGCACGCAAAGAGATAAGATCTTCTGAGTTTGCTTGTAGTTCCTTCTGTGTCCGTTGTTGTAGGATAGTACATCCTTAAGGTTCTGCAAGGTTGAGCTTTAATGGTAGACAGCTATACTATCTCCAGATGTCAATCAACGTCAAAGCAGATAGACACAAATATAGTAGTAATACTTTATCGTTCTAAAAGATGCATGCAGAGAATACACCAGAATGGAAGATATGTTCTGTGTCCATGCAGAGATACGTTCAGTCTTTATTAAATGCATGGCAGTCAATCAGACGAGATGCGACTTTGACTATTCAACGTAGATTAAATCAAGGAAAAACGTTAATTAATGGAAACATGACTTATGCAGTCGTTGTGAAAATCTGATAGAATCGTTATGATCAAGTTGCTGTAGACTGATAAGAAGTCGTTATGATAACTTATGAAATCGTTACCACAACCAAGTCGTTCTATAACAGATGATAAAAGAAATCGTTATGAAACATGGCAAGTCGTTGTAGCTCTCAAAAGAAATCGTTACGACAACTTACAGAGTCGTTATGACGAGCAAGTCGTTATAACTTCTGAAGAAGTCGTTACGATAACTTACAGAGTCGTTATAATGAGCAAGTCGTTATAACTTCTGAAGAAGTCGTTACGATAACTTACAGAGTCGTTATAATGAGCAAGTCGTTATAACTTCTGAAGAAGTCGTTACGATAACTTACAGAGTCGTTATAATGAGCAAGTCGTTATAACTTCTGAAGAAGTCGTTACGATAACTTACAGAGTCGTTATAATGAGCAAGTCGTTATAACTTCTGAAGAAGTCGTTACGATAACTTACAGAGTCGTTATAATGAGCAAGTCGTTATAACTTCTGAAGAAGTCGTTACGATAACTTACAGAGTCGTTATAATGAGCAAGTCGTTATAACTTCTGAAGATCGTTACGATAACTTACAGAGTCGTTTATGAGCAAGTCGTTATAACTTCTGAGAAGTCGTTACGATAACTTACAGAGTCGTTATAACTTCTGAAGAATTATTATGGCTCTTCTGAGAAAAGATGTATGTAAGACTTACCACAAATGCTTGACTTTCTTTGGGTAATTCCTGTGCTTATGGCTAGATAAACAAGGTTAGAGAACTTTTGACAGTGTTTTGTTTATCACCAAAATAGGCAAGTAATTAATTTAAAAGTACATGGGGATGGACTGTTCATCACTTTTCTCCTTTACCTTATCTGTCCCTGCATAGGTAATCCTGAGCTTTTCCCACAGTTCCATTGCAGGGTGTAGCTGAAAACTCTGTTGAATTCTTTCTTGCTGAGGGCAGCCGCACAGGATGCTCTTTGCTTGCGTTTAAGGAGATTTTTCGTTCTGTCCTTCATCTGTCCACTGAGCCTTTGCATGGTGACTAGAAAATCGCCTTCCTTCTAACATGACCATATCATGTAATCGTGGCCTTGTAGAAAGTACTCATTCTTGTCTTCCAATAGGATATAAATCTTCTCCATCAAACAAAGGAGGTCTGTTGACTGTTGACCTGAAGTTACCTTGGGCTGCCATGGTCTTTACCTCTTCAGATCGTTGATCTTCTTCGTTGTCCGAGAGACTCGCTCGGATACCACTGTTGCCAGCTAGCTAGCCCAGAGGGGGGGTGAAATTGGTTAGTTAAAAATTAGATCTAGATTGATACTGTTCCACTAAAGATTCACCACAACTTAACCGAAGGTTTAGAGTTAGAGGGAATGAACCAGCAAACGCAACAACACAAGCCACAAGACACAAAGGATTTCTCCTGGTTCGGAACTCTTTCCACAGGAGACCTACGTCCAGTCCCTGAGCATACTCAGGATATCCTCATCAAGGACTATTCCCCTCTCACGGATCCTTACACCCAGCCCAATTGGTCTTCCTCAACCTGAAGGAATACAACCACCCTGATACCACCAGTCTTCCTTCACACAGAAGGGAATAAACCCGCCCTGGATACCACCAGGTCTTCCTTCACACAGAGGGAATAAAACTAATAGAGTAAGCACTAGAACAGCTTCATGAACAGCTCAAACCTACAATTTGAAGCAAACAAGCCTCGAGAGAGAAAGGTTTTGACACTGGTTTCTCTTAAGACTTCACAGGCTCTCACAGGAATTTCTTTTTCAACACAGAGAGCTAAGAGCTAAGATCTATTGGAATGGAGTGCTTCGCTCTTGTTTGACTACTGAAGACTTGAAGGATTGGCTATTCTCTATCACAGAATGTTGTTCACTTCAAAAGTACTTTCTTCTCAGCCTTGTAGTCTTGTATTTAAGCTTCTACTTGAAATTTGAACGTTAAAGATCCTTGTCTCTCATTCTGGTGTACGTTAGACTGGTCTGCAAGGAAGCTTCTGATCTTCAGTCTTTTATCCTTTAGTACACGCCAAAGAAATGTTTTGATATCTTGTATCTTTTGTGTCCAACGTTGTACAAATAAATCTTGTCAGGTATCTGCAAGCATATCAACAATAAATAGGAGACAGCTAGGGCTGTCGTTGATTGTCAGTCACAGTTGGAAAAGATATTGCTAGATTTAGCAAAGCTCCTTTCTGTCAAAATAAAGATGTAGACAGAATAGCACAATAGTGGAAGATATCGTCTGCATGCATGAGATATTTCAGAGTGCATTGAATGCATAGCAGTCAATAGACGAGATACGACTTTGACTATTCAACGTATATTAAAGAGTATTGATATAACAATGAATCGATATGAACAAAGCCGATGCCTTTATGACTAATAAAATCGTTATAAGTTGATAGGCAAATCGTTATGACAGAGAATCATTAAATCATAATAATGAAATCGTTATAAGCACTTATGAATCGTTGTGCAAGACAACTCGTTATTAGCATCAAGAAATCAATGTGATTACTTACCAAATCGTTACTGTAAGTAAATCGTTGTGATCAAAAAAGAAATCGTTATGAATTCTACAGAAATCAATGTGATCACTTAAGAAATCGTTGTGGTAGCAAATCGTTGTGAACAATACAGAAATCATTATGATGTCTTACGAAATCGCTGCGATGAGCAATCGTTACGAGGTCTTAAGAAATCGTTATGACAACTTAAGAATTCGTTGCGACGAGAAAATCATTACGAGGTCTTAAGAAATCGTTATGACAACTTAAGAAATTGTTGCGACGAGCAAATCGTTACGAGGTCTTAAGAAATCGTTATGACAACTTAAGAAATCGTTGCGACGAGCAAATCGTTACGAGGTCTTAAGAAATCATTATGACAACTTAAGAAATCGTTGCGACGAGAAAATCGTTACGAGGTCTTAAGAAATCGTTATGACAACTTAAGAAATTGTTGCGACGAGCAAATCGTTACAGTTATGAAGAAGTCGATGCAATGACTTCGGAAAAATATGAAGTGAGAGTTTTACCTGATTGTCTTGAACTTCCTTTTACTTTTATTTCCTATCCTCAAGGCTCAAGTAATTCATTAGTATTGTTTTGTTAATCATCAAATTAATATATAAATAAGTGAATTAGTTTATATGGGGAAAGTTTGGTCATCAATGGTTATGAATTTTGGGGTTTATAACATTGGGTTTTGTTCTTTGACCCAAATGGAGTTGTTTTAAGCCCAATATAATTTAAATAGTTGATTTCATACTTTGGGAGTCTGACCATGATTTTTATTTTATTTCTATACACCACTTTTATTTATTGCTATTTTTTTCATATTTTAAATCATTTAATTTTTCGGGGCGCTACAGCTAAAATCCAAGATTCATCAGTCAGTGCTTCATTGACTATCTTGGGCTCAATTTGAGAAACAAAAGCTAAATAATCACAAGAATAATATTATCTCTGGTTCTTACCCATTCCTTGGATCTCCAATGATATTTTCTTTGGGATGATCCTTCTTATATCTTCATTCCCTAGGAAGATCCTCATGGATTATATTTTTCCCTCTGTTTTCTCTCTTGACCTTATAAAATGATATTTTTAAATTGGAGATTTTAACTTCAAAATTTAAGTTTTACAATTATATGAAAGAGAGATTTAACTCCCAGCTATATGAGCATCTATCTCTTACTATGCAGACATAGAGATCATTGGAAAAAGTGAAACATTTGGAGCCAGAAAATGATCGATCTAGGAAAGAAGATTAGAAGAGGTTGTTGTCATTGTTACCGATGCAGACTGTTTATGCTCTAGGATGGATGGGCCAGATGGTCCATCATTATTCTTGGACTCTCTTATCTTGCCGGCTATACTATCTACAACTGCTCACCGCTTTAGCACTCTTTTCCTATTAATTTGAGCATTAAAGATGCCATAGTACGGTATTGGTGAAAACAACACCCAAAAATTGAAATAACCGCGCAAACGATACCAACAAGGGTTCAAGATTGGTTTCAAATCGCGTCAGGGTGATCAGACGTAGTTAAAAACCCTTCAAATTTCTGTCCACCTTGAAATTTAGAGCCTTAAATCACATCCACTAGACTGGATGCAATCAGGTGCCCAGTTCGATCACGGATTAGATTGTGCAATATCTTATTTTAACTTAAAACTCTAAGATTTTAAAAAATTAACAAAACTCTCAACACGAAACTTGTTGAACTAGAAGGAGAGACCCTAAACTTTGGTTGGATTAATTGACTAGAAATTGTTGCCCAGTTGACGAGCCCAGAGGGGGGGTGAATGGGTCTTTTAAAATTAATCTAGAAGATACCTGTAATAAAAACAACACACAAACGTTCTTCGAACTATGTTAGTTACAGTTAGTTTAAATAACAATCACACAAGGAAGACAATCACACAACACAAGGATTATCCTGGTTCGGACTTCCTTTCCTTAGGAGTCCTACGTCCAGTCCCTGAGCAACAACTCAGGATTTCACTAATTAGGGAACAGTCCCCCTAAGGACGCTACAACACCCAGCTCAGCTGGTCTTCCTTCACACTTGAAGGGAACAACACCCTGGATACCACCAGGTCTTCCTTCACACCCGAAGGGAACAACACCCTGGATACCACCAGGTCTTCCTTCACACCCGAAGGGAACAACACAGAGAAGAATGTATGACTTTCAAGCCCCTAGATCCAGCTTTTGATAAGCGAGGATCTGAAGCAACTAGAACTGAGAGCAAGGAGATTATACAATTCACACTCTCAGAACTATACAGGTTCTCTCAAGATTTTCACAAGACTGATGGAGAGCAAAGGAGCAAAAGCTAGGAGGAGTGAAGGATCTTGGCTCTCAATTTTTTCAGAAGAATTTGAATGCTTTTCTTGAACGTTGATTTTTCTGTTCTTCTGACTTGTATATATATATCTTCAATTTGAAATATAGACGTTAAAGAGTCCGTTGTCTCTCTTTTGAGTAGTCGTTAGACTGAATGACATCTGGAGTCTTGGAAGCTTCCTGTCACAGTCTTTTGATCACTTGAGCACGCAAAGAGATGAGATCTTCAAAGATATCCGATGGCTTCTATTTGCTTAACGTTGTACCATGAAGCTAGTTCAGAGGTCTGCACAGATGTCAATCTTAAATAGCAGACAGATAGGTTGTCTCTGATGTCAGTCAACGTCAGTAGCAATAGTCAAGAAAATAGTAATGCCAAATGGCTTAAGTCTAAAAGACGTTATCAGAGTAGGCACGATAAAGGATGATATGGTCTGCATGCATGCAGAGATATATTCAGATCTCATAAATGCAAAAGCGTCAGAGAGATATCTACGTGGACTTTGACTGGTCAATGCTTTAAGATGAATAAGATATCAAGATATGAAATCGATAACTGAATGACTTATGAAATCGTTTATAGACAATCGTTATGAACACTTATCAAGTCGTTATGAATTCTAAAGAAGTCGTTGCACAAAGCAGCCGTTGAGAAAACTAGAGAAATCGTTACGGCTATCAAGTCGTTACGAGTATCAAAGAAATCGTTACAGAACTAAAGTCGTTACGAGAACTAAAGAAATCGTTACGAGAACTAAGAATCATTACGGCTACTAAGTCGTTACGAGTATAAAGAAATCGTTACGAGAACTAAAGAAGTCGTTACGGCTACCAAGTCTTACGAGTATCAAAGAAATCGTTACGAGAACTAAAGAAATCGTTACGGCTACCAAGTCGTTACGAGTATAAAGAAATCGTTATGATAACTATGAAGTCGTTACAACAAGTAAGTCGTTGCGAGTTCTAAAGAAATCGTTATGATAACTTATGAAGTCGTTACAACAAGTAAGTCGTTGCGAGTTCTAAAGAAATCGTTATGATAACTTATGAAGTCGTTACAACAATAAGTCGTTGCGAGTTCTAAAGAAATCGTTATGATAACTTATAAGTCGTTACAACAATATCGTTGCGAGTTCTAAAGAAATCGTTATGATAACTTATGAAGTCGTTACAACTAATAAGTCGTTGCGAGTTCTAAAGAAATGTTATGATAACTTATGAAGTCGTTACAACAAGTAAGTCGTTGCGAGTTCTAAAGAAATCGTTATGATCTTATGAAGTCGTTACAACTAATAAGTCGTTGTGACATCGACTTGTTTGAAACAACTTGACTTTTCAGTCTTATAAGAAAATCGTTATGAACTTCAACAGAAATCGATATGGATTTAGAGAAATCTCATGTTGAAAAGATTAAAGCTTCAGAGTAGTAATGCATACCTTTATTGGCTTGTTTGACCTCGGTATTTTCCTGTACTTAAGACTTATGAAATATTCATCAGATATAATTGATAAATTCTTGTTTGGTTTTGTTAATCATCAAAATATGTATATTTATATAATTAATTAAAATTGCATGGGGACAGACTGATCATCAATCTCCCCCTTTTTGGTGATGACAAAACTGAACAATAAGCATGGATAAAAATATCTGAATTTTTGTACTGTTCTCCCCTTTTTGTCATTAAGCAAAAAGATAAACTTTGACAAAGAAAGAAGAGAGAAAGAGAAATAGAGAATACACAAGGGTCATGTCATTTACTGAGGAGGTACAGGTAAATAGAAGGCAGGAGACAACAGAGAGGCAAAATGGGAGATGGTTTCCCATGCCTGAACTTCCTGCTCTTCAAGAGATTTTTAAAAGCTCCAAAAGACACAGAGTAAGAGGGTCCCATGGTGGGAGTCATCCGTTTGAGATGAAGATCTAGATGCTGATAGAGAAGATCAGCATATGCATCCTTGTCCATGTTCATCTTGAGAAAGAGAGGTGCCAAAGCTGGCACAGGAGAGGAACTGGTCCATGGTGACAGGGTAGTGATTTTGGTGAGCTCTGAGAGCTTGGTGCAAGCCACATACACTTTGTATCTTTCTTCCCAGACCTTGAAGGGTCATTAACAAGATAATGGAGTTCATATCTAGGAAAGTGGCTGGAGAAATAGCTGGTTTGCCTTCCCTGGCCTGAGCTTCATTGAGATCTGACAACTGCTGAGCGGACAGGGGGTAGAACTTGGACCATTCAGAGGATGTGAGCCTTTCACATTCAGACAGGATAGGGGAGAGAACTTCAGCCTTTACATGGCCCTGGTGATATTCCCTGAATAGGAATCTAGAAAAGGAAACCAGGTAGCCTTTCTGCACTTTAATTCTGCCCAAGACTCTGGCAAAACGCTCGAAGATGATGGATCCTACAGAGGATTCCATAACTAGAAAGTGAATTTGAGGAAGGGCTATCTCCTCAGGTATTTGAAGTGTAGCAAAATCTACCTGAATATCTGAAGTGTGAGAGATAAGTGGAGACAAAGCTGAAATGGCCTTCCTGAACTGACAGAGCTGAACTTCTGGAAGTCTATGAATATATCTGTAGTTGTTGAAGAGCATGAAATGCCTGATCATCTTGATTTCCGATTGAATGTAGGGTGCCCAGAGTTCTTGGTGGTACATCCTGAACCACTCAGAGAGAGTCAAGGAGTGGTCCCTTGGAGGAAATCTGGCAGATTTGGCAAGAATGAACTTCTTGAGAAGATCCTTGTGACCTTTGCCCCACTGCTCTTCAGATTTGGAGTGAGCAAGAGAGAAAATTTTGATTTTTCGGTTTTTGAAAGAGAAGTATAAGGGAAAATGGTGTGCAAATGATCGGTAAGGTTTTGAAAGGGAAGGTTGATGATGGTGGCATAAGCAACTTTGGAAAGGTATTCCCTATACAGTGGGTTATGTTTGTTGTCCACTGTGAGAGAAAACCATAAAGGAGGGTATTTGGGTTCAGAGGAAGAGGAAGAGGTAGAAGTAAGTTTCCTCTTCTTGGAGGCAGGAATAGAAGGATCTGCCCTGTGAACATGTTCTCCCACTTTCAACACAGACCTGAGGATCCCTTCCTCAAATTCATCCTTTATCTTTTCAATAAAGGAGAATTGAGTTGAGCATGTTCAGGTATGATAGTGATGAAAGATGGGGGAGGAGGAGGATGAAGAAAAGAGTGTGAAGTAGTATGGAGATCATCAGTTGGTCCAAGTGAGGGACCAGAGGAGAGGAGGAGGATGCTCCAGCTGAGGATGCTGGAGGGGCCTCAAATATAGGGGAAGGAGAAGGAATGGTGGACTGAAATGGTGTAGGAGAGAAATTGGTCTAGATTGGGGCTTCTTGAAGGTTTGAGGAGCAGGAGGTGCTGTAGGCTGATGGTGGAGTTGGAGGAATAGGTGTGAGAGGGGGAAGAGGAAGCTGGGGGCTTGGGTGCCAAGAGCTCTTCTGCCTCTATCTGCACAGACTCATTCTCCAATGGTCCGATCCTTGCTCAGATGGCCCTGTTGGCCCTGCATCCTGATCAGCTGGCCCTGTTGGCCTACCTTTTTGATGCTGCTGCTGCTTCTGGTGCTGCTTCTGGTGCTGCTTCAGGTGATGCTGCTGCTTCTGGTGGAGGAGGAGCGTGAGCTCCAACTGCCTTGAGAATATCTGAGAGCATGCCTTTCATGCTGCTCATTTCCTTGTTAAACATTTCATAGCATTTCTGATTTGGGCAAACTCTTTGTTGGCTGAAGCTTGACTCAGAAATATAGAGTTGACATCTGACTGGAGAGAACATATAGTTCACCTTGAACATTCAGCCTTTCAATCACTGGCTTCAAGTTTATGACAATTTTCTGCTTAACCTGCCTCTCAAATGGAGAGTCAGCCAGGAGAGGAATTCCAGAGGCAACCTCTTTTCCTTTCTTCGTGCCTTCATTTTCTGGAGGAGGTTGATCATCATCTGAGCTCGAAGAGCTTGCAGTCTCCCCTTCTCTGTGATCCAGATTTGAAGAATCTCCATGATTTTCATCCTTGTCAACATCTGGAGTTGCGTCTACTGAACCTTCTTTTGATAGCTCCCCCTCAATAGGAGCATCCTTCATCTGATACTTGCTCCCCCTGACTGGGAGCAGATTCCAATACAGAATCTCCTTGGGCAGCTAGGTGCTCTACCTCTACTGGAACATCTTCCATTTTTCATCAATGTGGCCTGATGCCACAGTCTCATCTGCAACTCTGCTACTTGTTTCTGGAGCACTTGAAATAAAAGGAATTGAATCTATGATGTCTGCCAGAATCGATGCAACTACAATTGAGGGATGTGGGTCCTCAACTGGAATAATGTCCTCTGGGAGGAGATCCTCAATTCTTCTTTCTGCAAAAGTTTGAATTGATTCTTCTGGAAATCCTGAAGCTTCTACAGACGCCCTTTCTTCTTCTACTGCACTTTCAGACTGAACTTCTGCAATGGAGGGTCTGAAGATTCTGCTGCTTCAACTGCTGGAGCTAAAATTGACTCCACTGGCAATTCTGGAGTCATATCTGCTGATCCATCTCCGGATGAACAACGAGGTGTCGATAATGATGGCTTCGCCTTCAGCAACTGAAGCCTTGAACCAGACACCACTTTCCACAGAGAAGCCACTCTTCTTCAGGTTCCTGGACCTGATTGCTTGGCCCATTTTCTCTACAACTGCCCCAGAGAGATCAACACCGAAGTGTTTGAAGATCTTGGTGAGTAGGTGGGCATAAGGCAGAGACACATTTAACTTACTCTTGGTGTCCCAAATCTGATCTCTTGCAAACTTCATTCTTTCCATTATCACTGCGGCCATATTTATCTCCTTATTCTGAATGGCCCAGTACATCATCCGAATCGGCCTTTGTGCAAGATGAAAACGTTGCACTTCTGGGAACTAGGATTTGACAGACAATAAAATGGAGAAGACGATTGAAGGCGGATAGTTGATTTATATCGATTTTGCCGTCTCTCAGCTTGAATCCTGGCCCGATAATTCCCAATCCTTTCACTTGGGCATCCACAGTGTGAACCCCACTAAATCCGGAAGTCTTTACATGAACAACATTTTAGCAACTCAGGGTCTATTCTAATCATTGTTCCCTTTACTGAAGAAACAAGAGACCCATCTTCTTCTTTCTCATACACACAAAAAAGGCTTTTACCAAGTCCAGATAACTGACCTCTGAAAAGGTGGAAATTTCTGTCCACTGCATCTGATTGATCAAATCTACTACTACTGCTCATCCACTTTTCCTCAGATTAGCGACATCTACTTCTTTGTTGCCACAGAGCTTTGTCTTCACAAAGGTAAATCTCTCCTGCTGCTCAGGAGTGAGGAACTCGGCGCTGTAGCCACCCAAACTGCCGGCGATGATAGGTGCGGCCATAGATTCAGGTGGGAAAGGCAACGGAGGGTGGAGACGGAAGGTGAGGAGAAAGAATCCTCAAGAAATTTTGCGGGAAGTAGGAGGAAGATTCAAATTTGCAGAGGATTGAGATGGAGTTGTTAGGGCATCGGCTCAAGCGGCAGGATAAAAGAGGGGAAAAAGGTAGACGATGAGACACGAATCGTTCTGTCATCGATTTTATGAATAATTAATGCTACGTGGAAAGTGAGGCGCCAAGCGGCGGAGAAAACCAAAAGTTTTGACTATTCAAACGGACTTCAATGAGAGAGAGTTTACTACAATACAATTTGAATTTCTTTTGCTTATTGCCATGGAGGGAAAAATTTACTTTAATTCTAAGATTTAATGTGCCACTTGTAAGCAAACTTTTATCACAAATTGCACATGCCTAATTCCCTTCTAAGAGATGTAAATCTCTCTTCAGGTAAGGCTTTTGTGAAAATGTCTGCTAATTGGCCATTTGTATCAATAAAGGATATTTCAATGTTTCCATTTGCAACATGATCACGAATAAAATGATATCTAACCTCAATATTTTGGTCCTTGAGTGCTGAACTGGATTCTTGGTGAGATTAATGGCACTGGTGTTGTCACACAGCAACGGAATTGATTTGATATTTAATCCAAAGTCCTCAAGCTGTTGCTTTATCCATAAGAGTTGAGTGCAGCAACTTCCAGCAGCCACGTACTCAGCTTCAGCTGTAGAGAGTGCTACTGAATTTTGTTTCTTTGAGGACCAAGATATCAACACCCTGCAAGGAACTGACAACAACCACTGGTGCTCTTTCTATCTAATTTACATCCAGCATAGTCAGCATCAGAGTAACCTACTAGACTAATTTCACATTGTTTTGGATACCATAGACCTAAGTCATGAGATCTTGCTAGATATCTAAATATTCTTTTCAAGAAATTAAATGTGATTCTTTAGGATCTGCCTGATATCGAGCACACATGCATACACTAAATAAATATCAGGTCTACTAGCTGTTAAATAAAGGAGTGAACCTATCATACCTCTGTAGATCTTTTGATCTACTTTCTTACCATCTTTGTCACTGTCCATTCTTGTTGATGTACTCATTGGTGTCGACAGTGGCTTGGTATTTTCGAATCCAAATTTCTTCAATAGTTCTTTTGTGTACTTAGCTTGACTGATGTGAGTTCCTTCCTTTCCTTGTTTGATTTGAAGTCCAAGGAAATAGTTGAGTTCTCCCATCATACTCATTTCAAATTCTCCCTGCATTAACTTTTCAAAATACTTGCAAAGAGACTCATCAGTAGAACCAAAATGATATCATCTACATAGATTTGAACCAATAGGATGTGTTTGACTTTTGACTTTATAAAAAGAGTACTATCTACCTGACCTCTACTGAAACCATGTTTTAGAAGGAAAGAGCTAAGCCTTTCATACCAGGCTCTAGGTGCTTGCTTTAAACCATATAATGCCTTGTGAAGTTTGAAAACATGATTAGGAAATTCTGTGTCATCAAAGCCCGGAGGTTGTTCCACATAAACTTCCTCTTTTATGAAACCATTTAAGAATGCGGATTTAACATCCATTTGAAATAGTGTCAAGTTTAAAGCAGATGCATATGCAAGTAATATTCTAATGGCCTCAAGTCTAGCTACAGGTGCATAGGTTTCATCGAAATCTATGCCTTCCTCTTGAGAATAGCCTTGAGCTACCAATCTGGCCTTGTTTTTAAGATTGCACCAGTTTCATCCAGTTATTTTTCTGAACACCCATTTGGTGCCAATGACTGGATGGTCTGATTCTAGGAACAAGTGACCATACTTGGTTTCTCTTGAATTGATTTAATTCATCTTGCATGGCTACTATCCAAGATTCATCAGAGAGAGCTTCATTGACTGTCCTAGGCTCTATCTGAGAAACAAAGGCTAAATAATCACAAGGAATAACATTACCTCTTGTTCTTACCCCAATGGATGGATCACCAATGATATTTTCAAGTGGGTGATCTTTCTTGTATCTCCACTCCTTTGGAAGGTTTTCATGAGCAACTTTTCTTGTTGTAATTCTTCCAGAGGTGGATCATCCTTGTCCTCAATTGATGCATCTTTTAGTTTCTTGGATAGTTCTTCTGCATCATCATCGTCACTATCTACTCCCTTTCTCAAGGAAGGGTTAGTTTCATCAAAAATAATGTGCACATTGTTCAATCAACAAGGTACGTTTATTAAATACTCTATAGCCTTTAGGTTTAGACGTGTACCCATGAAGATGCCTTCATCTGATTTGGCATCCAACTTACCAATGTCCCTTTTTCCATTGTTGTGAATGAAGCAAGGGCACCAAAGGTTCTGAAGTGGCTGATCTGAGGCTTCTTCCCTTTGAATAGTTCATATGCAGTCTTCTTCAGTTGGCCTGATCATTACTCGGTTGATAATGTAGCTTGCTGTATTGACTGCTTCAGCCAAAAGTATCTAGGCAGATCATATTCTGAGAGCATAGTTCTTGCCATGTCCAAAGGGTTCTGTTCTCCTCTCAGCGATGCCATTCTGTTGAGGTGTCCTTGGTGCTGAGAAATTGTGCTCAATTCCCTGATCATCACAAAATCTAGAAAATTTTTCATTTTGAAATTCACCACCATGATCTGATCTGATAGACACAATGCTGAACTTCTGATCTTTCTGAACTTTCTTACTGAAGCTGACGAAACTTTCAAAAGTATCATCTTTATGTTCTAGGAAAGATACCCATGTAAATCTTGAGTAGTCATCAACTATGACAAATCCAAAATTCTTTCCTCCAAGACTGGTAGTCCTCATTGGCCCAAAGATCCATATGAAGGAGCTCTAAGGTTTTGAGGTGTCACCATCGTCTTGACTTGAAGGAGACTTTGGTGTGCTTTCCCTTAGCACAAGGTTTACATACACCTTCCAACTTTGTACTGACCTTAGGTAGACCTTGCACAAGATTCTTCTTAGCAATTTTCTCATGCCATCTATGCTGCAATGTCCAAGTCGTCTGTGCCATAATTCTGTGGATTTATTTTATTTGCTGCCAGGCAAACATTTTGAACCTTGAGTTCTTCAAGATAGAGCACATACAAATTCTTTTCTCTATTAGCTTCAAAGATGATGTTCCATCCTTCAGTATACTGCACTTTGACTCTTGAAACTTGATCTGATGGCCTCTGTCGCACAGCTGGCTAATGCTGATGAGATTGTGCTTCAATCCCTTGACTAGTAGCACATCTTCTATGACTGTTTTTCCTTTGTTATTCACAGAGCCACTGCCTATTACGATTCCTTTCCATTATCTCCATAGGTAACTGTTCCATCTTCAGCTTGGAGATGAGAAAACAACTTCTGGTTTCCTGTCATGTGTCTTGAGCACCCACTATCCAAATACCATTTGGATGCTCGAGGGTTAACCTGAAATAAAGACATCAAGCTTTAGGTACCCAAATTCTTTGGGTCCTGATTGGTTAGTATCATTAATTTTACCTTTTAATATCCATTTTTTATGTCTTGTTGGGCATGTAGTTATAATATGTCCTAACTTATTGCAGTGACTACAGCAGGATAACTTAGTTACTCTTTCTATGTATTTAAAATCAGCTTTGTATGCTACATCTTGTTCGGGTACAAATTTTGGTGTTGGATATTTTTAGGATAGACCTTGGTTCTTCTTCATTATGGGGGTGTATATCCTAACCCATTTTTTCTTACCTGATCTCCTAGCACCTTTTAATATTAGAGAGTTTTTACCATTTGTAAATTTTTCTAGTGTGCTTGATAGTTTATCATTCTCTTTATTTAAGTTTTTAATTTCTTTCTTAATTCATCTGCACTTTCCTGTTTTTCTAGTTTAGTTATTTGTTCATTTTTAACTTTAGGTCTTCACATAACAGTTCATTTCTTCGTTTAAGTTCAATTATTTGACTTTCTAATTGTTCATTTTCTGATTTTAGATCTGAGTTTGTATTTTCTATACAGACTATGTTTTTCTTACTTACCTTAATAGTTTAGTTACTTCTTTATATTTTTCATAAAGTTCGTTAAAAGCCTCTTCTAGACTATCGGAGTCTGAACCATTGCATGAATCAAAAGATGAGTCAGAAGTTACCTTTTCTTCAGTGTTTGCCATGAAGGCCAAGTGGGCTTTTTCTTCATCGCTGCAGGAGCTTGACTCACTATCTGAGTCGCTACTGTTTTCCCATGCTGCTGCCATTGCTTTCTTTTTGTATTTTCTAAACTTCTTGGAACTGTCCTTCTTCCTGAACTCTGGCTTCTTTAACTTAGGACACTCAGTCTTAATGTCCTGGCTTCTTACATTCATAGCAATGGGTTCTCCTTTCTTCATTTCTTTTCCATCTGGCTTCTTGAAATCCTTATTCTTTTTGAAATACCTTCTACCAGATTGAAATTTCTTCTTTTTAGCCAAAATTCGCTGTAACCTTCTAGATAACATAGCTTCCTCATTCTCGCTGTCTGCATCACTTTCGCTTTCAGCTGAGCTTGCATCTGGTGAATCTTCTTCAGCTTTTAAGGCGTGGGAGTGCTTCTTTCTGCTAGAGGACTCTCCTAGCCTTTCCATATTGATTTCATGGGCCATGAGGGACCCAATGAGCTTTTCTACAGACATTCTCTTCAGATCATTAGCTTCTTCTATTGCTGTGACTTTTGGAGTCCATGAGGACGGTAAGGATCTAAGTATCTTTCTTACCATATCTCCCATCTCATAGACTTTCCCCAGGCTAGCCAGTCCATTTGTGATGTCAGAACCGGCTGAACATTTGAGTTATGGACTCACTTGATTGCATCTGAAATCTTTCATATTGAGTGACCAGAATATCGATTCTTGTTTCCTTCACCTTGTCTGTGCCTTCATAAGTAATCCTGAGCTTTTCCCACATTTCCATTGATGATTTGCAGGCTGAAACTCTGTTGAATTCCTTCTTACTTAGAGCACAGCATAGGATACTCTTTGCTTTGCAATTCAGGGAAATCTTCTTCCTGTCATCATCTGTCCATTGTGCTTTCTCATTTGTGACTAACAGATCACCTTCTTCTACTATGGACCAAATTTGATAGTCGTGTCCTTGTAAAAAGTATTCCATTCTGGTCTTCCAGTAAGGATAATCTTCACCATCGAAGAGAGGGGGTCGTTGACGGACTGACCTTCAAAGTTACCTTGGGCTGCCATGGATCTTTACTCTTCAGATCGTTGGATCCTTTCTTTGTCGAAGAGACTCGCTCTGATACCACTTGTTGCCCAGTTGACGAGCCCAGAGGGGGGGTGAATGGGTCTTTTAAAATTAATCTAGAAGATACCTGTAACAAAACAATCACACAAACGTTCTTCGAACTATGTTAGTTAAAGTTAGTTTAAATAACAATCACACAAGGAAGACAATCCACAACACAAGGATTATCCTGGTTCGGACTTCCTTCCTTAGGAGTCCTACGTCCAGTCCCTGAGCAACAACTCAGATTCACTAATTAGGGAACAGTCCCCCTAAGGACGCTACAACACCCAGCTCAGCTGGTCTTCCTTCACACTTGAAGGGAACAACACCCTGGATACCACCAGTCTTCCTTCACACCCGAAGGGAACAACACCCTGGATACCACCAGGTCTTCCTTCACACCCGAAGGGAACACCACAGAGAAATGTATGACTTTCAAGCCCCTAGATCCAGCTTTTGATAAGCGAGGATCTGAAGCAACTAGAACTGAGAGCAAGAGATTATAAACAATTCACACTCTCAGAACTATACAGGCTCTCTCAAATTTTCACAAGACTGATGGAGAGCAAGGAGCAAAAGCTAGGAGGAGTGAAGGATCTTGGCTCTCAATTTTCTTCAGAAGAATTTGAATGCTTTTCTTGAACGTTGTTTTTTTGTTCTTCTGACTTGTATATATATATCTTCAATTTGAAATATGGACGTTAAAGAGTCCGTTGTCTCTCTTTTGAGTAGTCGTTAGACTGAATGACATCTGG
Organism: Colocasia esculenta; assembly: GCA_014218235.1. NCBI lineage: Eukaryota > Viridiplantae > Streptophyta > Magnoliopsida > Alismatales > Araceae > Colocasia > Colocasia esculenta. Next base: position 44,447,475 of record CM024754.1, read on the forward strand.
AGTCTTGGAAGCTTCCTGTCACAGTCTTTTGATCACTTGAGCACGCAAAGAGATGAGATCTTCAAAGATATCCGATGGCTTCTATTTGCTTAACGTTGTACCATGAAGCTAGTTCAGAGGTCTGCACAGATGTCAATCTTAAATAGCAGACAGATAGGCTGTCTCTGATGTCAGTCAACGTCAGTAGCAATAGTCAAGAAAATAGTAATGCCAAATGGCTTAAGTCTAAAAGACGTTATCAGAGTAGGCACGATAAAGGATGATATGGTCTGTATGCATGCAGAGATATGTTCAGATCTCATAAATGCAAAAGCGTCAGAGAGATATCTACGTGGACTTTGACTGGTCAATGCTTTAAGATGAATAAGATATCAAATATGAAATCGATACTGAATGACTTATGAAATCATATCAAATCGTTATGAACACTTATCAAGTCGTTATGAATTCTAAAGAAGTCGTTGCGCAAGCAAGACGTTGAGAAAACTAGAGAAATCGTTACGGCTACAAGTCGTTACGAGTATCAAAGAAATCGTTACGAGAACTAAGAAATCGTTACAGCTACCAAGTCGTTACGAGTATCAAAAATCGTTACGAGAACTAAAGAAATCGTTACGGCTACCAGTCGTTACGAGTATCAAAGAAATCGTTACGAGAACTAAAGAAGTCGTTACGGCTACCAAGTCGTTACGAGTATCAAAGAAATCGTTACGAGAACTAAAGAAATCGTTACGGCTACCAAGTCGTTAGGAGTATCAAAGAATCGTTATGATAACTTATGAAGTCGTTACAACAAGTAAGTCGTTGTGAGTTCTAAAGAAATCGTTATGATAACTTATGAAGTCGTTACAACAAGTAAGTCGTTGCGAGTTCTAAAGAAATCGTTATGATAACTTATGAAGTCGTTACAACTAATAAGTCGTTGCGAGTTCTAAAGAAATCGTTATGATAACTTATGAAGTCGTTACAACTAATAAGTCGTTGCGAGTTCTAAAGAAATCGTTATGATAACTTATGAAGTCGTTACAACAAGTAAGTCGTTGCGAGTTCTAAAGAAATCGTTATGATAACTTATGAAGTCGTTACAACTAATAAGTCGTTGTGACATCGACTTGTTTGAAACAACTTGACTTTTCAGTCTTATAAGAAAATCGTTATGAACTTCAACAGAAATCGATATGGATTTAGAGAAATCTCATGTTGAAAAGATTAAGGCTTCAGAGTAGTAATGCATACCTTTATTGGCTTGTTTGACCTCGGTATTTTCCTGTACTTAAGACTTATGAAATATTCATCAGATATAATTGATAAATTCTTGTTTGGTTTTGTTAATCATCAAAATATGTATATTATATAATTAATTAAAATTGCATAGGGACAGACTGATCATCAGAAATACACACAAAATAAATAAGAAAACCCTTAAAACTACGTGGTGATCAGAAAATGCTTAATATTCTTTACATATACAACAAACATTGGGCAAAATAGGGGAAAATAAAAGTAGAATCGAAAAGCTTTCACATGGTATATGCCATGTTAGGTTTGTGCTCGAGATTATCAATCTTTGGTCACTCTAAACCCAAGGTTGTTTGCAGAACGTTATAGGTAGCAAGTTGGGAAAGATGACCACGTTAGGGCCAATGTCCTCCTCAATAGCAGCCCTTGAACACTCCTAGCGATCCCAATCAAGTTGTAAACTCTTTCCCTAGAGGTATGGGTGGTATTTATATAGTTAGGATTGTTTAAGAGTCCTACTCTAGCTCAACATGAGAGCTTCGAATTCCCCATCAAGTTTCCTAATCTTGAGAGTACAAGTCTTACCATGATTAGGCACCTTTCTATGGTTATTTCCTTCTAATCTCACCCCCACTAAGAGTATAAGTGGAAGCAAAGTCATGCTTCCCTATTGGGCTAGGATTTAAACTTACATCATGGCCCCTTTGACAAGCTTTTATGCTTAATTAACCCACTTTATGGATGGTTATTGGGTTAGCATGAATTTTAAATATGAATTCCTTACATTTGACTTTCTATTGAGCACAATAAACATGATTGGACCTTAAATATCTATTCACATGAGTTAGTTACATGTGATAACGGGTTTCCGACGTTATTGGGTTTCATCGTATTAAGTCGGAGTTATGATTTTGCTAACCCAAATATATTGTTAGACTCTAATTTCTTTACTATTATTTGTATCTCATTATTTATTTGTCATCCTAAATTTTCGTGTGATTCAGAGTTGATTTTACTCATGCGATAATACCTGTCATCATTATCAGGTTTATTCGTCTAAAGACTTTATTTAGCGTTGGCCAATCCTATTATTCATGTCTTGACCAACTTTCTTTATCAGTTTTTGTAATTTATTATTTAATGTCCAAATATAAATTTTTGTTCCATTTTGTTGCAATATTCACATGTGATAATGATTTTTTTATTTATATTTTAAAAATCTAGATTGCTACATGTTTTATCTTTATGTGAAAATCGATCAACCAGTGCATCATTTTTAGTCGACCGAAATGTGACTAAAATATTGGACCAAAGTTTTTTGAAATTTGGTTGACCTATGCATAGTTTCGGTCGACTGCATGTTTTGCTATACTCAAATCAACATTTTTGAGAAAATTGGTCGACCTATAAGGAGATGAGACATTACATTGTCCTATGTTATGACATAAGATACTGCTACACTAATTCTGAGTAGCTGAATTAAGGTTTTTCTTTCACTAATGTAATTATTGTGTCTGTTGTTTTGTGAATTAAGGCTTTTCTTTCACTAATGTAATTATTGTGTGTGTTGTTTTGTGTTGTTTGCCGAAAGTGATCAAGGACCATAGCAAGTACTTGGGGTATAACTTTGGCTATGGTGGAGGGGATGACGGTCCCCTTAAGAACTTGAGGATATGTTGAATCAATTCTTTCACCAGTTATGGTAGACCATGATGGGTTTCCCACTGATGCTAGCAGCTCCACCTATGACTATGTCCCCACCCCCACCTCCACCTCCACCTACAATAGCCCCACTTGATCCTTCTGTATTGATGGAAAAGTTCTTGAGGCTTTAGCCACTTACTTATACTAGAGATTCCGGTCTAGATAAGGTAGAGCATTGGGTGCACCAGATGGAAATGGTCTTCAATGTGATGAGCTACCCCCCTGAGGGGATAGTGACTGTGGCAACTTATCAATTGCAAGGTTTTGCAAATGAGTGGTGGCGCCTACAACAACAAACAATTTTTAAATCTATGGACACTAGGAATATCACTTGGAAGGACTTCTTGTATGTCTTCAATGAAACCTTCTTCCCAATTCCGTACAAAAGGAGCGTGGGGAGCAATTTAGAGCTTTATAATAAGGGAACTTGTTGGTTCTGGAGTATCACATGCGGTTCACAACATGGAGTAGATACGCACCGTACATTGTGGCTAATGAAGCTATGAAGGCAGAGCATTTTATTAAAGGAATGTGGCTGGAGTTAAAACAAGCGATCTTCTCTCACATGTGTAGCATGGTAGTGGAAGTAGTGATGTGGGCAATTACAATATTGAAATCATTTCAAGTAGGACAAGAAAAAGGAGCAGGAGATTCACGAACATTTCAGTAGCATCATGGTCATGGTAAGGGGAAATTCCCATCGGGATCTTCTTCTTCTTTATGCATAGAATAGGAATTTCTAAGCTGGGGATAAGTTTAAGAAAATGCTTCTCCCTAGAGGAGGTAATAGCAGCAAGCAATCACAAAGTAGAGGCTTCAAGGTAACAACACAAGAAGATTCTCACGAAAGTATAGGAAAGCAGTTTGATAGATTTAGGTGTTATAATTGTGGATAATTAGGACATATAGACAGGAGTTGTCCCAAAAGAGGGAATCAACATAGTAGGGTCAACCAAGGGGAAGATATAGAGTTATGACTATCACCATGGCACAAATAGAGGCATCTAATCTAGTGGAAGATACATTATCTACTTTTGGTATTTCTATAAGAGTATTAGTCATCGTAAAAACATATTTTTTTAATTGCATATTTTTAATAAAATTATTGTTTTTTTTTTTGCGACATGGTGGCTATCACAAATAACAGATTCATTTGCGACAATATAGTAGTCGTCGCAATTATCCTTTTTAATATTTGTGATTGACTTTTACACGCCATCGCAAATGCCGCTGCCTGTTGTAGTGCATGTACTGAATTCTTGGGTAGATTATAAGAAAATTCCCGCGGGTGTTACCTCTTGTGAGGTGTGTGCCTAATAATTAAGGTAATGTGCGCCCAAATTTTCGAAGAGATTTAGCTAGTTCACATTCAATCTTCAAGGAATACGGTCCCAGTGTTTAGTAGTTTTAGATATTAATAGTTTTAAGAACAAGAAATGTTTTGAATTGAATGTATTTAGGATTCGAATCTAAATCTCTCATACTCGACATTCCACGTAGATTGGAATACTATTGTGCTATCTTTCCAATCAAAAAGGAAAAAAAAAAATACGAGAGCCCGAGCTGACTTGTATCATGGATTGATGTATCTGCGACACTGACCTTTGAAGTCACAACAGTTGGTTTCACGACTTGAACCCATTTAACTGCGAAATCTGACCTTTGAAGTCACAACTGTGTAATCCGCTACCGGCTTAGCATTTAAGGTAGATGGTGTGGCCAACAGGCGAGGAATGCAACCCTTTCAAAGTGTCGTGGGGTGTTTGGGGTCTGGAGGTTTTCCAGCCATGCGAGGAAGGTTGGTGAGTTGTACACTACTGTTAATGCAATAGAATATTTACCACAGTTAGATGCTTATATCAACTGTCCTTACTGAACTACAAATACACAAGGAAGTGCTGTGTTATTATGGAGCATTTAATCCAATGCGGCTTACTTACCCGAATTGGTACGGTTCGTACGTGCTGACATTGTTAAATTATGAAATAGTAATGACTATCTAGGAGCATTGAGGGCGACAACTAAAAGGGAGATAGCCGGTTAGACGCAAAGTAAAGGAGGCGGCGTTTAAACTCTCGACATACATCCTAATAGTTTAAACCCTCAAGACACAAACGTATTGTTTGGCCAATGAGTTAGATGTGACATTGCATTGTTATGATTACAGTAGTTTCTACTAGCACACGGGTAACAAAAGTGATAGCATCCTACAAAACATGTAATGAAAGGAGACTTGGCAACAAAACGATGGTTGCAGAACCTGATTTGTAGCAAGTATTACTCATCTCTTATGTGTGCACATGACCATCTCGAGCGTCTTGTGCAAAACAGAATGGAGTTCCTGGAACAGAAGTTAGAAAAATAATTTCAAGAAATAGAGCTGTGCAAAGAAAATATGCACAGCTTTCGCAGCATCAAAAAAGGAAAGCAACCGTCTAAGTTTTACCAGCCTTCAGGAATGTTGCGTTTTCGATCTTAATGCCTCGATGACGGCCGAGAAATCCTGATCACTAAGGCCAAAGGATTTTGCCACTTTGTACAACTCATTAGCAGCTGCAGCGATTGGAGTTGGCTGGGAAACGGATTCTGCTAATGCCAGAGCAAGCCTCAAGTCCTGCCCATCAGAAAGTTGGGGGAAAAAGACACTCAAATTTAAGTTACTTGCAGTGGATTTGTATATGCTCATCTGAATTTACCTTCTGCTGGTGCTTTAAAGGAAAGGCAGCCGGATACAAGGATTGGACCATCGAAGGGCCTTTCATCGTGAACATTGGAGCACTTATGGCGCCCTGGGAGACTACCTGGAGATCGTTCTGTATTCAAATACAGTTTCCTCGAAGAAATGGACAATTACTGTGGAGTAAAAGAATGTCATGCCTCTATGAGAACATTGGGATCTAATCCGAGTTTCTCTCCAAGAAGCAATCCTTCTGAGAATGAGGCCATCATACTGCAATTTAATAAGAAATAAAGATGAGCACCAGCACTACTGGTCATCTCAGGCTGATATCTGCATTAAAGGAAAGAGCAACAACCTCCCCATGATCATATTAACAACCAGTTTCATAGAAGCACCATTTCCAACCTCCCCAAGATAAAATTTTGACTGAAATTTAAACAGATATCAGATGGGACTTGGTTAGTATACAGTTGGCATATGAAAGGTGGAGATGAAATTAGATCCAAAGGAGAACCTTTCCCATGATGTCCAAGAGTGGTGAAACTGTCTCATATAGTGATGCATCTCCTGCATAATGAAAAGGAGTTTCACCTCACTATGTGTAAGTCACTAGAGAGGTCATCAAGGATACAACACAACAACAATAAAAAGATTGGTAGCCACAGCAAATAGAGGACAAAGAGGACACACTATGTAGAAATACAATACTAGTGAAAATACCATTCATTTAAACAATTGTGTTGAGTGATCAGCTGATTATCATGCAGGCAGCTTACCTGCTGCTAGAAAAATAAGCTGTCCATCTTCTGCGGGCTTCTTGGAGCCTGAAACTGGAGCCTATTACAGGGTTTCAATAATAATTGAAAAATACTTGGGCATAATTTGAACATGCAGAAAGTACAAGACCACAAGATTTACAAGAGTGAGAAGTGTAGTGGAGGCAGTCAATCAGAAATTGCATAGTGTTTCACCTCTAAAAATGATGCCCCTTTGTCTTTAATATGCTTGCTAATTAATTTGGAAGTAGCAGTGTCAACGGTAGAAACATCTACATACCTACAAATATTATCCATAGAAAGTAGAAATTTAAGCAACATACCCAGGGATGACAGGCCATAGGAACCAGAACCATGCTTTTCACAAAAAGAAAATCATTGTCATTGAAACGCATGCCTTTTAATTCAAAAATGAATCTAACAAAAATGATATCCTAAATAAACGTCAATCTTCATGAGAGCTTAATACAATTTTGACAACATTGGTTGAAATGGAGTGATGAAGAGTTAACTAATCATGTCCATTACTGGGAGGACAAAACAACAGTTGTAGTGTGCCTGCTTTGCTCAAAGAAGATAAACACAGATATTAGAGCCTATCAATGACTCTGCTTTACAACAAGTATTTTATTCATGAAATAGGGGGGAAACAGAAGCATGTGGAAACATCACAAGTAAACGTTTAAAAACATCAGGAAATCTGATTAAGAAATGATAGTAACATTTATGTGTTCATCAAGTCCATCTGATAAAATATGAAAGCCTCTGTACTCTATTTTCCAGTTGCACACAAAAATCAATCAAATTTGTATTTAGTCAACATGCAAGGATGAAAGAAATATAGCACCAGCATTGTACTAAAAATACAAAATCATAGAATAACCATCCACTTTCACTTAGAAAATTTAATTAGGAATGTTTTACAATCACGCTGAGTAGCCAGTCCCTGTGGTCCCTAAAACATGTTAAGATTGTGGGACACAGTCTAACTTGATGGCTCATGAAAGAGTAATCTATCGGAAAACATATAAGCTCAATAAAGACGACTTTAATCTATAAGGATTTTACTGACAAAGTATGCCACTCTTAAGTAATTATGATGCAAGATTTGATAAACCTGTTTAAACATGAAAGCAAATGACAAGACCAGATCAGTGAATAAGGCCTATGGGAAACAGTTAAGCGAATACCCTTTTCCTGGGCTAATTCCATAAGCAGCACCATTTTCCCCAAAAGCAACTTCTACCTAGATGAAGAAAGATTATGAGACAATACAGTTTTAGTTAAACCAGAAACAGTCGATGATATCATGTTGGAACAATGCTAATACTCACTGCGCTCTGGGGATCAGCAAGCATGGCAAATGTGACATCACAATATGCCGCTACATCTGATGGAGAACACTTATATCTGCATAAATGGTTGCATCATTAGCCATCTACAATCTGAGCCGACTAACATTGAGCAGTAGAACACCATTTTAGACATGAACGACATGATTTGAATGCTGATAAGATGAAGTGTACGCTAAAAAAGAACCAACCACAAGATTCATTATTATGTGAAAGTCCAGTTATATCAATAGGCAGTAGCCACAAACAATGAAAACTATAAACAAATATCATGTGTATGTGCATGCCTTACAGGTTTTGACTGACATAACATGCATCATCGGAAGGTTGCAAAAAAAGAAATAGAAGTTCTATCTACATAGAATTTCTGTTATATAAAAACTTTGAAGTCAGATGACATGAACAGTAATGCTTTCAAAATGCAGCACAGGCAAAATGCCAGAAGAAAATATGGTACTTAGGGATCTGAAAGTTTCCTTTGCCCATTTTAAAGGCCATAGAGGACAGGAGGGGAATAAAGCAGAGTCCAGAGATAAATGATGGAAGGAACTACATGAGGTACTTGACAAACTATTCAATATCTCAATGCTCGAGGCAAATAATGACTAACAACTCATCATCTTTTAGGAGCGAAGGATGGGGAATGGCCATCAGGTAGTTCAGAACATCAGGGTTTTGAAAGGGAAAAAAAAAAGCATGTAAAGTTTGAATGAGACCATTCCTCATGATTATTTAAAAGTGCCATGATCTTCTATAACATGACCATGTATCCATCCGCTAGAAGAGCAGCAAGAAAATCACTGTAGCTTCTCTCTTTTCGACAATAGTTGCAAGTCTCACCATTAATCCAGGTATAAATTCCTAAGACCAATATCACTAGTTAATTGAGACGGGTCTATACAATGCCCAATGAGGGGGTAAAGACAATAAATTCTAATTTCCACCATGAAGAAGTATGTCACTGGCTAGTACTGAAATCATAGGATTTGAAATAGACTTGGTAACATAATTCTGAAACATCACTACAATATTCAAAGGGCTTCCAGAAAAGCACCTAGCATGGTATTAGATAATTTCTGCAAGATGGTTATTCTAAAAGCAGAGATACCATCAGAAAGATGCCAAGCTTAAATAACATGATGAATTGCTAAATGAAGGTGTATTTTCAGACTTTACATTTTTCACGACATGATCTTCTATAACATGTTATGTATTGCATTAGCAATTAAGTCCACATCCATGTTTATACTGAAGCTTCTACATCAGAAATGGAGTTCAGAATTTTTCTGGAAAAAGCCCAAACTTAATGCATAATAATCATAAGATAGAGGGCTAAAAAAGGTAGACATGCCAAAAACAATAATTTAATCTTAAAAAAAGTGAAGCACATACTTCGCCCCCAACTCCAGGAGATGATCACACTTGCTTTTGGTCCTATTCCAGACAGTAACAGCATATCTACGAGGAACAGATTTAGTCAAAAATGGAGAAAACGCATATTTAGTTTTGGAGAGGCATAAATAAGTTGCTCAGAAGAAACAGCAACACGTCTTTGAAACCGGTAAGACACTTTTCGGCAAATGAGTGCTTGCTTTGCTGTAGATAGTAGCTTGCATATTTAAAATTAGACTATGAAATTGCTCTAGAAATTGGAGAGACCGCAAACTGTACGTCCTCATTTCCAAATTTTCCACAAAACAAGCAGGTAGCCGTACTTGGCATTTGCGGAAGCAGTTTGTAAAATTCGATTTCAAGAGATAGTGTAGTAATAGAGGAATAACTACTTAGTAACAGAAGCAAATTTTCTTACAAAAATCTGTCAATCAACATGACATTTCGGAATTTATCACGTACCCGGCTTTCATAAGGTTCCGTGCCATTGGGGAGCCCATGATACCGAGACCCAGAAAGCCAACACTCAGTTCTGCAGAAGATCGACCAGTTCCAAGTTCAAAATGATCCCACAACAAGAAAAAGCGGGTGGTTAACAAGACACAGGAACTGATGGACAAATGACTGGCGTAAATTTCTCTCCCTTCAATACTCAACTGAACATGGTTTGATCCATGCTGCAACCGACAGGATCGCGCAAAGAGCAGGAACAGCTAAATCGACATTTTCTGATATCTTACGTGACCATACCACACAAACAATTAAATTTCGATGTTATCCCACAGTGTGGAGGGAAGTCCCTGAAGAAGTGGGTCTCCTCTGGAGGGCCATCACATCCACGCAATCTCACGCATAGAAGAGACGAGAATTGAAGTGATGAAGTCGATACCTCTAGCCAAGCCGCCATTGGAGATCTGTGAGCAGATTGTGGCGGCTCTCCTTGACGAGGCGGGGAAAGACGATAGGCGAACCGAGAGCGACGCACGCTGCAGCGTCGCCGGAGTCCGAGGGCAGAAGGTGGAGAAGAAGAGAGCCATCGCCGGCGGGGGTGGAGGGCGAGGGGAGGGGCGTAGGGGCCCGTGGCAGCAGAATTGGACGCTGCTCTTGAGACCACAACACTAAGCCATTACGTCGGAGACGAAGAGGATGAGGCGAGAGAAATAACAACTGCCTACGCGGATTCCTCCGATAAGGCGGCGTCACGAGTTTGTAGCCGTGGGACGACAAATCCCAAACGCCGCCCCGCGCCTTCTGTTTGGGGCGACAGTTCAGAACCATTACAAATTGGGCCGGCCCATAGGCAAGAAGTGATCCGAGTAGCTGACCGATAGGCACACGGGGCTCCGGCCCACGAATTGGCTGCCTCTTCGTTTAAGCACATTTGACAATCCCGATCATCCTGGCGCCGGAGACTAGGAGACCCACCATAGGAATTGTTTGATAACTAGTTTTCATGACTAAGATTTTGGCCACAAAATTCTTTTAAAGTTGTTGTGAGTCGAGTGTTTATTGAACTTAAAACTTTTGTTTCTCTGATTTTGCATAAACTTCAGTATTATTACACTTCTTTGCTACTTTTTATCGTTAGAATGAAGTTCATTTGACATGGATTCCGTGCCGGGGTATATCGTTCAATGTCCACCATCGGAAGCTGAAAGGACATATAAACTACTGTAGAATGTGAGCAATAGTAACCTTTTTCGACCAGAGGAACCACTTTCTGAATGATGTCTTTGGGTGGCTGTAGTTGATAGTTAAGAGGTTGAATCTCGTATCTTATCACAAATAATCAGATGATGAGGGAAAAATTGATGATGACGATACCTTGCCCTAGTGGTGATGGATTTGCAAAGAAGAGAGAAGATCAAGGGTCTTTAGATGGGGTCTTGAGATGAGTCACTGATAAGCAAGAGTAAGGAATAAGAAAGGCGGAAGAGAGGATAGAAGATTCTATATCACTCTTCACTAATTTGAGGGTCTAAGGTGTACCTACCTCTTTTGGTAGGCAGTTGCTATATATAGTTTTGTGCTCCTTTATCGACTCTACAATGGTCAGATAGAGGAAGAGATAGATCGGGAGATGTGCTCCTTGGATTAGAGTCCTTATTCATGCCTAGAAGTCCGTTGTGAGATTTCAACAAATCGTGTGGGACTCTTATGCTTTCTTAATCCCTCCATATCCTTAGGTTTAGGTGAATTTTCATTGGGAGCCTACCGTAGACAACCAATTCTAGTAATGAATTGAGTCATTGAGTCATATTTCTGGTTCATTTTTATGCCCCTAAGTTGGCCCATTAACTTCATAAGCCTTTCTTGGACTTTTCAACCATTAGAGCCGAAGTACATGACCCATTCACCCAATGTTTGGCCCAAATAATGCCAAAATGCATATTTGAGAGCTTAACGCTAAACACGTCGTTATCAAAACACACATCTTGAGTCGCGCTGATCTTCGTGCGCACATCTTTGGTGGAATCTTATTTTAATGTTGTGATAAACGATTTTCAACCTATTTAATAGCCTAGTCAAGCTCAGTTGCACCAATCTTCTTGAGCGTGTTCCAATCATACGACCCCAATGACGCACGTCTATAACTCTAGCTAGTATATTTTAATACCTCGGATTCCATCCGTTTTGAATGCATTTCTTAACCAATTCATACACGATTTTCTCCATAATTCACCTCTTAAGCACATTGGCATGGGATTCGTATAGTTTACAAGGGTTATGGCTCTTGAAGAGAGGGAATTAGTGGCCCTTTATGCCCTCTAAAAGGTGAAGGCACTATAATAATGAACCATTGGGTGCTTGGATAGAGAAAGACCATCTAAAGTTTTGGGAGAGATGTTGTTGCGTTCTTAAGTCATCCTACAACAATCCTAGACATCTATGGGCTTCCTTCAACTGTCTTTCTCTCTCCTTTCTCTTTGCTTGCAGCATTGTAGTTAGGACTTTGATTTTCTATTTCTAAGTTAGAAGCATGACCTCACACACCTAGATGCACACCCATAGGGGTTTAAAACAACTTAGGCCCTTTATCTCCTCTAAAAGGTGAATGTTGTGTCATTGGTTTTGATGATGTCATAAGTCAAGCAAAATGTAATAAATATCTAACACAAGTCTTTTATATCATAGGAAAATTCATAAAGTCAAAAGCTCCTTTTAGTGTGTTGACTCTAGTTGCTCATAGGTCGACACACTTGTATCAATGAGTGAGTTACTGAAGTTTGGTGATGCACATGAGTCGACTCTATACAAAGGATAGGTTGACGCTTGATGGATTTCCAGTAGTGCAAAAATTCTAAGTATCCCATTAAGTCGACACTACTTGAAGAACAGGTCGACTCTAATGGTTTTCTGGCTAGCACTGAAGGAAAGGATTTGCTTGAGGTCGACTTCAGATGAGCATTAGGTCAACACTAATCAAGTTTCTTGTTAGCACTTAGAGAAAATATTACTTGAGGTCGACTCTAGATGAGGATCAGGTCGACTCTACCAGTCTACAAGAACAATGCTAGAAGAGGATCAGGTCAACTCTACTAGTCTATCAGGTCGACTCTTCCAGTATACAGATCGACTCCATATGAAGGATAGGTCGACTCTACCATTATGTGAGGTCGACACTAAAATGCTACAAGGTTAACTCTACTTCATAGACAATCAGTCAAACTGTAGTCACTTGGATGAGGTCGACTCATGAAGGTATGGAGTCGACTCTACTGAAGCTTTTTCTCTTATCCAAGTCAAGCTCTATGTGTATGCGTCGACACTATACTTAAGGAGTGTCGACTCTCTGACACTTATACTCCAGTGATGAAATGTGTCTGCCAGCGCTTAAGTTCTAAGCACGTGACCCGAGGCCCATGATTGGACTTCGGGTACACCTCACAAGGTTCTGGAAGATACCTCTTTTTGGCAGTAAAGTATCTCCCCAATTATTTGGGATTCTGTTGAGGGGCCCACCTTAGAAGATTCCGTGAATCAGATCAAAAGTAGCGCGTCGTCCTCTGCAAAAGATCACACACAGAAAAAAAAAGTGCAGTGATCTGAGAGCAAAAAAGTATAGAGAGAGCAAGAGCTTGAGTTCAGAAAAGAGTAGCAGACTTCAGAGCAGTCAACTGATCAAGAGGAGAGGAAGCTGGATCGCGTCTTCTTCCCGTATGATGACCTGCTGTTGATCAATTGAAGCAGAGCTTCGGAATTCAACCTACTTCAGAGATAATTGATCCTTGTGCTGCGACCAGAAGAGAAATTTGATGAGCTTAAGCCTGAGGAAGATGCAATTGGGAGTTCAAGGAGTCATCTGACTAGATCCAACTCCAGTCATATTTCTGCATTTCTTCAGAATCTCTCTAGTTTATTTTTTCGATTTCTTCCCTACACCAATCTGTTTGGTTGTCTGCTCCAGTTGGGGTAGACGGATTGATCTTACACTTTGTGTATAAGGATTGTGAGATTTGAAACAATCTCGAAGCTGTGAATCAGCGGTTTGTAAGAAGCTGTGAATCAGCGGTTGTGTGAGTGTTTCACACATTTGGAGTTGATAGAGAAGCCTCACTTGGTTTAGTGAGCGGTGGACGTAGGTCTCCACACTGAAGTCAAACCACCTTTAAAATTTCGCTTGCATTGTGTGGTTTGATGTGCACTGGTTAATTGTTTCGTCTGATTTGATCCTAGTCCTCGAACCCCCCCCCCCCTCTAGATATTCGTTTCATACACAACATGTGGTATCAGAGCTAGGCTCTCCATTCTTTTGGCTTAACAACCAGGAGAGATCTGTGTAAATGGAGTCTAGAGGTTATATTGCAGAAGGTCATTCTGTTAATAGACCCCCTTATTTTGATGGAACTAACTATGCATACTGGAAAACTCGCATGCAGGTGTTTTTGTGAGCACAAGATCATCAAATTTGGAGGGTGGTGAGTACGGGACCCTACGAGTTGTCAGAAGATGAAGAGAGTAGACTCCAGAGCATATAAAGAAGTCAAATGCGAACTGGAGTGCCATAAACATCATGCAATGCTCACTTCATCCCACGAATTTTCAAAGGTCTCATCATGTACAAGTGCAAAGGAATTAGAATCGCCGGATGGTGATTTATGAAGGTACATCAGAAGTAAAGAAACAAAAGCTAACATGCTAGTTTCTGAATATGAATCATGATGAAACAATTTCTAAGACGTATGGTAGATTAAGTCTGTTAACTAAGGATTAAAGATTCTAGGAAGACTTACACAGAACAAGAACTTGTCAGAAAAATTCTTAGATCTTTAACTCCTGTTTGGCACACTAAGGCTACTGTAGTTGAAGAATTAAGAAATCTATCTACCACATCTGTTGATGAACTAATCAGATCCTTGATGACTTATTAGTTGGGTTTGAAGAGAGCTGAAGAAGATGTTAAGAAGAAGAAGCCACTTACTCTCAAGGCAAGTCCCAATATCAAAGAAGCTACTGAAGAAAGTGAGTCATCTACCTTTGAAGATGATTCAGGTGAGTTTGCCCTCATTACAAGAAAATTCAGAAAATTCCTGAGGAAAGAAGGTAAGGGATTTCTGAAAAAGAAATCACAGGTAAAAAATTTCTCAAAGCCCAAACAGTATATGAATAAGAAATTTGACAGGGTGGTTTGTTATAATTGCATGAAACGAGGGCATGTGAAATTTGAATGTCCTGAACCTTTGAAGAAAGCACAACTCAATAGACAAAGAATAAACAAAAGGCTATGGTTGGGACATGGAATGAGGAAGAAGATGATGATGATGAAGAGAGTTCAAAAACTGAGGAATCACATACAAAAATCTGTCTGATGACAAGAGGAGAAGAAGGAGACGAAGAAGAGGAAATTCTCCATTCAAAGATTTCTCTTTCAGTGATTGAGAACATGTGTATTTTGAATTGCTAGATCAATATGATGTTAAAAAGGGAACAAAGTGCTTAAAAAAAATAAATCATATTGTTCATATATACTTTAATGAGAGAGAAGGAAAAAGAATTTGTTCAAGAAATCACTGCTTTAAAAAAGAAACTTTTGTGAATTGGAAGTCGAGAATACTGAAAATGTCCAAGAAATGGCTCTGGCTACCGAAAAATATGATGCATTAAAAACTGTGAACACTGAGATGAAGAAAGAACTTGAAATTCTTCAGAAAGAAGTGACCAGAAGACAAGAAGCTTTGGAAATTTGTGAGTAGTAAAAATTACTTGGAAGTCTTACTTGGAACTAAAGTAAACTTCAACAAAAGAAGTTGGGTTTTAATCCTTCAAAGAAGAAAGAAATAGGCACTCAAAGAAATGGGAAGATAATTTAATGGGAACACTCAAGAAATGAGAAAAGAGAAACTGCAAAAAATTCTGAGATTGGAAAAACCAATAAAAAGGATAAGTCAGGTACAGGAATCAAACCAATGCCTCAAGGGAACAATCTTGGAAATCACCTAATTGGGTAGGTCGACACTATTCTTATGGTAGGTCGACACCTTCCTCCACCATATCATAGAGCATGGTCAGGTGGACTCATGGTAGGTCAACACTTTCACACATTAGACCACTGAATAGTGGACACATGGTAGTCAACACCTTCTTACACCAGACCACAAAACATGTCTAGGTGGACTTATGTAGGTCGACACTATCCCTACAGAGTGTCGACACAATCCTACAGTCTAGATAGATCTGGTCAGTCTGAATATTCTAAGAGGTTTAGCAATCATAAATTTTTTGTTTCATTAAAGAAACACTGGTGAAACTCTGAAAGAAATTCATTAAAATGAAAAGAAACAATGTTCACCTGAAAATAACAGAAAAAATAAAAAACAACATGAAATAGAAACACCATTAACCCATAGTAAAAGGCAAGCTTGGATTCTAAAAAGACTGTTTTCCTATGTTCTTGAATTGGGTGATGTGAGGACCCAAATGTATTTGGGTTCCAAAGATTTTTCTTCGTGTGTTGCAGGTATGTCTTACAGCCAAGAACAACAGTGGTACCTTAATAGTGTTGTTCAAGACATATGACTTGGGACAAAGACAAATTCTGTTTATTGTCTGAGAAGAAAGTTGGTCATGTAACTTTTGGTGGCATCAACAAAGGTAAGATTTTCGGTTCAGGTACATAGGCAGAAATCCTTTAAGCTCAATTGATAATGTACTGTTAGTGGAAGGATTAGAGTACAACCTTCTGAGCATAAGTCAACTCTGTGACAAGGGTCACAAGGTAATTTTGATTCCCTTGTTGTACAATTTTTGAACGAATTCAAACTGTGTAAAATTTTCTAGAAATAGAATCAATAATATTTACATGGTTGACTTGGATGAACCTGAAAACACCAATTTATGTCTTACTGCCAGTAAAAATGATCTTGCATGTTTATGGCATCGTAGACTAGGTCATGCTAGCTGCAACTTGTTACATAAATTGGTTAAATTCAATATGGTGAAAGGCTTACCAGAATTTTCCTTCAAACAAAACTTTAAAATCTGTGAGGCATGCACACAAGATAAGCAAACAAGAAAATCTTTTAAAAGTAGATCTAAAAGTCTATCTTCCAAACCTTTTAAACTTATTCATATGGATCTGTTTGGACCCATAAGAACAAACAGTCTAAATGGAAAAAGGTTTGGATATGCCCTTGTTGATGATTTTTCAAGATTTACTTGGATTTTCTTTCTTGCTCACAAGAGTCATGCCTTCATGGAATTTCATTAATTCTATAAAAAATTCTTCATGAAGGAAAGTTCAAAATAATTTCAATCATGTCTGATCATGGAGGTGAGTTTGAAAATACTGACTTTGAAAAACTTTATAGGGAAGAAGAAATTTTCCACATATTTTCATCACCCAGGACTCCTGAACAGAACGGAGTAGTAGAGAGATAAAATTAAACACTTGTTGAAATGGCAAGGACCATGCTGATTGAAAGTGGTCTGCCTAGAAAATTCTGGGCAGAGGCAATAAACACTTTCTGCTATATCATAAATTGTGCAATGGTAAGGCCTCTTAGCAAAAAGACTCTTTATGAACTGTTGAAAGGTAAGAAACCTTTCATTGCTCATTTCAAAGTGTTTGGTGCAAAATGTTTCATCTTGAATAACAATAAAAGTGATTTGGATAAATTTGAACTTAAAAGTGAATTGGGGTTTTCTTGGTTATTCTGACCATTCAAGAGCATATAGAGTTTTTAATGTAAAAGACCAAATTGTTTAAGAATCCCCTCATATTACATTTGATGAACTTCATGATGGCTTATGCAGGAAAAAGGAAGACAGGGATTTTTTGGAAAAAGAAAATCAAATGATCAGAGGAAGGAATCTACAGCAAGTAAAATTCCAGATGATGACAATGGGCAAGAGACAACAGATGCAAACGAGAATAGAGATCATTGAACATCAAAATGTTTTAGATCATCCTCAGGAGAGCATTACTGGTAATCTATACTTGATCCCCTAGGACTAGATCTCATTTTAAAATCATTTCAGAACTTGATCAATGGCACTTGTTTCACAAATTGAACCTAAAAACATTGAAGATGTCTTAAAAGATGCTTTCTGGATTAATGCAATGCAAGAAGAATTGAATCAGTTTGAAGAAATAAGGTTTGGCATTTAGTTCCAAGACCTCTTCCCAAAGTGTCATTAGAACTAAATGGGTGTTCAGAAATAAAACAAGTGAAGAGGTAAAATATCAGAAATAAAGCTAAGCTTGTAGCAAAAGGTTATAATCAAGAATTTGACATTGACTTTGAAGAATCTTTTGCTCTAGTAGCTAGGCTTGAAGCATTAGAATTTTACTTTCATTTGCATGTGCTTAATATATCAAATTACATAAATGGATGTTAAAAGTTCATTTTTGAATGGCTTAATAAAAGAGGAAGTTTATGTTGGACAATCTCTTGGATTTGAATATACTGAGTTTCCTACCCATATTTTTAAGCTTGACAAAGCTCTTTATGGACTAAAGCAAGCTCTCAGGGCTTGGTATGATCCGTTGAGCTCATCCTTACAAGTAAAGGGTATTCCAGAGGTATGGTAGATCAAATCTTTTTACAAAAGTGCAAGAATGTGATATCTTGGTTGTAGCACCCCGAAAATTTATTATAAAATTAGAAATAATAACTTAATAATAGTAAATTTTATGCGCCATTATCATGTGTACAAAGGTACACTGAAAAATTCCATAAAAATCATAGTTCAATTCTAAATAATACTCTCAAATGACCCACAAAGAAATTCGTGCGAAGAAAAATCGATTGGCCAAGATTAGGTGTTTTGTGACTTATTATCGTAATTAAGAAAATAAGTCAGAAAATCATTATCACATATACTTAATGGAATCTAAAAATAGAATAAAAATTATGGTTGGACTTCAAACAATGGGTATTGACAATCCAATAAAAGAAATGGGCCAAAGGATGTCCTTTGGGCCACAAATAAATTCATGCTAGGAAAATAACCCAAAATTCAGAAATATTCACTAATAGACCATGATAGGGTAAATTCTCACCTAATAGACCACCATTAGACTTCAAACCAAGCCCAAATTCATGGTTACCACCTAAGGTAAGTTTCCATACCAATTCCATCACGAATTAGGGAGAGAAATCTCCAAGTTGAGGAAAGGTATACCAAAATTCGTGACTAAAGGTTTCCTAATCTAATTAGGCAACTAAAGGCCCCTCTCTCTATAAATAAAGCCTCTCTCTCCCATGGTGTCACGCCCCGAATATTTAGCAGCGGAATAAATACCGGGGGACGTGAACGATACAAACCGGCGTATCCCAGTTGAATAGTGCAGAGTGCAGTCGAATATAATGACACATTCAAGACTATAATATGGTCATCATTAGTATACTTTAATTCATTTCATTCAACTAGATACAACCTCACGTAAGAAGAATTAACCAAGGGTCCTATCATTCAAATAAACTTCCATACAAGTTTCACTATTACATAGACTACTCAAATTTCTATTTCTAAATTGTCATCTATTCTAGGACGGGTGCTCGTCACTCTTGCCCAGTCCCATCCGACTCCACGGGTTCTTCATCACTACCTGAAAAAGGGCAGGATGATAGGGGTGAGCAAACTAGCTCAGTAGGATTTATATCTCAATCACGTGCGGGCACTAGTATACATGATTAACATTTTATATAGGCAGATATGCTTATGAGTATGCTGACAATGCATGCTTTTCTAACAAGTTGAATATCAAAGTAGAACGGATATCATATCAGATCAATTGTCGAGTTCCATATACAATGGACAGATAATTCAAGATTAAAATCATGTCAGAAGAGATTGGCCATATTCAAACAGAGTTCATGTGTTCACAGAACAAACTTATCATATCATGTCAAGTCAAACTTATCAAGTCAAACAGGAGGCACGTTTCACAATCTTGCATGTCAGGTGTGCTATGCCAAGCACCAAGAGTCCATACTCCCTCGGTTAACAAGTACGTTGGGGCGCTCTTCCCAGGACCCGACAGGGCCCTATTGCACAGGCATTGTATCAAGTTTTGGACCGGAGTCCCACGATGTGCCGAACAAACATATTCATATTATGGCCACAAAGTTTCAATGACAAGCTCATAGTAAAAAGAACATGATCACTCATAGAGTCAAGGAATGACAAACAGCTCAAAAGAACAAGGCAGGATAACGTCGTATCTTATATTTCATAATTCATTAATGTCTTGACAAGAGGGTGTTTCTAAAGACAGATCATATGTAGAACATGTACTTTCCTAACATGTATGCATATGACAAATAATCCATTGAACACCGGAAAACATGAAACCATGAAAACTCATATGCAAATCACCACTAACATGTCCATACTAATCATGTATTCATCCCCACATTCATAACATATTCTTATCTTATCAATGACAATAAGCAAGATCACAAGATATCCAAGGATCATAAGAACATTCAAACTTTACACATTAGAATCATATTCATATCATTACCATTTACTTTAATGGTTTGATTTATTTTAAGTCCATGCATACTATATAACATCATGTACATGCTTGAAGACATCATGAAATGATTAGACCCAAATCATACAAAAATCTTGTAAGGGTAGTGTCGACACTAGATCAGGTGGTGTCGACACCATGCTCCAAACTCAAGACAAAACAGGCAAAACTGGTCAGGTAGTGTCGACACTAGTTCAGGTAGTGTCGACACAGTGCATCAAAATAAGGCAAAAATGTCAAGTAGTGTCGACACGAGATCAAATAGTGTCGACACTAGAGACAGCTTCCAGAAAACCTTCTGGCCAATATGGGACAGGGTGTCGACACTAGCACAGGTGGTGTCGACACTAGAGGCTTTCCCAGAACACCATCTGGGCTGTTTTGGGACAGCAGGTCGACACTGGCACAGGCAGTGTCGACACTAGTGGATTTCCCAGAACACATCTGGGCTGTTTTGGGACAGCAGGTCGACACTGGCACAGGCAGTGTCGACACTAGTGGCCCTTTCCAGAACAAAACACATGGTCATGTGGAACCCGAAAATATGTCTCATGAAGCGATTCACTTCTAACCCTTATAACTCTCAAAAAAATGACATTTGGATAAAACGTTCAACACAAAAGATAAAGATGACAACTAGTAGAAGAACTTGGATGTTGAGGGTTTGATCTAATTCGGTCTTGATCCCGAGAAAATATAGGAAGAACAAAAAGTCAATAGTAGCCCGAAATCGCAGTATCATGCAGAGACTCTCTTATCATGCTCTTAGCTCTCTAACCAAGGATTTTTGGACAAAACGTCCAAAATAGAAGATGATCGTGACTTCAAATAGAAGAACTTTCATGAAGAAAGTTTAGTCAAATTTGGTCTTAAATCGTGTGCACAATATGACGAACGAGAAAAGCCCTAACGGTGCAAGACTTCGGGAAAATCACCAATACACGATGATACTCCATGAAAATTCGCAAATCAAGTGCAAATGATCCTAGACTCAAATAACTACATGTTGACATTAATTTTTCTTTAATCTTGGCCCAAGAACACCTACCTTTACGAGATCTAAAACCTGTTGATGTTCTGGACACACAAGGATGCAGGGGATGAAGCTCCGATTCCCAGCCTTTCTCCTGTTCCTCAGAAGCTCTTGCTTACTTCCAAACGACTCCAACTTCGTGTTAAACCTTCCCCAAGAGTTTAGGGACGAGTTCTTATAGTTTTAGGATGTTGTTAAGAGTCCTAATGATGCTAGGAAAGGGGCTACGAGCTCTGTTTCCTAGTTTCCAGAAAATCTGGGATTCCTTACTTAAAAGAGGTAGCCAAGGTTTAGGAAACCACTAATTGAGATTGAGTTCGGTTTTGGCTTACCTTACAAGATATCATCCATAATATGACTCTAAATTACCCTCCCTAATTACTGCATAATTACATACACGAATTTCTGGGCATTTTCTGTCCTAGTTTGTTCATATCCTTGGGCCAAATATGCTCTATTGGCCCAATCTTTTAATAGGTCATTAACACATGGTATTGGAAGTCTCTCCAATACGTTTATTTATTTTTATCCCTCTATCTTTCTAAAGTTTTTAATTTTCTAATTTCCGGTGTTACACATGGATGACCCCTAGGGTTATTGAAGGCGTGCTTGGAGGTAGTGGTGGCTGGAGATCTCAAGGAGAAGGCTGGAGCAAGGAGGAATCCCGTGCTCTTCCCAACTCGGATCTGCACAACCTGCACACAAGAGTTAGATTGATATCATCAAAGGTTAGTGAAACCTCGACCAAACTATGCAAGCCATATACCATTGGAAAGATCTTTGAGTCTATTTTCTTACGACACTATTTGCCCAATTTCTACCCAGTAGTTCGTGAGTATTAAGTGTTCTCCTATGACTGGTCGAAACTAGGGTTTTCTAGAGGACGTCATTTCTTCTAACCAAAAGGTAGGTCTTCTCTAGGCCAAACTCTAATTAAACTCGTGCATGCTTGCATACATATGTTTAGATCATGTTTATTATTTTCCATTTTCCCCAATTTATGTCATGGTGTGCCATCGAATAAATCTTATATCATCATAGTCGTCTTTCTGCCTAATGAAACCCTTGCACAATCTTAAGAGTCCTCTACCTCTCATCTGAGTCGTTTTCAGATCAAGCACTCAACATGAATAATGTCCCCCTTTGAGTCTACTTTCAAACAAGACTGAAATCACTCTATTTCATGGTGTGTGTAGAGAGCAGTGACCGAACATCTCTACTATGTCAGTTTTCTATGGTCTTCCACAGAGTCAAGTTGACCCAGTAAATGTGATTGGTTTTCTAATTCCTCGTTAAAGTAGTTAGCTTAGTGAGATAGCAATCCAATGAACTTAGTTTCATAATTTTTCATACTCTATATTGCGAGTTATAAGCCTTAGAAGTGCCCTATATCAACCCAGTCAAAGTAGGTCGAATTGGGTGCATTTGGCAACCCAAAACCCCTGTTCAGAAGGCGACGTATCGACCTGTCGCGTTCAGAACGTGACAGGTTTGCTGTCGCAACCTATCCTCTACGCAGTGTTCGCTTAATGGCTATAATTATTCCTACAGACCTCGGATTGACGAGCCATTTTTTTTTGTTGGATTCCTTATTCAAAGGGCTTCAAGATTGGTATAGTCATGTGTCAAATTTGCATAAGAAATCAGTGAGTTATGACTTGAGGAAGTGAAGGGATGGGACTGCATTTGCTTTCTAAGGGTCATACATCTTGGTTTTCATCGTTTTGCATCGTTTCTTCGCATGTGTGAGTTTGATCTATTCTAGGAAGGTTCTATAAGGTCTTATCATGCATTAATTTACCCATGAATAAGTAGTAAGATTTTCACATGATTCTAATTGAACTTAGTGATTGATCATGCTCGCTACTTGCCGATTGTCCTCTCTTCTTTCCTTGATAGCAAACTTGCTAGAATAATCACATGAAAACTTTCTAAAATTGGTTATGCATGATTTTTATTTCCTGATTAGCACCTTTGTTACTTACTTAATGCGAGGTTTCCATAATCGGATTTACAAGACACCTCACACATGCACTTGAGTGATTCTCACGCGCGGCACGCGCATAACCTTTGCACGATAGGAAAGCCCCTTTCTTGGCTTGTGGGACTCTCTGTCAGATATTCCTTCTATCGGACTAGTGACCCCTTGACCAAGGCCTCCGTAAGTCTCCTCTGACCATGGATTCCTACATGGCCGACGAGCAGGTTGTACCATGAAGTTTTTCGATGTTAGTATGCACCTCTCTATCTCTCTCCCTCGTCTTGAATTTCTCAAAGCTATCGACAATGACACATGAAAACAAGTTATTAATAGAAATAATGCAAAAGCCACCGTTATGCTGCCGAATTCTTTCTTGATCATTGTTATCAAAAAATACCGTTCACTTGACTTGTTTGTCTTGAAACCATTATGGACACGACACTATGACACTCCGAACCAATGTTATTTGACAATCATTACCTTCTTGACAATCTTGTTCATGTTACATGCTCTTGAACTCGCTCTCATATGATAGTCTCGAACTACTAGTGACATTGTCCCATGACATGATTGTACTAATGTTCTCGGGCATCCCGACATGACATTCTTGAACTCTTGAAAGTACTCTCTTGGAACCCTTTGAGTTGTGCTGCTCTACTGTTTTGTACTGTTCTCAACTGTCTAGTGCTATAACAGGTCTTGTGACTCTACTGGACTTGAATGCATACTGCTGAGGGCACGGAGAGGGTCCGAGGGGCTCCAATCTAGTTCTGGGGGCAGAGAACCACCCGAAAATACCTGCAGGGGCTAATGACGGTGTCTGCATTTGCACCGGTTCTGACTGTTCTGATTTAACTAGACATCTGACTGTTAACCTGTTACTGTTAGTGTAAACCCGACTTCCTGGCTTTTCGTCTGGTGCCCTGGATGACTGGCCACTAACGCGTACAGGCTGGGTGACGCTTAGTGTCACATCGTTGGTGTTCGACGCGTCAGTCATCCCTGTTGCGACACAGGTGTGCACCGCGTACTTGTCGCGCCCAGTTTGCCCGTCGCGTTCTTGTCGCGACCGGCCAATGGGTCACGACAGATTTATCGTGTTCCGCTGTGCGGTTGTCTGACGCCTGTCAAGTGGCAGGTGTTTTAGTACAGCCTGTCGCGTTGTCGCGGCGCCCGTGGGGGGTGCGTTCTTGTCGCGGTCCATTGACCCGTCGTGTTAAGGTTCTTAACGCGACGGGGCAGTCCGTCGCGTCTCGGGGGCCGAAGGCTAAAAGCCTTGGCCGACGCCCCTTTCCCCCTTCTCTCCTCTTCTTCCCTTTCCCCTCTTCTACGGTGATGGGGGAGGCTCCCCTCCAGCGATCGGGGCGTGGTGGTGTCGACGGGCTCGTGTCGAGCGGCGGAGCATGCGTGGAGCGAGGAGGAGGCGGCCGTGCGTCGTGAAGGCCCCCTATGGGGTTCGGTTCTTCGTGAGAGGTAGGGATTTCTTGTGCCCTCTCTAATCCGGGTTGATTGGAGCCCTCGTGGTTGGTAGAATAGCTGTTTAGCTTTCCCCATGCTCCCTCCCCCGTGTGTGCATGTTTGTAGCTCGTGGGCGGCCCCGGGATTGAGGATCCCGGCGGTATGTCTCTCAACTGATGTTGCGACCGCGGTGCACGTCGCGACACCAGTAGAGGCGTCGGCCCAGTCGGGCGCAACCTTATCGCGACGCAGTTGGCGGTCGCGATAAGGTTTGCTGTCGCGGCGCGCTATTCGGTCGCGATAGGGTTCCTATCGCGACGTGTCTCCCTATCGCGATGAGGTTGGTGTCGCAGCACCCTTCCCCTTCGCGATGAGATCGCGACGGCCTGTGGGGGCGCGACATTACCTGTGTTGCCTCGGGTAGTTCCGTGGCCCGGTTTGTGTGTCGGCGTGTGCCCCAGGGCATGCTTTGCCCTTAGGACCTTCTGGTAGGGAACGTGGCTGGTTGCCTCCCTGCATTCAGTGGCCGAAGGTGACGCCTTCGTGGCCGTGTCCTGGCAATGGTGCTAGGAGGGTCGCATCTAGCTAATAATCGATTGACAGGCGATCCATCGATTATCAGCAGAGCGACAAGTTTCTGTGCTAGCTGGTAGTGTTCCGAGACTCCGACTTTCTCGTGCGAGTTTTGGTTGGCCGACGGCCCTCTGGAGGGTCCATGCGTGCCTCTCGCTTGCTGGGCTTGTCGTGTGTTATAAGCCAGCAGTTCGGCGTGGTTTTATTGTGCTGCCTCACCTGCTCGCCCGTGCTTGGCACTTGAGAGCTTGTCCCCGATCTGAGAGGTTGTTACCGTTACCTGAGACCCCCATCTCGGGAGCCTTTGAGGGAGCATTCGGGGCTACGAGCGTGCTCGAGTTGACACCCTAGTGTGGCGGGCTCTGGAGTTGAGGGGAAAACGGTGGTTTGGACAACGGCGCTGAGTTGTTTGTAGAGATCTCTTGTTTGGGGCGGGACATCAAGGTCGTTGAGGCCGTGCTTGCGGTGAGACGTCGTTCTCACCTGGTTGTTGCATGGTCTCGACGAGTGTACCGAGGGTTACTTCCGCTGTGTGCCCGACTCCGTTGGTTTCTCTGCGGGAGTCGTGTGTGTGGCCCGACCTCGTTGGTGGTCGTGGCATTGCACTGTTCTCTTCCGCTGCTTAGTAGTATCATGCTGTAGGTGTTACTCGCTTTACAGCTCTCCAGTGTATTTTCTTTATTTTTGGAGTTCTACTGCTCTGGCTGGTGAGGGACTCGTAATCCCTACTGGGCCTTGTTCGTGAGGCTCACCCCCCTACTTCCTTCAGCTAGGGGATCATCGTCGCAGGAGCTCTATGTCGGACGGTTGCGGAGGCGGTCGAGGCGCCGTGTGTTTGTCAGCAGCAGTGAGAGTGAGCGTTGTGAGCTCTTGTAGCCGAGTGAGCTGAGAGTTGTGCTTTGCAAGTCCTCGGGGTATGCCCCTTAAGGACTGCACCTTTCATCTTGTGCCTGTGCTTTTGCTTGGGACACGTTGTACAGACCTTTGTATATTGTACATATGGTTATAGTTATGTAAATTCAATACATATCTCACTAGACTATTTCTTCTAACCCTTCCGGATCTTCAGATCTGTGGGTGGCAGTGCGACCCTCGGGATCCCTGGCGAGGGCCAGGAGGTCGGGTCGTTACAGTTGGTATCAGAGCGAGGAGTCTACTAAGATTTGTGAAGAGTTAATAACTATAGCTGTCCCAAAGAAAGGTACTAGTGCGCTGCTGGCACCGTCTGACTAGTGTTAGGCTTGTGTTTCAAATGTTTCTCAGGTGTGTGGCTTCCCTGCATGATTCGTGCGCGTGCTGCAGGTTGCAGTTGTTGTTGTGCCATGTGCGTGGCGAGTGGATCGGTCGGCGTGTTCGTGCCGTAGCGGCGCGGTTTGCGTTGGACTCGCTGGCTGTAGCACCCCGAAAATTTTAACTATATAAAAAAAAATTTTGAATAAATGGAAATAAATAATTTCCATAATATCAAAGCAATTAAAACATACGAATCATTATCACATGTGCCAAAACACGTCGGAAAATCCGTAAAAATAGGAAATCAACCCCACACATTATTCTTAAGGGTTCCACGAAGGAATTCATGCGATGAAAAATCCGATTAACCAAGTGAACATCACATGGTGACCAATTGTCCGAATTAGGAAACAAGTCGGAAACCGTTTAACGCGGAAATACGACGCAACCAAAAATGAATAAAAGTGTTGGATAGACTTCCAACATTATATATTAATGACCCAATATCTTAATTGGGCCAATGGACCACATATGACCCAAAAATCAAAGAAATCTAGAAAATGCATGGAAATTCGTAACCCTAAATAGGCTGAAATTAGAAAGGGGTAATTAGGGTTTAATTGGGGTGCAATCATGCACTTTTAGCAATCCAAATTCGTGCTTACCACCTATGGGGGTTGCTTGATGGCCAAGACACTCAAAGGAGGAAGAAATAATCAAAATAGGAAACCAACATGCCAATCCCGCAACCCTTCTTTCCTAGTCATAATAGGACTCCTAAACACCATGTTTATTTAAATACTCTGCACCCAAACCCTAGGGACGAGTTTAGAACTTGCTGGGGTCGTGTGGAGGAGCTCTTGGTGGCTGGAGAGTAGGATCAAGCATACCAAGCTCATCTTCTTCCCTCGTTCATCTCGCTACGACCAGCACAAACACCTTCTTGAAGCCGATCAAAGGTAGGCCAAACCTAAATCCCATCGTGCAAGGCTTATACCCCTGGAAAGAGGGTCGAGCCTACTTCCTAACCCAAGTGGAATGCCCAAATTCCATGCAGTATACACGGAGTATTAAGCGTTCTCCTCCAAGTGGTCTGAACACGGGTTTTCTGGAAGAATGACTTCATCACCCAAAGGGTAGGTTTTCTCGGCCAAATCTTAACATCTCCTATACCAAATGTGTAGAGCATCAAGTTAGCTTTCATTGCCCTCTGGTTTCATCGAATTTCATTTAGTAGATTTTGAATTATAAGCGTTTTTCCAAAGTCGTGCATTGTTAGGACTTTTCCTGTTCTTCGTGTGTTGTCTATGATTCAAGAGCAA
Organism: Colocasia esculenta; assembly: GCA_014218235.1. NCBI lineage: Eukaryota > Viridiplantae > Streptophyta > Magnoliopsida > Alismatales > Araceae > Colocasia > Colocasia esculenta. The sequence continues at coordinate 44,475,199 of CM024754.1, forward strand.
ATTAGAATAACTCATAACATGAAAGTTATTCTACTAGTTATCTCTTCAGGTTTTGTGTTGAACGTTTTGTCTAAATCTCATTAGTTAGAGAGTTATAAGCACGGTAATAGGATTGCTGTAGGAAACTACGTTGTCAAGTTTCACTTGGTATTACATTGTGTTTGACTTGATTAAAGTCTATCGAAATCATCCTTATTTTCTAATTCCGATTTATTGGAAGTACCCTTGCATGTCTAGGTTGTTTTTAAAACTAGTTTCATTATTTTTCATGCACTGTACAATTTGTTCTCTATTTTAGAACAACCTTGTGTCAAAAGAAGGAAAGTCTGGTCCGCAATCCAAAGCACTGTCCTTGCTGTGTCAGAGTCAGGCACGGACCCTGTGAACGCGACGGCCCGATAGGTCGCTTTCAGAGGTCTTGTTGCGACATCCTCTAGTCACCTTCTGAATGCGACGTGCGCTCCGTCGCTATCTGCCTGCCTGATCTGACTTCCCTGTCGCGATGCTCACACCCCTGTGTCGCCTTATGGTCCCGACCTGTCGCCTTCCTTACATGAGCCTGTCGCGATCGACTCCGGCCTGACAACACCCATGTCGCCTTCCTCTTAGGTGCATGTCGCGATCTGACCCCGGGCCTGACAGACCCTGTCGCCTTCCTTATATGGCTATGTCGCGATCTCAGGATTTTTACCCGAACCACGTGTTTTCTTGCAAAGTTTTCCGCATATACCCAGGTCTGTTTAAATGTGATATTTTCTGTGTAAGTTGCCTGTCTTGGTCTGATCATTACATGATTGTTATTTAATGGCTTAAAAGCGATTAACCCATTTAAAAGCTTTAATTACATGAATGCTATTCTAAGTGCTCCTTAAATGTTATGATCCATTCATGCTTCTTGTGATTTAATCTCCTACTGTTCTTCCACGTTTAAATGATAATGGTTATCATAAAATCTTGCAACCCATGATTAGTTAAAGTGCATAGTTTATTCCACGTTATATGGTTAAGTGCTTCCCGCGAGTTTGAGACCGATAGTTTGTGATTGAGAGACGTACATCACTACACACTTGCACGATTAGGCAGCCCCTTCTGGGAAATTGGAAACTCTCTACCGGTCATTCCGAATCGTTAGACTAGCGACCTTTTCACCAAGGCCTCCGTAAATCTCCTCTGACCATGGATTCCCACATGGCCGACGAGTTGGTTGTACCATTGAAGTTCCCTGAAGATAGCACGCACATCCTTTCTCTTCTTGTTCTCGAGTGTGACTTACAAACTGGACTAAAGCCATTAATGTAAAGATTGAACGAAGTATAAATCGTACCGTTATGCTGCCGAATTTATCTCTTGACCATTGTACTCATGAAATCATGTTCAATTACTTATTTCTTGTTCTCCTCATCATCATGAACATAACATTACATACGCTTACTTATTGAAACTCTCATTGGCCATTATTAATGACTGTGGGTATCTACATTTAAAATGTTTTATGAGATTGCTGACAGGGCACGGCGTGTGTCCAAGGGCTCCAGTCTAGCCCCAATGACGACGAGTCATAAATATACTGTTAACCATGGGGTATAATGATTACTAGCGTTGCATCTGCGCTGGAGTCCTGCTTGCTTGTTGAATGATAGATACAATAACCACATACACGTGTCCTAGTGTACATTCTTGATGGATCTTTTCTCTGTGTACATTAGTGTCTACGTGCCTGATTAGTGTTACTCGATCGTGCTCGTACATTCTTGCTTGCTTGCTTGCGTGATATGGCCATCCTGCATTTAATGCAATTAGTGATATCTTGCGTTCTTGACATCAAGTGAAATCTTGCGTGCTTGTACAAAGTGATCTATTACTAGTTCTATCTTGTGTCATTGTTCTCAAATATTGTTCTATCTTGTTCACTCTATCTAGCTTGTTTTATATATATCATGTTTTAACGAGTTTTACTCGTACCTACATATCATTCATCGTACTTGCCTAGTTCTAAATTGTTAATCACTTATATCATTGCCCGCACATTGAGATAAATCCTACTGGGCTAGTTTGCTCATCCCCTACTTTTACCCAATCTAGGTGACTATGAAGCTCAAGGAAGAGCAAGTCGAGAATGGGAATGCGTCCGAGTGAAGAGCGTTCCACTTATGAGTCTATCTAGTTAGTATTTTGAGTGTTAGAACAATGTAGTAGGAAGGAGGTATTATGTACTTTTGCTTTTATTGAGTCTTAGTCCTGTAATGGTTCCATTTGAATACAATAATTGAGACTTGAATACAATTTATATTGAGTTCGACATTTGGGCCCTATTATGATGTTGTGTTGATACACATTTAGTGCGTGCTAGCTAGAGGCTTATTTGCCGACTGTCCACGTCTCGAAATACCGACTCAAAATTAATTAACAATATCTGCTGCGTAATTCTCGGGACGTGACACTGGCAGTGGTCTTTCCTGTGTGGAGGACGCTTGCAGGCAAGTCTAGGTGCGGTGCTCCTGGTCATCTTCGGCACATTCGAGTGTGTGTGCGTCGCGAAGGCTGAGGGAGCCTGCTGTGGTGTGGCCTTCATCGTGCAGAGTTGTTGCTTGTGGAACCGGTGGAAGGTGTCTCTACCTTGTTGGCTGCCCCGTTGTTGTTGGGGTGTGTGTTGTGGTTGTTATGTGTGTGGTCTCCTATTTGTGCGATGTTGTGCACTGTGCTCTGCTTAGTCGCATTGTTGCTCGAGCTAAGAAGATGTTCTGTGTGCCGTGTTGCATCGCTGGTTGAGCGCTGTGACACTTGCCTGTGGTTGTTGTCGGCCTGGTGCTGACTGGTTATGAGCTCTGGTGAGGTGCTCCCGGAGTCTTTCTCTGTTGGTTCTGGCGGAAGTGAGGTTTCCCCAGAACTATGTTGTGCTCGTTTCTGGTTGCTGTTGCGTTGCCCTCTAGGCTGAGGTGCATCGCTTGGTTTCCCTGTATTCTGGTGAGGTTTTCCAGAACTGTTTGCTGTTGTCATGGTGAGGGTTCTCTCAGGACTGTTTCGCACTTGTTTTTACTGTTGCCATGCTACCTCGGAGTCTAAGGTGTGTTGTTGATTTGGCTGGTGCGTTCTGGTGAGTTTTCCCAGAGCGGTGCCTTAGTGGTTCTAGTGGAGGTTCTCCCAGGACCTGCTTGCATTGCTTCTTCAGTTCCGCTTGCTGCAGTGTTCTCTATGATGGTCGTGTTGTTTGTTGGTCGTTGGTTGTGCATTCCGGCGAAGGTTCTTCCTAGGATCGCCCTTTTGTCACTTCTGGTGGAGGTTATTCCCAGGAGTGCTCTGTGTTTGTTTGGGCCACCGTTGTGTTTCCCCTGTGGTTCGAAGTGTGCCGTTTGGTTGGGCTGCGTTCTGGTGAGGTTCTCCAGGACGGCTCTTGGCGCTTTTGGTGGAGGTTCTCCCTAAAGCTGCTTCGTGTTGTTTGGTTGTCACTGCTCTCTCTCTATGTAGAGATGAGCTGTCGTTGTTTCCGGTTGACTATCTGTGTTACAGTCTGCGTGGGCGTTGTCGGTCAAGGTGTGGTGCGCTTGGCCATATCTAGTTGCTGCGTTGGCCAACTTGTCTCGTTGTTCGTTTCCAAGTTTTCTCCCGTCGTGCTGGTGGACTTTGTGTGTTCCCACGGCGCAGGTGGTTTGCTTCATTTTCTCGCATCCTGCATGCTCGCCCAGATGGTGGTCTGGTGAGTGCAGTCGGTGTCTGGATGGTTGTACTTCTTATGGAAGTACCAGTCTTGCGTTGTGGTTTTATCTCTCCCGTGTGCGGAAGAGACTCGTTGTGTGTGTCTCCTTCCTCTGCTTTCCGTTGTTGCTGAGGGTGGCGATGCTCCACTGTGGTGTTGTGTTTCCAGGGTGCGCATCGTTGCGACCTTCTGGTGGAGTCATCTTCCCTTGAGTCATTTTTGGGTTGAGCTGGTTGCTCCCCTCGTGCTGTCGTTTCCTTGTTGCACCATGGGTCGGTGGACCCATTCATGTCGTTTATCGTTGATTATTTCTTGCTGCCTGCCTGAACAATTTGGAGCACTGGGTCCCTGTTGGTTTAGTGCGAGTAGTACCGTTTTCTGTTGGGCTGCAGGCATGAGCGTGCCCTGCTGTGTGCACCGGTCTTTTTGCTTGCTTGCTCGTGCGAGCGTTTTTCCCGGTGTGTGTGCTCAATTGTGCCTCGGCTTGTGCCTTGAAGGCTTTTCGTGTCGTCATCTTGGTGTTTGGCCTCTCTATCGGTCGCGATAGAGGTGGTGCCTCTTGATCTTGCGCTCTAGGGAGTCGCTGTGTTCTTTTGCTCCCCATGCGGCAGAGTCGATGCTTCGTGTTTTTGTGCCTTAAGGGCTTGGGCCGCGTGGCCTGTTATGCCCTCTCAGGCTTGCAGTTACTTGCGTGTGGCTTTTGGCAGGTCTTTGGTGAAGGGTCTTTCTAGTTAGCCCATAGTATCGTTTCGATCGCTAGTGCACCTGTGTGCACTTTGCTTAGTTTTGGTGCTTATGGTAGCACCGTGTGCTCGTGCTCGAGTATTTTAGTTTTGTGCCGTCTGGAGCTTGGGTGCATTGTGTTGTACCTTGGGTGGCTCCCGGTGTTGGTGATAGCACCATGTGCTGTGCCGGGTGTCTGTTCGTGAGATTTGTGTCGTCTCACGACTTCGCTTGGTGTTGGAGGCGTTGAGCTTTCCGCCTCTGGGACACTTTGTGCTGGCCTATGTAGCAACCTGAATTTTGAGAAAATAAAAATTTAAATAATAATTAAAAACTCAACTAAAGGGATATTCAATAAAAGAGCATTAAATAAAACCCATTAAATGGAAAAGAGTAATGGGCTTTGCTTAATGGATCCTCTAGAACTTATTGGTCAAAATATGAATTTACAAATAGTAAATAAAAAGAAAATACCCTAAATTCGGAGTCTAAATATCTCCTAAATAGAAAAGGACTCTTTAAGCATTAAAAGAGGCATAAGAGTTGGAATTGGATTCCTAAGCCTACCCCTTATGATTTAGCACGAATTTCGATCCCATCCTAACCTAAATAGAGTTTGGAAAGCAAGAAGGAAGGTTAGAGTTAGGAAATCTCGTAATTAAAGAGCAATTAGAATAGAAGTAGGAATAGGAACCCATACATGCATAAATACATCTCTTAACCCTCTTGGCCGACCCTAGCTCGTTGCCAAAGGTTGTTGGACGGGAGAAGAGGCCAAGGAGGAGAGGATCTTGTGGGGAGAAGGAGTTCTTGGAGCTTCTTCCTCGTTCGTGGAGATTTTAACCCTAGAAGATAAATCGAGTCAAAGGTAGGCATTCTCACAAGCAAAACTAAATCAAATCCATCTATAGGTAGTTCCAATCACAAGGAACAAAAGCCCTCTTGTTTCATAATTTTTCATCCAGCCAATCTTTTGTTCTTGATTTTAGAAGTTCTGCAAGCATGATAACTCTGAGTCATCATGTTTGAATCATATCTCCATGTACACTTGATCCCATGCTACGAAATTTTTACTGTAGACACTCATGTTGTTAGGGATCTTTTGCCCCTGAAGCCCTAATTTTTGTTGAGCATGTTGCTCGAATTAAATCCATCTTGCTCTCTATATCATGTTCTGTGTTACTCGTTATTGTTCATGCTCAACCCTTGTTCAAACCATGCTCTCTCTCTAATTCCTATTTGCTGGAAGTACTCTCGCATGTCTAGTTTCATATGCCACTAGTTTCATGATTTTTCATCGTGTATACAATTAGTTATAATTTTTTGAACGACCCTGTATCAAAATCTGATATTTCTGGACCGCAATCCAAGATAGAGCACAGAACTCTGTCAGACTCAGGCCATGGACCTGAGAATGCGACGACCCGATAGGTCGCGTTTTCAAGCCATCGCGACGCTTTCCTTGTCGCGTTCTGAACGTGACAGTACCCTACGTCGCGTTCTGGCCTTCTGTCCTGGCAGCCCTGTCACGACCCTTTTCAGGCCCTGTCGCGATCTGCCCTGACCCTGTCGCGACCCTTACTAGCCTTGTCACGTTCACAGGATTTTTGATGAAAACCCATAAAATTATTGCTCTCACTTTTTAACAGTCATACACGCAGTAAAAACACCCTTTTTTAAAATGGAGCTATATTGAATGCTTTAAAATACATATTCACGACTTCTTTTCTATCTATGATTTTTCTTACACATGCACACACATGAACTATCCATATATGGCTGAAATCTGGCATAAAATATCTCATAATGTATCTGGTAAATTATTGCAATAAAGTATATTAATTGTCCTATTTTAAAGGACTTGTATTCGTTTCTTGCGTTCCCTTGCACAAGGCCTCCGTAAGTCTCCTCTGATCATGGATTCCCACATGGTCGACGAGCCAGTTGTATCCTAATACCCATTACACCTTAGGGATCGATATGATCCAAACGGCTATTAGAAGTTTGCTCTTACCTTGAATCACGTCGGTCCTCTGGACTTGTGCATAACATGGCCAGCGGGAAGATTGTGAATTCCACCTGACTGCCAATACGACGTGCGCGTGTTGTGCAACTGTTACTATCGCCTGTTTACTCGTTGTTTTACGTGATGTACCCTTAGCTCTATCTATACTCTACTCGCTCGTCTATTCACGTTCTCTCTACTATCTCGTCTATTCATCTAGTGCTCTTAACTATTCTTGGTACTCTATGTTGGCCATTGACTGATTGTCTAAAGATACAATATAACCAATGTCTGGCAATATATAAAGGGCCCGATCTGGTCCTGGATGTGCACCCGAAAATGCTAGTGCCCATGGGAGTTAAATGATCAGAGTGTTTGGCATTACACACAAATGCTATCTATCTCGACTATCTTATGACAATCAAAACACAAAACGTGCTATACTCTCTCGATGTCTAGAATGACAAACAAGTGCTATACTCATCGTGCTATTATTATACTTGTGCTAGTTGTGCTATGGCCATCCTGCTATTCGTGCTATACTCGATACTTGTGCTATTTTTGGAAACTATACTCGATCTCGTGCTATTGTGCTATCCTGTTACCTGCTGTGCTATCTCTTGCTATATTTTGACTCTCTTGTACCTGCTATCTTTAGATACTCTGCTATTAAATGAGTTAATTATTTCAAGCCTGCTTGAGCCTGAGATTTAAGTCCTACTGGGCGTTATCGCTCACCCTACGTTATTTGATGTTGTGTTCTCAAGTGAGACCGAGGATGACACATACACTCACGAGAAAGGGAATAACCAAGAGTGAAGCCAGGAGTACCCTCGAGTCATTATGTTATCTTAGAGTTGTAGTTAGTTATTTCCTTTTATTGCAATGTAATTGGGCCCTATAGAATGGCTCTGATATTAGTGGTTGTAACTAGACATTTGAAAAGTTATTAATGAGATAGATTTGCTTTAGTATTATTCAATGTGCAATGGTTTGATGTCTAGTATTCGCTCTATACCTTTTTCTTGCAACTGCCTTCGCGCTCTGATATTTGCTCAGATGGTTGGGGACGTCCGTCAGCCTCAGGAGATCGTCATAAGACGTCCGAGCACGCTTAGGACCTTCGTAGGAGCCTCCTCACCCATAGAAGCATTTGGAGCTCTCTTCATGGCCATTGGAGTTTGCAAACTTGAAGAGAAGAGGAGGAAGGTGTGAGCTTCGAATTTGGACCTCTCACCCCTTATTTATAGAGGCTTAAGACTCCTATTCATGATGGGAGAAGGTTCAGAAGAGTTGATACGAGTGGAACTTGGATTAGAGAGCTTTAAGAGTCCCAGTGGGAGTCAAAATGAGATTTTCGGATTGTTGTTTTGTGCTCTGGCCGCAAATCCTGTGGTCGCGACGCATCGATACGTCGCCTTAAGGTGGCGACAGCTTAAGCGTCGCTTTCTGATCTAGGTCGCGACACACCTCTGGTCGCGTTCTGAGTGGGGTAGCGACCCATATCTTGTCGCGTTCTGTGTGTGCGTTTTGCTGCCTATTTCTTTCACACAATCATCAATTGCCATTCCAAGATGTGTTTACACTTATGCTCTGAAAATCTTTCCATTATTTTGGTGCATTTCGAGTTTGTATCCTGTATTATGTGTTTTTATTGCTTTAATTATTGTTGAAAATCCATAAATATCAGAAAATGCAGAAAATAAAAAAAAATCCAAAAAATTCAGAAAATCCAAGAGACGGCTCGTCAGGTAAGTGCAGGTAAGTATTTCTAACCCTATCTCTGCATTACTATATGGTATCTACGCTATTATATCATCTCAAGGACCGGCTGGTTCTCAGTGTGTTCTGGGATCTGAGTTCCCCTTCACCAAAACAAGGATGATCTAGGTACACATTGTTAATCGCTGGATAGGCCGTTAGATGGTATGACTCGGGGATGATGGATTCTATCGCACCCGGGGATGCGAAGTGTCTTGACCCTTGCTCGTATTGTCTAGCAATATTATCCTTGAGTATTTGCTATTTTCTCATTTTCTTTGCATTTATTTTTATGATTTCTTTTCTTTTAGCCCAGCATGCATCATTTAGGAGTTTTGAGATTCATGCTTCATGATTTGTCAAAGTCAACTTCTCAATGATGTTTTCAACCAGACCCTCATTTCCCAAACAAGGATTTCCATTCCGAATTTGAAAGTTTTCCTCGAGCTAGTTGCTCGGTTCAATTTGCCAGTATGGTTCCTGCTCAGGATTCCTCTCATCCCCATTCTTATAACAGTCATTCCTTATCCCTCTGATCCGCTCATTAGTCGTGAATCGCTCGAAGGCCAGAGTCGAATCGACCCCCGGGCAGCACCCAATCCCCTAATGAACGAAACCTGCAAGCTAAAGATAGCCAGGGTACCTCTTGAATCAAAGAGGTTGATCATTTCTTTTCTTTTGATCTTTATTCGTCCTAATTGGAACCATCCTCGCACTCTGTTCCCAGCCATGTTCGAAGATAGCTGGATAATTCTTGCTGCTTATTCGCTCAGAATGGGTGTCTCTTTACCTTGATGCCCGGTTTTCATCTCGTTCCGCTTCACTACGCTACACCTTCATTTCATGCCATCTCCGCTCCATTATCGCTCCACTCCCTTGCAAAGCAGGCATCAAGGAGGGGCAATCTGTAGACACCCATTTCTGACCCATAAGTCGAGCTAAATTCCTCGTCATATCATTGATGCCCCGCGTTGGCTCATCATTACCAAGCTGGCTTTCTCCGATCATGATATCTTCTTCAGTAGTTCATCGCCCTGGTGGGTTCTCCCTGGTCAAATCAATCAATCTTCATCATCATCTCGTAGCTCTCTGGGTTAGGAATCCGGCGTTTTAAACCGCGCGTCAATCTGATGCCGTACACGGAGATCGGACACTTTGTATGGCCATATGCTGAAAGTTCCTGAAGGCGACAGCCTCCCTGTCGTTTTCCCCTATGCAAGGCGACACCCTTCCTGTCGCTACCTGGCCTTGTAACAATTTGCCAAGTCAGAATTGATCCCCTTCAGAAGGCGACATCTCGATACGTCGGGTTCATAAATTGGCCTTTTATTCCCTGAAAAATCACCAGAAATACCAAAAACCTTCCTTGTAAGGAAGGCGACGTATCAAGGCGTCGCCACCTTGATAGCGACCAGATGGCCGTCACATTCTGGACCTCATGCAGAGAATCCTTTCCGAGCATGACTTGGACACTTGCCATGCATGGATATTCCCTCTTTTGGTCGACCTAAACACGTCCAAATCCTTCCAAACTTGGGGAGCCTTCCTAAGAGCCTCCTTTCCGAGTTCCAATTGCCCATGAGCGGCATACCTACCGAAACCCGGACTCTTTTCGGTTATTCCCCTCACAGCCCTTCCAGGAATAATCGCCTATAAGTCTCTTGATACGACATCTTTTTTAAAAGGACCGGTGTCTGCTGCTTCCTCTCCCAGAGAGCTCCGATCCCTCAGAAGGGTGCTCCACCTCCAGACGACCAGGAAGTGCCCCCCCGGCCATTTTTCCCACGATTATACTTTCTCTCTCCCCTTTCCATCAAGTCCTCTCTTCATTCATGCATGTTTAGCATAATTTTCTTCGTAGATTTCATTAGAGCACACCACACACACCGATCTTAATCACCCAAAGGTTTAAAAACCCATCCCACGTGAGTTCCCTCCAAAATAGTGCATGTTGCTTCATATTTTTTGGGATAGATTCATCATACACGAGTTCTCTAATGAGTTTCCTGTTGTTTTGATGATCCTAGCAGGTGTTTGAAGACAGGAGAAGCACAAGGCTCTTGCCCCTTGGCCGGCTGAGGAGCAAGAAGAAAGAACCCACAATCTTCATCCACTGAAGCAGAAGGCGACGACCCTGCTGTTGCGACAAAGAAGGCGCCAATCTTCCCGTCGCGTTCAGGTAAACAGGCCGCGACCCTCATCTTGTCGCGTTCACAGGAATAGGTACGCCCTCTGTCTTCTCTTCCTTTTTCGAGGTAGTCAGCCGCATCTTCGTTCACCCATCCTTCAGGCGACTACTTTGGTGGCGATCACGGTCAGTTTTCCTTATCTTTTCACACATATTTTTTGGGGAGCAAATCCGGTGATTACACCTTTTGGCGATCACGGTGCCTCGTGGTCGTACCATTACCGCTGTGGGGTGGCTGCTTTGCCGTGTCTAGGTAGCCCTATCGGTGGTACGCCAGGCTTTGGTCGTGGCCGGTGTCCCGGTTTTCCCTCTCGCTCTGGGAGCGAGTGTGTTTGGCTGTGGTACCCTGCTTCGGTCTGGGTCCCTTGAGGTCGACGTGCTGTCCTCGACCTCTGCGGTTGTTTCGATTCTCGGGTGGTTGTGCATCTTTCTGGTGGTTGGCATGCTGGTACCCGCGCTGAGCCCTATGTGTGCGTGGCGGGTGTGCTGCCAACTGCTCGTTGATTCTCCTCTGTGCGTGGTGTTGGTGAGTCTGGAAGCCGATGGCGAGTCTCCTTTCGGTTTGTTCGGTGACAGTGAGGCTATTGGCTTGCTAGTACTCAACCACGTGGTTCGTCGACGTTGTGAGGTGCCAAGTTCTGCTTAACTCAGACGTCTTCCATGTTTCCGTCGCGGTGTGCCACGTTGTGGAGTGTATAACTCCCAGTCCTTGTGGCTCCGGGTGCGTTGGTGTCCTCGTCGAACCACGAGGAAGGTCTGAGTGAGACCTAGTGGTGACAGTGGATGCCGTTTCCACGTGTTGAGGGTTTCTCCACGTGTGTTTGTTGTCCCTGTTGGACCACGAGGAAGGTCTGGGTGAGACCTAGCGGTGACAGTGGACGTCGTTCCGTGTGTTGCAGATCTTCCGCGAGCGTGATGTCCCTCTGGTTCTCGTCTCTTGCATGGCTTCAAGGTTGGGTCGGTGACCGTGCTAGCTGCTGCTAGTAGCGTGAGGCCGATCCCCTGAGTGTCGTTGTCACGCCCCGACGCGGAATATCGGAACGCGAGGCAGTTGCAAGAAAAGGTATAGAGCAAGTACTAGACATCAAACCATTGCACAATGAACTAAAGCAAACCTTTCTCATTAATAAATTTCCAATGTTTAGTTACAACCACTAATATCAGAGCCAATCTATAGGGCCTAATTACATTGAAATAAAGCAAAGACTAAACTTCAAACCTAACTACTACAACGCTAAACATAGTAATAGGACGCTAGGGTACTCATGACATCACTCCAGGTCGTTCCCGTCCTCTTGAGTGTATGTATCATCCTCGGTTTTACCTGAGAGCACAACTACAAATAACGTAGGGTAAGCGATAACGCCCAGTAGGACTTAATCTCAATAGTCAAGCAGGCTTTAAATGATTAATGTATTAAAAGGCAGAGTAACTAAGATAGAGCGAGAAAGTCAAGTAAAGTGAGAGATAACATGATAGCACGTGAGCGAAATAGCACAACTTTCCAAATATAGCACGAACGTCAATTATAGCATGAATAGTAAGATGGCCATAGCACAGTAGCACAAAGATAGTAAATAGCACAACGAGTATAGCATATCACTTTGTTGTCAACAGATAACGAGAGATATAGCACTTTTGATTGTCATTGGATTAATGTAGATAGTATGGCACTTGGATGTAATGCCGACTCCTGAATTTAACTCCTATGGGCAAATGGCACTTTCGAGCGCTCCCCCAGGACCAGATCAGGTCCTATACGCTGGCATTGGTTATGTTGTTTATCTTTAGACAATCAGTCAATGGCCAATATAGAGTACCAAGGAAATAGATGAGAGCACTAGATGATAGACGAGATAGTAGAGTGAATGTGAATAGATGAGCGAGTAGAGTATAGACGAGAGCTCGTGGACATTGTACGTAACACGTCGAGTAGTAATGGCGATAGTAACAGTTGCACAACACGCACACTTGGTGTTGGCAGTCAGGTGGAACTCACGACTCTACCACTGGCCATGTTAAGCACAGGTCCAGAGGTCCGGCGTGATTCAAGATAAGAGCGAGCTTCTAATAGCCATTTGGATCTTATTGATCCCTAAGGGGGTAATAGGTGTTAGGTACAACCAGCTCGTCGACCATGTGGGAATCCATGGACAGAGGAGACTACGGAGGCCTTGAACACAGACTCACTAGTCGGCAGAAGGAATATCCGACAGAGAGTTCGTCCAAGTCAAGAAAGTTTGTATATAGAAACGAGTGCTTGACATTCTAGAGGGATTCTAGAACAGTGGAGCGTCGGTATCGGTTCCAGAACATGCGAGGATCAAAAACAAGTTCATTTATAAATAAGGCAATCTAATTGCATGAATTACCAGATATTATGTAACATGTTCACGCCAATTAGCTCTATTTGGATGGTTCAAAGTGTGTGCATGTGTCATGAAATTAGACATGAAAAGGTCATGTGATTAACTTTTACTAATTTAGAATACCTTCAATATGTACAGCTTTGTTTTTCTAAAATTAAGACAGTTAACAAGACCTGGGATACTGCCGAATAGCAAGACTTGCAAAAATGTGAGTTTATATGCAAAAATCCTGAGATCGCGATGGACCCTTGTACGGGTCACGATAGGGACAGAACAGATCGCGACAGGGTGCAGTACAGATCACGACAGGTCCGGCAGGATAGGTGCTCGGATCGCGATAGGGGCATGAAGAGAACGCGACAGGTTCTGGCAGACCGGGCAGCAGATCGCGACGTCAGGTCTGTCACGATCTGATCGCGACAGAGGGTACTATCGTGATGGCCTTGTGAATGCTGCCTTCGGGCCGTCGCGTTCACAGGGTCCGTTCCAGAGTCCGACAGGGAAAGGACAGAGCATTGGATAGTGCATGAAAAATCGTGAAACCAATTTAAATAGATCCAGACATGCATGGGTACTTCCAGTAAATTAGAATCGGAAAGCAACGAAGGTTTCAACTTGGTTTAATAAAGAGTATTCATGATGAACATAGAGCTGTGTACAATTAGGATCAACGAATTAATTCGCATGATAGGGTGGATGGAAATTAGGGTTTTCAGGGGCAAAAGAAACCTAACATCCATCAGAATCTTCCAAAAATCTCATGGCATGAGGTCGAGTATAAATGAAGATATGAATTAAATAAGAGGTTCGGGGTCATGAAGTTCACAAAACTTGGAAAATTGAGAGCTAAAGATTTACTCGATGGGAAATATGAAATCAAGGTCTTTTGTTCCTGATAGACGAGACATCCTACAGAAATATTTCATGGTTTATGCTCGTGAGAATGCCTACCTTTGATCGTTTTCTTCTTCTAGGGTTAAGACTTGAAGAACTCAGGTTGAGGGCTTGAGAACTCCTTTCTCCACGAGATCTCCTCCTCTTGGCCTCTCCTCCTGGTCCAGCAACTTCTTGGCACCAGTTAGGGCCGGCCATGAGAGTTTAAGAGAAGTATTTAAGCTTCCTTCATTCCTTTCCTAGTTTAAGTCTAATTCCTATAAATTTGAGTTTTTCCTATTTCCTACCTTCCTTCTAAGCATTCCACTTCTGTTTAGGCTGGGAAGAGAGCCAATTCGTAGCCAATCAATTAGGGTAGGTTTAGGATTCCAAATCTAACTCTATTTGCTTATTTAATGTATTAAATTCCCCTTTTCTAATTAGTAATAATTAAGTGGCATATTTAGGATATTTCCCATTATTCTCTTTTCTATAAATCCAATTTTGGGCCACTAATTTCCAATGGGTCCATTTAGTAAAGCCCATCACTTGTTTTCATTTAATGGGTTTTATTTAATTCTCTTTCCATTAATTTTCTATGTAATTTATTTTTTTGTTTAATTTTCTAATAATTAAAATTTTAATATTATGTAATTTTATCTTTGTTCAAAAAATTCAGGTTACTACATCCTCCCCCTCTTAAAAGAATTTGATCCTCAAATTCATATGATCATAAGGGAGGTGTCTTATCGAAAAGATCGGGGTAGTTCCATCTGATGACTCCTTCTGGTTCCCATGTGGCTTCTTCCACTCCACGGTTATCCATAAGACTTTAACCACGTGGATGGGACGGTTCCTGTGCTGTTGAACCTTCCGTTCTAGTATCTTGACTGGCTCTCTTCGTACATCACACTTTGTTCAACACCAACTTCTCCTGGCGGATGATGTGTGTAGGGTCATAGACATACTTCCTGAGCATGGAGACATGGAAACCATTGTGTACACATGCCAGATCCATGGCAATGCCAGTCGGTATGCAACCTCACCAATCCTTTCGAGCACTTCAAAAGGACCGATGAATCTAGGGCTGAGCTTTCCCTTTACACCGAATCTTTGAATGCCATGAGTAGGTGACACTTTTAGAAATACATGATCACCCACTTGAAATTCCAAATCTCGCCTCCTTTTGTCGGCGTAGCTCTTCTGCCTGGATTCACCAATCTTGAGCCGGTCTCTGATTACCTGAATGTCTCTTGTGGTATTTTGTACCATCTCGGGCCTAGCCATTGTTGTTCTCCAACCTCATTCAGCATGCAGGTGATCTACAATTTCTTCCGTAGAGTGCTTCGAACGGCGCCATTTGAATGCTTGCCTAATAACTATTGTTTAGGCAAACTCATTAGAGGTAGGTGCTCGTTCCAATAACCTTGGAAATCTATAGTGCAGGCTCTCAACATGTCTTCAACAATTTGGTTGGTTCTTTCAGTTTGTCCATCAGTTTGTGGATGGAACGTGGTACTAAAGTTGAGTTTAGTACCAAGTGCACCTTGTAGTCCTTTCAAAAATGAGATGTGAATCTCGGATCTCGATCTGAGACTATGGATGATGGTACTTCATGCAGTCTTACAATTTCCTTGACATATAGGGCAACTAGTATCTCTACTGACCACTTACTCGTATGGCTAGGAAGTGGGTAGATGTAAGGCCCCCGATTTTGTCCACTTATATTTCATGTATGTGATATTTGCTTGTACTTGCATATATGGGTGCACAAAATTTGTGCATGTTATAATTGTTAATTTCTCATGTGCATGTGTATGTATACATCTATAAACTCCCGTGAATATAAATGCTTAACTTATTTTGTACATATAGTATTTATTTAAATCCTATGTATAATGAATTTAAACCATGTTACACGTATACTGTGTAAGTACTGCTACATATAATCATAGGAATATATGTACGTATGTCATTTAAGTGTGTGTATATGAATTTGTTATTGTCGTATAGATTATTCTTACTTAACTTATTTCATATTGCATCTTAATGATATTATGCATGATGTATATAATCAAGTAATGTGTAAGTATATATTCATGTATGTATGTTATTTATACATATTATCTTTAATTAAGATTAGTGTAAGTTATACTTAAATAAAAAATTATGAATGCATGTATTTTATGTGGTGAAGGTTGTGTAATTATTTTACATATATTAATTAATTGGGTGTATTTGTGCATTATTTTAGGTTTACCGTTGTTTTGGCCTAGTGGCACTGCTGGGTGATTGGCGTCCACATCACTGGATGCCAATGCCCTGTTGGCGGCCACCCCTGGTTGCCAACACGCAGTTGGCGGCCACCCCCTAGACGCCAACTGCTAGGTTGACTACAACCGATGTTGACGTCAATATCCTCATGCGTAACGGTTCCAGATTTGTAAATGCCCCATTTTGGCGGTTCCAGTTTAGGAAACCCATCCTAATGCGTAGGCGACTACCCTAGTGCGTACCCCCAACCCCCATGTCTATAAAATACCCATCCTAGTGCGAGGGGAAGGTTTTTAGCATTGTGGAAACCCTAGCACCTGAAATGGTGAAAAAGCTGATCTTTGACGACTTCGATCCGGCGACTGGAGGAGCTTTCAGAGGAGCTACAACATCTGGAAGATAACCAACACTTCCACGAAGAGATCCTACTCTGAGGAGCAAGCTTCATCAACAGAAGAATCCAGATCTGGGAGGTTTTGGAGGCTCTTTGGCACTGGCCGAGGAGAGCTTCTCCGACCATTAAAACCGTCTGTAGATTTTTTTTACAAAGGCAAGTAACCTATAGATATCAATCCTATACATGTCCCCTAGGTCCCAGCATTTTTCTGGATTTTTCCTCGAGTCCTTGAACCCCAAATTCCCCTTTGTATTGAGGTTGTCTGTGTGTGCTGCTGGGAAGAAGTTGGCGGCAACATCTGTTGCAATCAAGTTCTTCAGTTGGCGGCAAGGGATGCTGCAGTTGAAAGTAAATGGCCACATCCCTTGACGTCTACTTCTTCAGTGTCTTGAAAATGTACTGTTGATCTTCTTCTGCTGTTTAAATGATTTCTAGATATGTGAACATACTGTAAATTTTATGTGAGGTCATATACAATCATTAGGTCCTATCATGATGTTTTAGTGAATTTTCATAAATTGTGTAATTATTAAAATTAGGATAATTGGACTGTGAGCATATTCTGACCTTGTTTAAATTGTGTAAATAGGTCAGTTGCGAGTAGGGTTTCATAAATTTCTATAAACATATGATGGCTGTGGTTACGCATTAGCACTATCATAATCAACTGTTTTAGTGAAATTTTACTTAGAGAAATTAGTGATGAATGCACCTGTAATTAGTTTAATTGTTATAAATGTATTTCTTGATAAAAAAAATTGTAAAATTGTGAATGTGATATGTTTGCTGTCTTAATTCTATGATAAAGAATCTCATGTTATTTGATGACAGTAGGTATTGTCATGGATTTTAAATGAGAAAATGACCATATGAGCATGTTTAATGTGATTTGATGTGATTCAGTAAATTTCAGTATGATAAGATCCATATTATGATTACTTGTCAGTTGGAACAGTGAGGTTAAAATCAGTAAAGAGAACTTATGTGTGTATGAATTATGTATGAGTATGGCATGGGGAGTGAGAGAACAAGTGATATTACGTATGTAAAATGGTTAATGTGACAAGATAAACAATGTGCCCATAAGACATGCCACCCTAGATGCTTGGAGTTGTACTGTAGTAGTGCCCCTACGGGAAAGCTCAATATGATATGTGATACCCTAGGTAAGGTCTTGATAAATTGTGATACCCTGGCAAAGGGTCTTGTGAAATCCTGGAGGTGGACAGGTTCCCTGGTAATGGTGGGAAGGGCTTTCCCCGGTTTCTGCAGGAACTAAGACTTGATCACTGTGCCGGTGATTAATACATGAATGTGAATGTGTGTGTGTTATATGATTGTCTAGTGGTGGTTTGGGCTATGTCTTGGCATTATGTAAAAATGAACATAAGTAAGATGTTAAAAGTGATATGTGTTATGGCACAAGGTATGTGCAATATATATGTAAATGTGGCACATGTTATGTGCAAAGTGAAATGATAAGAAATATGTGAATATGAAGTGAAAACAATGAGAAACGTGTGTAAGTGATTGTGTGATAGAGTAAAAGTGAGTTCATGTGAAAGCCAGGTTAAGTATATGTGTGCATGTCACGAGAAAATAGTATAAGGTAAATGGTAATATTGTTTAATTGATATCCCGTCTATTGCTATGTATAAATGTGTGCTATTGTACCATGAATTAGATCATTCCTTGGGTGCATGTGTTAATATAGAAATTGTCAAATGATAAAAGTGATGTTACCTTTAGTACCAAGTGTAAGTATATGTTTTCATATCCATGAATTAGAACTACTTGATGTACATGTGTTAATATTATGTTATGTAGTTTAACGTGATCCATATGCAAGTGTTATGCGAATGTGATAAAAATTATATAAAAAAACAGCAAGCTAGAGGTATAGTAAAGCGTTATGTTTGCATGTAAACTGAGTTAGAAATCATGCTAGGAGTGCTACCTATCTTGTATATGTTTCCATGACTTAGTTGTGAAATTTTACAATGATTTGAGTAAAGTATGAAAACATGTGAATGTGTATTTGTACTGATGTTAATGATACAATGTTTTAGTAATCATGTTTAGATTATAGTTTTACATGTGTTAGAATAGTGTAATACAATTCCATGTGAATTTATTATGTTATAGCATAAGCATGTATGACTTTAATTGCTGAAATTCTATTGTGTTAAATTGTTAGAAAGCATGTATGTTTTGAATCTTAAGTTACTTGCGGAGTCTATTGTCTAGACTCACTCTTGCTAAACTTCAAGAAATTTAGCAGCAGAGGAGCTAGCAAGATTTGAAGTGGAGTTGGAAGAGTGGATTGAAGAATTGAATTTTATTTCTCATAGTATGTAATGCTACAATTGTAATTTGAATTTTGATCATATGTACTTGGAGTTGGTATGTATTTGGAAATATTGTGTTTATGTTATCTCTTGTTGGACTATATAGACTATGGTACATGAATTAAAAGTTGATGGAATAAGATTTATTTAAATTCTGTTGCGTTATTCATTTCTATTCATGTATATCTCAGCTCACTTGTTACTTGATGGGGTATTCTCCCCTGTAGCGGCTTGCTCTCATCCGATATAGTTGGTAAAAACGTATAGGGTTATCACTCACTTGTTACATGATGGGGTATTCAGATATTCCAGCCATCTTCTCTGTCTCATGTTGAGTTCTTTTTGGGAAATAAATACTTCAGACTTTATGGTCTGAGTAAACAGTGAACTTTTCTCTGTAGAGGTAATGTCTCCAGATCTTCAAGGTGAAGACCACGACAGCCAACTCAAGATCATGCACGGGGTAGTTGACTTCATGCATCTTCAGTTGTCTTGAAGAGTAGGCGATGACTTTCTCCTTTTGCATTAGTACACAACCTAGCCCAATCCCTGAGGCATCAGTGTAGACAGAGAAACCTTCTCCCTCTATTGGCAGAGCGAGAACAGGTGCTGAGGTAAGACAGTCTTTGAGAGTTTGGAAACTTTTCTCACACTCTTTACTCAGGAGTATGGAGTCTCCTTTCGTGTCAGCCATGTGATAGGAATGGCGATCTTGGAGAAGTCCTTGATGAACCGCCTATAGTAGCCAGCCAGTCCTAGGAAACTTTTGATTTCGGTGACGTTGGTTGGTTCTCCCAGTTGAGTACAACTTCGACTTTGGAGGGATCAACTGAGATGCCGTCCTTTGAGATGACAGGGCCCAATAAGAACACTTCCTCGAGCCAGATTCACACTTGCTAAGCTTTGCGTACAGTTTGTTGTCTCGCAAAACTTGTAGTGCTATCTTCAGGTGTTCTTCATGCTCTTCTTTGGTCTTTAATAAATGAGGATATCGTCGATGAAGACGACCACGAACTTGTCGAGGTAGGGCCGATATATGTGTTCATGAGTTGCATAAAGGCTGTAGGAGCATTGGTTAGCCAAAAGACATAACAACGAATTCATAGTGCCCGTACTACTCCTGAAAGCCGTCTGAAGATATCGTCCTCTTTGATCCTCATTGGTGATAGCCAGATCGAAGATCGATCTTGGAGAAATATTGAGCTCCAATATTTGTCAAACAGTTCATCGACTCTAGGTAAAGGATACTTGTTCTTGATGTGGGAGTTGATTGAGTTTCGTTAGTCGATGTAGAGCCTCATCGATCCATCCTCTTCTTGACGAACAGTACAGGCGCTCCCATGGGGAAGTACTTGGTCTGAAGAACCCCTTTTCTAGTAGCTCCATCAGTGTCTTCAACTCCTTTAGCTCGGCAGGTAACATCCGGTATAGTTGACGCGATACCCGGGCAGCTCCAGGGATCAACTCTATGGCAAAAGTTGACATCACGTTCGGTGGAATCCCTGGCAGATCTTCAGGAACACATCGGGGTAATCCTGAACTATGTGAATGTCTTCTATCTTAGAACCCTTCTTTCCACTACTACGGCTGCTAGGAAAGCAATACAACCTTTCCTTATCATGTTATGGGCTTTTGTGGCGGAGATTAGAGACATCCGTCTCTTATGTCTAATCCCGGAGAATGCCAA
The DNA here is from genome assembly GCA_014218235.1 of Colocasia esculenta. Taxonomy (NCBI): domain Eukaryota; kingdom Viridiplantae; phylum Streptophyta; class Magnoliopsida; order Alismatales; family Araceae; genus Colocasia; species Colocasia esculenta. Next base: position 44,495,518 of record CM024754.1, read on the forward strand.
TTTAGGAAAGTCACTAAAGGAACCTTCCCTTTCTTATAATCGACACTTGCCCCATAAGTGGACAACCAGTCGGCTCGCAAAATTACATCATAGCCTTCCATGGGCATACACACTAGGTCGGCTTTAGGTATGGTCTCCGATCATTACATCGGCAGAGGAAAGTATTTTTTAAATTTCTCCTTTTCCCCTAGTGGCGTTGTGAGAGAACTCACAACCCAGGACATAGGTTTGGTATTCACGGTATCAGCAAAGTTTTGAGATATAATTGAATGAGTGGCTCCAGTATCAAATAAACAAATGCTGATAATGAGAAAACGGAAGGGTACCTTCCACCACGCCACCTTCCATAGCAGGTTCTCATCACACAGGACTTGCAATCGGCCCTGTTTCTTAGGCACATTAGGGCGCCTCTCATTCTCTTTTAGTAGGGGCACTCAGGGATGCGGTGCTCGGACTTCTGCAGCACAGACATGCACCGACCTTCCTCCATCATTCATCAGCTGTGTGACTCGGCTTGTCATAGTGTTTGCAGTTGCTTTTTGTTGGAGTGTATGGGACTATCGCCTTGGGTTTCCTTTCTTGGCTAGAGGCCCTCTGTGAGGTTGAGGGGACGCTTCTTGCCATTGTTTGGCCTAGCAGAGATGATTGACCTGAGGTCAATTCCTTCTTCACGAACTTCCCTTTGATACGGTTGGTGAAGTCCGTAGCATCTTCCAACAGCTGAGCTTTCTTCACCATCTCAACATAGGTCTGGATGTCGAGAGGTGCTAGTTGGGTGATGTATTGTGGCTTAAGGCCGTTGAGAAAACGCTTAGCCTTCATTGTTTCAGTGTTCACCATATGTTGCAGCATAGCGTGCCAGTCTTGAGAACTAGGCTTCATACCGGCCACAATCAAGCTCCTCTGTTTAAGAGCAGCGAATTACGCAGCCTTCCTTTCATGGACACGCTCGGAGAAGTACTTGGTGTTAAATGCTTCCTTGAATTCAGTCTAGGTGAATTGACCGTTTTCCCTAGTAGCTTCCACTGACTCCCACCAAGCGCGAGCGTCCTTCTCCAGTTGGAAAGTAGCTAGTAGCAGCTTATCCCCCGCTGCACATTGCATAACACGAAATTCTTTCCGTTTCCTTCAGCCAGTGCTCGGCTTCATCCGGACCGTGGATCCACTGAACCTAGGCGGGTTCAGATTCCTGAAGTTACGATGCGCTCGCCTGCACCACCACGGTTTTCGCCACTTGGGTAGCTTGCATGATTGCATGAGTCAGTTCATGAATGGTCTGTTGCATGCCCCTCATTTGAGCACATTCAGCAGCCATCTCGATGCTTAGTTCCTAATAAAAATAGCTTACTGTTATATATATCGAGTGAGATTTAATTCGTGCATGTGGAGTTTATTTTAGCTAGTTACCATGCTCTAACCACAACTCACATAGTAGGATAATTGACTCTAGTCGAGGCTGGTCAACCTAGATCATCCTATACTATTAGAACACCTAGGCTCTGATACCACAAAACTGTCATGCCCTGACGCAGAATATCGGAACGTGAGGCAGTTGCAAGAAAAGGTATAGAGCAAGTACTAGACATCAAAACATTGCACAATGAACTAAAGCAAACCTTTCTCATTAATAATTTCCAATGTCTAGTTACAGCCACTAATATCAGAGCCAATCTATAGGGCCCAATTACATTAAAATAAAGCAAAGACTAAACTTCAAACATAACTACTACAATGCTAAACATAGTAATAGGGATGCTAGGGACTCATGACATCACTCCAGGTCGTTCCCATCCTCTTGAGTGTATGTATCATCCTCGGTTTCACCTGAGAACACAACGATAAATAATACAGGGTGAGCGATAACGCCCAGAGGACTTAAATCTCAATAGTCAAGCAGGCTTAAATGATTAATGAATTAAAAGGCAGAGTAACTAATGATAGAGCAAGAGAGTCAAGTAAAGTAGAGATACATGATAGCACGTGAGCAAAATAGCACAACTTTCCAAATATAGCATGAACGTCAATTATGCACGAATAGTAAGATGACCATAGCACAGTAGCACAAAGTATAGCAATAGCACAATGAGTATAGCATAGCACTTTTGTTGTCAATAGACAACGAGAGAATATAGCACTTTTGATTGTCATTGGATTAATCTAGATAGTATGGCACTTGGATGTAATGCCGACATCCTGATCATTTAACTCCCACGGGCAAATGGCACTTTCGAGTGCTCTCCCCAGGACCAGATCGGGCCCTATTGCGTTGGCATTGGTTATGTTGTTTATCTTTAGACAATCAGTCAATGGCCAATATAGAGTACCAAGGAAATAGATGAGAGCACTAGATGAATAGACGAGATAGTAGAGTGAATGTGAATAGATGAGAGAGTAGAGTATAGACGAGAGCTAGCGGACATTGTAGTAACACATCGAGTAATCAGCGATAGTAACAATTGCACAAACAACACACTTGGTGTTGGCAGTCAGGTGGAACTCACGACTCTAACACTAGCCATGTAAGCACAGGTCCAGAGGTCCGGCGTGATTCAAGATAAGAGCGAGCTCTTAATAGCATTTGGATCTTATTGATCCCTAAAGGGGTAATAGGTGTTAGAGTACAACCGGCTCGTCGACCATGTGGGAATCCATGGACAGAGGAGACTTACGGAGGCCTTGAACAAAGACTCACTAGTTTGGTAGATGGAATATCCGACAAAGAGTTCGTCCAAGTCAAGAAGTGTGTATATAGAAACGAGTGCTCGACGTTCTAGAGGGATTCTAGAACAGTAGAGCGTCGGTATCGGTGTTCCAAAACAACGCGAGGATCGAAACAAGTTCTTATAAATAAGGCAATCTAATTGCAATTACCAGATATATTATGTATCATGTTCACGCAAATTAAGCCATATTTAGATGGTTAAAAGTGTGTGCATGTGTCATGAAATCTTAGACATGAAAAGGTCATGTGATTAACTTTACTAATTATTTAGAATACCTTCAATATGTACAGCTTCGTTTTTCTGAAATTAAGACAGTAACAAGACTTGGGATTCCTGTAGAATAGCAAGACTTGCAAAAATGTGATTTTATATGCAAAAATCCTGAGATCGCGACGGACCCTTGTATGGGTCGCGACAGGGATAGAACAGATAACGACAGGGTGCAGTACAGATCACGACAGGTCCGACAGGACAGGTGCTCGGATCGCGACTGGGGCATGAAGGGACGCGACGGGTTCTGGCAGATCGGGCAGCAGATCGCGACGTCAGGTCTGTCGCGATCTGATCGCGACAGAGGGTACTATCGCGATGGCCTTGTGAAACAGCCTATCGGGCCATCGCGTTCACAGGGTCCGTGCCAGAGTTCGACAGGGAAAGGACAGAGCATTGGATTTTAGACCAGACCTTCCCCATTTTGACATAGGGTTGCTCTAAAACTAAGAACAAATTGTATAGTGCGTGAAAATCATGAAACCAATTTAAACAAATCTAGACATGCATGGGTACTTCAGTAAATTAGAATCGGAAAGCAACGAAGGTTTCAACATGGTTAATAAATAGTATCATGATGAACATAGAGCTGTGTACAGTTGGGATCAACAATTAATTCGCATGATAGGGTGGATGGAATTAGGGCTTTCAAGGGCAAAAAAACCTACACATCAGAAATCTTCATAAAAATCTCATGGCATGAGGATGGGTATACATGAAGATATGAATTAAATAAGAGGGTTCGGGGTCATGAAGTTCATAGAACTTGGAAAATTGAGAGCTAAAGATTTACTTGATGGAAAAATACGAAATCAAGGGCTTTTGTTTGATAGATGAGATCATACAAAAAAATTTCATGGTTTATGCTCGTGAGAATGCCTACCTTTGATCGTTTTCTTCTTCTAGGGTTAAGACTTGAAGAACTCGGGTTGAGGGCTTGAGAACTCCTTTCTCCCATGAGATCCCTCCTCTTGGCCTCTACTCCTAGTCCAACAACTTATGGCATGAGCTAGAGCGGCCATGAGAGTTTAAGAGAAGTATTTAAGCTTCCTCATTCCCTTTCCTAGTTTAAGTCTAATCCTATAATTCTGAGTTTTCATATTTCCTACCTTCCTTCTAAGCATTCCACTTCCTGTTGGGCTGGGAAGAGAGCCAAATTGGTGGCAATCAATTAGGGTAGGTTTGGATTCCAAATCTAACTCTATTTGCTTATTTAATGTATTAATTTCCCCTTTTCTAATTAGTAATAATTAAGTTGTGAATTTAGGATATTTCCCCATTATTCTCTTTTTATAAATCCAATTTTGGTCCACTAATTTCCAATGGGTCCATTTAGTAAAGCCCATCACTTGTTTTCATTTAATGAGTTTTATTTAATTCTCTTTCCATTAATTTTCTATGTAATTTATTTTTTTATTTAATTTTTAATAAATTAAAATTTTAATATTATGTAAATTTTTTATCTTTGTTCAAAAAATTCAAGTGCTACAGGTCGTGCTTGACTCTTAGGGCATTTCTCGTGTGGTTGTTGGCAACCGTGCCCTCTAGGGTTGTCGACGACAGAGTGGGTTGTAATGGTGGTCCCAATAGTGAGTCTGTGGTGGCTGCAGCCATGTAGTTTTCGGCTGGCATTTTCCGCTGTTCAGCCGGATTTAGCACGTCGGCACCAGTGGGGTTGTCATTTCGTTTGGGCTCCCCACGTATGGCTTGGAGTGAGCCGTTCGTTTCTCGACTTGGTGCTCCCAGAGTGTTGGAGCATGTTGTGAGCCGTTGGGGTTTCGATTCTGTGCTTCCCATGTGTTTGGGGCTCATTGTGTGAGCCGTTGGTTTTCTGGCTTCGTGTGCCCATGCGTGTTTGGCTGTGTGATGGCGCCACGAGGAAGTTGTGTTGAGACTTAGTGAGTCACATTGGTCTTACGTTTGCCCTGTGTTTCGTTTCGTGCCTCGGGATCTTTGGGGCTTGCCCCAATTTCAAAGACAAAATTGTTTTAAGGGGGGTAGAATGATAAGACCCGACTTCCCGGCTTTCCATCCGTGCCCTGGATGACTAGCCACTAATGCGTCCAGGTTTGGGCGATGCGTTAGTGTCATGATCGTTGGTGTCCGACGCGTCAGTCATCCCTTGCGACGCAGGTGTGCATCGTGTTCTTGTCGTGCCGGTTTGTCCGTCGCGTTCTTGTCACGACCGGTCAAGGGTCGCGACAGTATTGTTGTGTTCCAATGTGTAGTCATCTGACGCCTGTCAGAGTGGCAGGGTGTGTCAGTACGGCCGGTCGCGTTGTCGCAACGCCCATGGGGGGGCGAGTTCTTGTCATGGTCGTTGACCCGTCGCGTTAATGTTCTTAACACGACAGGGTGTCCGTCGCGTCTTGGGGGCCGATCGGCACCCCTTTCCCCCTTCTCTCCTCTTCTTCCTTCCCCTCTTCTCGGCGATGGGGGAGGCTCCCCTCCGGCGATCGGGGCGTGGTGTGGCGCGGGCGGGTCGTAGCATGCGTGGAGCGAGGAGGAGGCGACCGTGCGTCGTGAAGGCCCCCTATGGGGTTTGGTTCTTCGTGAGAGGTAGGGATTTCTTGTGCCCTCTCTAATCTGGGTGAATTGGAGCCCTCGTGGTTTGTAGAATAGCTTTTCAGCTTTCCCCATGCTCCCTCCCCCTTGTGTGCATGTTTGTAGCTTATGGGCAGCCCCGGGATTGAGGATCCCAGCGGTCTGCCTCTCAACTTATGTCGCGACCGCGGTGCGCGTCACGACACCAATAGAGGCGTCAGCCCAGTCGGGCGTGACCTTATCACGATGCGGTTGGCAGTCGCGATAAGGCTCACTATCGCGGCGTGCTTTCCGGTTGCGACAGGGTGTTCCTATCGCGACGCGTCTCCCCGTCGTGATATGGTTGGTGTCACGACGCCCTTCCCCGTCGCGATGAGGTCGCGATGGCCTTGTGGAGGTGCGACATTACTGTGTTGCCTAGGGCGTTCTGTGTTTGGTTTGTGTGTCGGCGTGTGCCCCAGGTAGGCTTTTTCCCTTAGGACCTCTGGTAGGGAACACGACTGGTTGCCTCCCTAAGTTTAGTTGACCGAAGGTGACACCTTTGTGGCTGTGTCCTGGCAGTGGTGCCAGGAGGGTTGCATCTGGCTAATAATCAATTGACAAGGCGGTCTATCGATTATTAGCAGAGCGATGAGTTTCTCCGTGCTAGCTGGAGTGTTCCGAGATCCGACTTTCTGTGTGTGTTTGGTTGGCCGACGGCCCTGTGGAGGGTCTGTGCGTGCCTCTCGCTTGCTGGCTTGTCCGTGTTGTTACAAGCCAACAGTTGTGGCGTGGTTTGTTGTGCTTGCCCCGCCAGCGCCTCCGTGCTTGGCACTTGAGGGCTTGTCCCCGATATGAGAGGTTGTACCGTTACCTGGGACCCCCATCTTGGGAACCTTTGAGGGAGCGTTCGGGCTACGATGTGTGCTCAAGTCGATAGCCTAGTGTGGCAGCTCTGGAGCTGAGGGGAAACGATGGTTTGGATAGCGGCGCTGAGTCGTTTATAGAGCTCTCTTGTCTCTGGGCGAGACGCCGAGGTCGTTGATGTGTTTTCTTCCCGGTGCGGCCTAGATAGTCCTTTGTCTCACTACCTCTCTCTGCGGTGGTTCCGAAGCCACGTAGTGGTGCTAGCATGGGCCGCAGCTTGGCCAGGCTGTGGTGTTGCTGTGTGTGGTGTTTCTGTGGTGGCTCTGTCTCACCCTTCCGTGGGGTAGACAAAGGAGCTAGGCTAGCGAGCAGAGCGTGTGGACTACGGGTCCCCCTCTTGGCTGCTAGCAGCGGTGGCTTGGTTGCTGTTGTTGTGACGACGTTTCCTCACGACGTTCCAAGTGTTATCCATTGCCCTAGCTTGCACGGCGGTTATAGCCTGGCTGTGCCTAGTTTCCGTGGGCGTCGTTGCTCTGGCCCTGTGCAGACCCGTGCTTCTGGTGGTTTCTGCTCGGGTCCTCTCCCTCGGTTTCATATCCCATTCTTGAGTGCCAGTGCGTGATGGCACCGGCGTGTGTAGCTTCCCGACCTTGTGGTGTAACGCCCCACTTCCACCCGGTACGGTTTATACCAACCCACGTCGGATGAGAGCAAGCCGCTACAGGGGAGGAAACCCAACGATATACAAGAGGTGAGATATACACGAATAGAATGGAATATGCAACGGAAATTAATAACTCTTATTCCATCAACATTCGAAAATTTCACATACCACAGTCTATATGTCCAGAAAGAAATAACTTAATACATTTACATAGCCAGTTTCCAATTACAATAATGCCAAGTTCAAATTACAAAACTCCTTACATACTAGAAAATGAAACACAAATCTTCAATCTAATCTTTCACATCCTCGCTGGATCTTGTCACGTTCTCAACTTCTAAATCTCCTGAAATGTTAAGTAAGGATGAGTCTACATAATAGACTAAGAAAGCAACTTAAAAGTCACAAACCATACACTTATCACGCGTGCTTTCTAACAGTTTAACTTTATTCCCCTACCAACTTCACATTTAACTCTTATATGTTCATGCTAGACATAAGAATTAAACATGAAATCTTTTAAAACAAACTATACTAATACATGTAAATCACAATGTATACATGGGTACTTATGCTTTCATTTCCTATGAATTCACATAAGGCTAACATATGCTTATAAGTAAATACTATCACATGGATAATTTACAAAATCCTACACATGGTTTTAAACAAATGTCATATTCATCATTTTACAGGGTTATGTTTAAAACATACATATACCTTTTCACGACATGTTGCATATAACAAATTCAAGTAATTCCCTAACTTATATTATGCAACATTCATGGGTTATCTTGTAGCACCCCGGAAATTTTAATTACATAAAAATTCAAATAAATGGGATAAATAATTTCCATAATATCGGAGTATTAAAACATACGTACCATTATCGTATGTGCTAAAACACATCGGAAAAATTCGTAAAAATTATAAATCAACCCTAAACATTACTAAATGTTTCACAAAGAAATTTGTGCCAAGAGAAATCAGATCATCCAAGTTAAAGTGTTTCGCGACTTATTATCGTAATCCATGAATAAGTCGGAAAATCATTATCACACGTTATTGGATGAGTCAGAAAAATTAAATAAAAATCATATATGGACTTCAAATAATATCCTCTAATGACCCCTCAAGAAATTTGGTTAATAAAAAATCATTTGGGCTAGGTTTGAGAGTATTGTGACCGATTATCTAAATAAGGAAACAAGTCGGAAAACCGTTAACACGGAAATACGACGCAATCAAAAATTAAATAAAGTGTTGAGGAGACTTCCACATTATATATTGATGACCCATATCATAATGGGCCAATGGGCAACATTTGGCCCAAAAATCAAATAAAGCTAGAAAAAGATAGAAATTCGTAACCATAAATAAGCTGAAATTAAAAGAGGCAATTAGAGTTGAATGGGATGCAATCATGCATTCATGGCAACCCAAATTCGTGCCTAACTATGAGGGGAGGTTCCTAATGATGCCTCACATACTCAAAGGGAGGAGGAAATCATCAAAAATAGGAAACCAAACATGCCAATCCCGAAATCCTCTTTTCCTAGTTATAATAGGACTCCTAAACACCATGGTTACTTAAACACTCTTCACCCAAACCCTAGGAACGAATTTAGAACTTGCTAGGGTCATGTGGAGGAGCTCTGGTGGCTGAGTAGCTGTGGAACGACCACAAGAAGCCGTTCTCTTCCCCTTCTCGTCTGCTGCGACCTGCACAAACCACCCTCTTGAAGTCGACCAAATGTGAGTCAAACCTAAACCAAAACTTGCAAGGCCTATACCCCTGGAATAGGGTCAGTCTACGTTCTAACCCAAGTGGAATGCCCAAATTCCACGCAGTATACACGGGTAGTAAGCGTTTTCCTCCAAGTGGTCTGAACACGGGTTTTCTGGAATAATGAGACTTCTTCAACCCAAAAGGTAGGCTTTCTCGGGCCAAATATTAACATATCCTATACAATGTGTAGAGCATCAAGTTAACTTTCATTCCCACTGGTTTCATCGAATTTCTTTTAGTATATTTTGATTATGGCGTTTTGCCAAAGTCGCGCACTGTTAGAGCTTTCCCATTCTTAATATGTTTCACGATTTAAGACCGAATTAGAGAAAACTCATAACATGAAATTTATTATACTAGTTGTCCTCGTCAGGTTTAATGTTGAACTTTTTGTCTAAATCTCATTAGTTAGAGAGTTATAAGCGTGGTAATAGGGTTGCTGCATAAAACTACGTCTTCAAGTTACTCTGGTCTGACCTTGTGTTCCCCATGATCAAAACCTATCGAAAGCGTCTTTATTGTTCAATTCCGATTTAATGGAAGGACCCTAGCATGTCTAGGTTATTTTAAAACTGGGTCGTTATTTTTCACGCACCGTGCAATTTGTTCTCTATTTTAGAACAACCCTATGTCAAAGAAGGAAAGACAGGTCCGCAATCCAAGGCACTGTCCTGCTCTGTCGAGCCAGGCACGGACCCTGTGAAGCGACGGCCGATTGTCGCTTTCAGAGGGTTGATTGCGACATACCCCTTGTTGCCTTCTCAAGGCGACATGCGTTCCGTCGCTATCCGGACCTGATCTGACGACCCTGTCGCGATGCTAATACCCCTCTGTCGCCTTCGGGGCCGACCTGTCGCCTTCCTTACATGAGCCTGTCGCGATCTGATCCCGACTGACAACACCCGTCGCTTCCTTATATGGCTATGTCGCGATCTCAGGATTTTACCGGAAACCACGTGTTTTCTTACAAAGTTTTCCGCATATACCGAGGTCTGTATAAATGTGATATTTGCTGGTAAGTTACCTATCTTGGGTCTGCTCATTACATGATGTTGTTTAATGGCTTAAAAGCGATTACCCATTTAAAAGCTTTAATTACATGAATGCTATTCTAAATGCTCCTTAAATGTTATGATCCATTCGTGCTACTTGTGATTTAATCTTCCTACTGTTCTTCCACGTTTAAATGATAATGGTTATCATAAAATCTTGCAACCCATGATTAGTTAAAGTGCATAGTTTTATTCCATGTTATCTTGTCAAGTGCTTCCTGCGAGTTTGAGACCGATGGTTTGTGAATTGAGACACGCGTACCGCACTACACACTATCACTATTAGGCAGCCTTTCTTGGGAAATTGGAAACTCCCTACCGGTCATTCCGAATCGGTAGACTAGAGACCTTTTCACCAAGGCCTCCGTAAATCTCCTTGACATGGATTCCACATGGCCGACGAGTTGTTGTACTATTAAAGTTCCCTGGAGATAGCACACACTTCCTTTCTCTTCATGTTCTCGTGAGGAGACTTACAAACTGACTAAAGCCATTAATGTAAAGATTGAACGAAAGTATAAATCGTACCGTTATGCTGCCGAATTTATCTCTTGACCATTGTACTCGTGAAATCATGTTCCATTACTTTTACTTGTTCTCCTCATCATCATGAACATGACATTACACATGCTTACTTATTGAAACTCTCATTGGCCATTATTATGACTGTGGGTATCTACATTTAAAAATTTACATGAGATGCTGACAGGGCACGACAGTGTCCAAGGGCTCCAATCTAGCCCCAATGATGGCGAGTCATAGATATACTGTTAACCATGGCGTATAATGATTACTGACGTTGCATCTGCGCTGGGAGTACTTTCTTGCTTGTTGAATGATAGATACAATACCACATACACATGTCCTGGTGTACATTCTTGATGGATCTTTTCTCGGTGTACATTAGTGTCTACGTGGGATTAGTGTTACTTGATTGTGCTGACATTCTTGCTTGCTTGCTTGCGTGATATGTCCATCCTGCATTTATTGCAATTTACATGATATCTTGCGTGCTTGTACAAAGTGATCTATTTTAGTTCTCTCTTGTCATCTTGTTCATCAATCTTGTTCTATCATGATCTCTCTCTCTAACTTGTTTTATATATCATGTTTTAACGAGTTTTATTCGTACTGCATATAATTCATCGTACGTGCCTAGTTCTAAAATGTTAATCACTTATATCATTGCCCGCACATTGAGATAAAAATCCTACTGGGCTAGTTTGCTCATTCCCTACTTTTAACCCAATCTAGGTGACATGAAGTGCAAGAGGAAGAGCAAGTCGAGGATGGGAATGCGTCCCAGTGAAGAGCGTTCCAAACAGAGTCTATCTAAGTTAGTTATTTGAGTGTTAGAACAATGTAGTAGAAGTGAGGTAGTATGTACTTTTGCTTTTATTGAGTCTTAGTCCTGTATAGTTTATCTGAGACAAATATGAGATTTGAATACATTTATAATTGAGTTCACATTTGGGCCCTATTATGATGTTGTGTTGATACACTTTAGTGCGTGCTAGCTAGAGGCTTATTTGCCGACCGTCTACGTCTCGAAATATTGACTCGAATTATTCGAACTAATATCCGATGCGTAATTCTCGGGACGTGACATATCTTGTAGCAAGTGATTATTCAAACATGCAATGAGTATTACCTATTACAAAAGACATATAGTCATATGGCATGTGATTATGTAGCATGTAGGCATGCAGCATGTATCAATACCATGTAGATCTAGTAGTCAATTTCATGGACATGTAGCATGTAGGTCATCTAGTAATGTAGATATACTATGTAGTCATTTAACATTAGTTGCCAGACATAGCCCGCATATTATAGAGACATGTAGCATATAGCAATTGCATATCATCTATCATTCGCTTATCACCTAGGCAATGCAGTGATGAAGTCATGGTAATTGCGCAAAACCAGGGAAAGCCTTCCCACCTTTTAGGTAGAACTTGTCTACTTCCAGGATTTCTATCCGTTGCCCACGGATTCATATAGTCATATAGTTGAACCATTACCATAGGGGCATCCATGGTGTAGTTCCCTATAGGAATCTCTATAGTAGCAATGTCTTATAGGCC
>CM024754.1:44507592-44546758 GCA_014218235.1 Colocasia esculenta
TCTATGTCGTCTCCTGGACACCCTCACTCTTGTGTTGTGTTTTAGTTGTACGACCGATTGAGGGAAAGATGACAGAGAGCAGCGACTCATATTGGTGGGTGGGCAGTCGCTTGTAGTGCACTCGTGGTTGGGGGGTACGGACACCAGTAGACATACTGGTCCCCAGCTAGTCTGATTTTCCAGTTCTCACTTTAAGGAGCTTAGGCTAGAGTCCCTAAAGGTTCTAGGCATGGGCCGATAGTTGGTGTGTGGTCTGCAGGAGTGGTGTTGGTGTTCCTCCATTTTTTTTTTTTCTTGGCTTATTGTGTGATGTAAGTGGCAGTTGGACCTTTCATCCGTGAATGCGAGACTGAGAGGTAGTTCTTGTGTTTTGTGTCCGGGTTGGATACTGGCATCATGAACCAGTAGTCTGTTCCTATGTGGTGGCATGTCTATCTGACTCGCGCTTGCCACTAGTTGGGGCTTGTATATGTGTGACTCGCAGGTTGAGGTTTTACCGTTGGAGTGTGTTTTATTGGAGGTACGTTGTGTTAAGGTTTTATGTGGTACCTCATGGTAGTAGTACCTGTACCCTTGTGGGTAGTTTTGGATTGTGGTACACTGTGTACCAGCCTTTTTAGGTGTTGATGTGGATTGTGCTTCGTGGAGGTCATATTGTAGGATCTTCCACTTATTGTGTTGTACCCTTTTGAGGGTGGCTTCCGACGTATTGTAGTTTATTGTATAATGGACTAGCTCCTAGCTAGCAGTCATGTTACCCTTGTGTTTAAGGTTCGCCTGTGAAGCTTATAGCTTAGGAGGCCAGTTGTTGTAGTGGTTAGCCTGTACGCTTGTGGCCTAGGCATTACAATTGTTGAGCGGACTAGTAGTGTTGTGCTAGTCCTATTATTCCTCTTACTTTCCAAGGATTGATTTAATTGATGTGTTTATAATTATTGTAGCTTATTAATGTTTAATGAGTGCATGTTGTGGTTTGACTTTCGACGTTACCAGTGAAACCCTTAGGGGTTGAGGACTTGGTTCCTTCTTTCAGTTGTTGGTTGTAGTTGTTTTTGGGTGGTTTCCACTGAGCCTCTGACTTGTTGAGGTTCACTCCCCTATAGTTCTTTTCTGGGCTTGCTGTGTGGTTGGCTTGCAGCGGCGTTGTGGCAAACGGGTACCACCAGCAGTTGGGTTGTAGTCGTGTATAGTGTGAGTTTTGTTTCCTCAGTGTATGCTCAGGTAGTTGTACTTTTCTCTTAGACATGTAATAATGTATTGGGACAGTTGTAGTTAGTTGTATACAGGTATGAGCACATGTACTTTCTTGTATCTTATACTGTTGTTGTTGTCTTTTATATTCTTACTGGACACTTATATGAGATATCCCTTGCGAGACTTCTGTCTGATCGCGGGAGGCAGACTTTGATATGGAGCCTTATTTGGAATAAATATGCAGGGCCGTTACAACTTTGGTTTCCCTAACCTCGGACGTACTTTCGTATATAAGTTCCAGTATGTCCCACATCTTCTTTGCAGATGGGCATGTGGAGACTCTTGAGTATTCCTTTGGATGCACAGCACATTGCATCATATTCATGGCGCTCCAATTCAAGGATTCCTTTCGAATTTGCTCCCTTGTCCAGGTGTCCTCATCAGCAGGTAGCTCATAGGATCCTTTGCTTACAATCTTCCACTACTCATACTCTTGATCTCTAAGAAATACCTGCATTCAGTTTTTTCAAAATGTACAATCAGTTCCATCAAAGAAGGAGGCCTAGACACTGAGTGTCCTTCAGCCAAAAAACCTTTGATAGTATCCATCCAGCATAATCTCTCTTGATCATTAGATCAAGCAACTAAAGCTATGAAATCAGAGAAACCCACTCTGATACCAATTGTTGTGTGCGGAATTAACTACAACAGTAATCTAGAAAGGGGGGTTTGAATAGATTACTACCAATTAAAAGTAAATATACCTTATTTTTTAGATTAAGGCAGACTGTAGGAAAGCTTATAAGGATGTGGATCAAGTTTGGACCTAAATGTGTGTGTAGAATGTTTTTAGAGAATTAGAAGTATGGAGGATATGAGAACAAGTTATCATGCCAAGCATACATTTAACGGTAGATCAATGCAAACCATATGACATGAAGATTTAAGGTGGTTCGAACTACACAACTTGTGTATCCTACGTCCACTGTCTACACACAAACGCCAAACTACTTATCAAGCAAGTTCAACACAATAGCCACACACACACGGGACTAAGATGAACAGGATCTCAGATCAACACACACACACTTGTGGAATAAGCACAAAGACTACTCAAACCAACAACACCACGTGAAAGGAAAAGTTAAAGTGCAGAAAGAGTTCAGAGTGATAGAACAGATTGAAAAGATGAACTATTCAAGTCCTTTGTCTAGATGATCTTCAGACTTCACGTTGTAGAAGATCTGATGTTGATGATGCTTGAGACTTGTGGACGAATCTGCTCAAACTTGTCTTCTGAGATGGATCTCCTTGTTGATGAAGCTTGAGACTTGGAGCAGAAAACAGAGGAACCTTCTTCTTCTTCTTGACTAGGGAATTGATGTGGGGGCTCCTTACTGTAAAAAGGAGTCCAAAAATCTATATATAGGAGTGTCCTAGTCTCACATAATTCTTGAGATTCGTGAGAGAAGAGGATGCACTAATAGAGATCACATGTTTCTCACATGATGTGACTTAACTGGTGCCTGTCGAAAGATTCCCATCGGCTGTCGATAGATACTGTAGCACATTTGTCTTCCAGAATCAGATTTCTGAACCATTTACTAGGCTATCGACAGATGCAACTTGGCTGTTGATTTTGGTTTTTCAGAAGCCTTCAGATGAAACTCATCAGTGGCTGTCGACATGTGACTTCTGGTCTGTTGACAGGTACTGTTTTATTATATTTTCCAGAACTTGATTGAAGGAAGGACTTCAGTGGTTGTCGATAGGTGTAGTGGTGTTGTCGACAGCTGCTGCTTGAATTCTTCTATCCAAAATCTTTCTTGCATAAGGTTACTTCATGTTGTGCACATCCTTTGTCCTGTATTTTCCTACAAGAAATAAGCTTCAAATTAGATATCATGTAGGCATTTGTCTAAGACATTTTGTCATTATGTCATGTCATTTTATCACATTGTTTCACAATCAATTGTGTCATTATCAAAACATGCAATCATCATGAATGTCATCCAATCATAACTCACACAATAAACCAAAGACTTATTCTTAGGGATAAATAATTCTTGTGAAATAATGTCATAAAGTACGTTGATAACTTCAGTCGAAAGGTTATTAGACATTTTTTTTAGTAATCGGAAGATATAACTTCAATCGGAACCTTTATAACATCAATCAAAATGTGTTCAGTAGTCGATTGCTTACCAGTCGAAGTGTCTACTACTTGCTAGTCAAAGTGTCTATTGCTTATCAGTCGAAATGTCTACTGCTTGCCAGTTGAAGTACTATTGCTCATCAATCGAAATGTCTATTGCTTGCCAGTTGAAGTTAGATTTCTTTTTTATCAGTCGAAGTTTCAATCAAAGTTAGATTTCTTCTTTGTCAGTTGAAGTTAGATTTCTTCTTTGTCAATTGAAGTTCCAGTCAATGTTAGATTTCTTCTTTGTCATTCGAAGTTACATTTTTTCTTTTTCAGTAGAAGTTCCAGTCGAAGTTAGATTTCTTCTTTGTTAGTCAAAGTCAAAATTATTCTTTGTCAGTCGAAGTTGTTGCCAGTTGATGTTTCCCTTCATGTTAGTTGAAGCTTTTCTTGTCAATCAAAATGTTACTTCATATATAATGAAGCGTTAGAAATTTTAAGTGTTCAATAATCGTTGGGACATTTAAACACCAATAGATTGGCACTTGGTCTCCAATCACAGTGAGTCAAGGGCAATCGATTCGAGACATATTTTTTATCATAGTAGGAAATTAATAAAATTAGAAATAGATTGGAGATTTTGTTCTTAATCCTACTTGCAGTACTTGGACACCTGTCTGTTAGGAACTCAAGCTTCCCAATTCAAGCGAGATTGCTTAGGGTCTTTGATCTAATTATGGAAACAGGTGGAAAATAGGAAATATCAGGTGGATATGTGGAATCTTGAATGCTTTGGTATCTGGACTTCCTTGAAAATATGGCAGGAAACCTAGACCCTAAACGCAACTCTCCTAAGGTCTCTCTGGTCAACAACTTCATTTATCCCTTTTTGTTGTTGGGCGTGAGAACAACCTTCAGGAGTCAGAAGAATGAGAACAACCTTCAAGAGCAAGAAAGAAGAACCAGAAGCTTGGAGCTTGAGGAGTCATCGTCTCCTTCCTGGTTTGATCACTAGGAACCAAGAACTAGGAAAAAAAAATCAAAGCTAGGTGTTCCCAAGCCAAACTAAAAAGGTATCTGTTAACCTTCCCCTTTCTCATAGACCTACAATCGTGGCTTCTACCTATGTTCTTTACTATAATCGTTCAACCTAACTCTGGACTTCGATCGACCGATCCTTCTGTTCCTTGTGTTTTTGAGAGTATGAAAGGTTTTCAAAATATATCGTGCAGAATCTTGTCTTTTCTCATACCTTAATAGGAAATACGTGTCTCTCGGTGTCTTGATCATGACTAGATCTTAGAACGTCATTGCTTTGATTTATTCGGCCTTTGATAGTATTAGTAGTCGACACTTGACTCATATCTATCAGCACTTCCTTGTTGTTTTGCATGCAAGTTGAGTTACTCCACCAGTCTACATGCATGCTTCACACAACAATTGGGTTTAATAGGTCTATCTAGTCATATGGATGTGCCTGCAAAATCCTAGAAATGGATTAACCACATGTTAAACTATAAGTACTTGAATATTATCCTAACACTCGTAATAATCTTGACTGGATTCTTGCCATCTCATCAATTTAAGTCTCTCATGATAATCCAACCTAACTTGTAAGTGAAAGCTTACACTTCTTAAATATGGATCGAACACATGAAATCTCCATCTTGTCTTGTTATCACTGACATGTTTTTCCACAAGAGATATTTTGATGTTTCCATTATATTTTTCGGAGGTCACTTTCTATTCTTACCTACTAATCATAGTATCATATTTACACCTGAAAGCACCTGAAAGCAAGCTACTAATGCTATAGAGTAATTAAAGAAAGTTGTACTGATTGATCTCTGAAATATCTTGATTGTATTCTGCAAACTTGCTTCCTGACGTGGAAGATCTTGACCTATTACTACACTATCCCTTTGAAATTCTTGTTACTAGCCATGATTGATTGTGGGTATCTACTTTCGATTTAACTGAAATGCTGGATAGACACATAGTGTTCACGGGCTATAGTCTAGTCCTCACGAAAGAGAGCTGGAAAAATACTGTGAACAATGGGGTATAATGACACTACCATTGCATCTGCACTGAGAGTACTTGCATGCGAGTGATAGATACAACAACCACACGACACTTGTTCATCATATGCATTCCAAGGTGGCATAGATCCTTAGTGCATGTTATGACTAGTGGTGATTATTGATAAAGTGATTGATATATGTGTGCTTGCTTGCTTGCTTGTGTGAATGGCCATCATGTGTTTTTGTTACTTACTATTTTTGATAATTTCCTACTCGACTTGATTAATTCTTTCACTCTTGACGGCTTACTTGTTCTAGACATATTTCTCTTGTTTTAATAGATCTATGTACTTGTGTATTCTGATTACTCGTGCCTATCGAATCTTAAATGGATAATTACTTATATCTTGCCCGCACATTCAGGAGTAAATCCTACTAGGTAATGTTTTGCTCATTATTTGTTTCTTAACATTTTAGGTAGCACTAATCAAGAGGACGAACCCCAAGCCAGTGATGGGTATGCAACAGAGTGAAGAAAGTACTGTACCTCTAGAATTGTCTTGTTGTCTTTTAAAAGTGGTGGTTGTAGTAGGTGGTCAAATAGAGGAGATTATATGTATTTATCTTAGGTGAGTTGTGGCATGTATTGGAATTTATTTATGGATAATTTATTAGACATGATCCTATCTATGAAATGAAGAAGTTTGAGGATTTGAATCTTCATCTCATTAAGGTTATGTGCCATTGCTTGCTAGCTAGAGGCTTTTTTGCAAGTTGCCCACATCCCATTGGCCTATTCCATGCAAACTTGTGCATGCAAAGCCATGCATGTTGTGACGACCCTCATTATACCGGTACGATTATACCATCCCACGTCGGTATAGTGAACGTTATCACAGTGGGACATTTACCCAAACGCTATCACATGATTGAGATATATACAAATATAGATACAGAGTAGCGGAAGTAAAAGAACAAGGTATTTCATTTCATTTCATCATCCACATTTAACATACATGATCCAATGACAATTTAAAAGAATTAAAGTTCACATAATGAAGTACTAAATTCAAATACATAGTTGTCCACAATTACATAGTGTTTCTATTACAATGCCTCAATTTACATACGATGGAAGTCAAAATGTCACAACTACAACTCCGCCAAGCTACTCCCCACGCTCGGAGTCACTCTCTACGCTCTCCTCCAAAGGTGTATCACCTACTAAACCTATACGCCGAAGCAAGGAATGAGTCTAAAAGACTCAGCAAATAACACCATACACGTCATACATGCATATATCACAATAAGACCTATAACCACTTTCAATAGCCAACATATAGCATGGTAGGAAACAACCTATCATGATACTTCTATAAAATTTAAACATATGTACATGGTTTATGTCATTCCAAATTAAAGTCCCTACCACATGGTTTCTATTTTTCTATTCACATGAGAGCTACATTCACATTTTCAACTTCAACATGATAACAATTAACATGGAACTATTCACACATAGGTAAGAAACATCCTTAACATGGATTCTACAAATTTTGCACGTGGAAATGGCATTTTACACGCATTTAGGTTGCTGTTTTGACATAAATTTAACACTTACACATCATGGATCACAATTTCATGATTTACCATATTAGTTCCACATGTTTACACAATTACACATTTACATTGCTCACTTTTTACACATTGCACATTTTCACATATTCACACTACACAATTACACATGTTCACATTCACATTTCACAATTCACATTCACATTTCACAATTTAGTGCCGTGACACATAGTCCAAACCACCATTAGAAGGCACATCACATAACACATACACATAGACACCACTTAGGCAATACAGTGACGACTCTTGGACTACGCAGACCGGGAGAACAAGTCTCCACCCTAACCAGTGGTACTTGTCCACCTCCAGGATTTCATCCTAATGCCCTTAGGATCTTTACACATTGAACTTTCCCATGGGGACTTTTCCATGGTACAGTTCCACGGCCCTCTATGGAAGCAGTGTCACACATGGCACATTTCACACATTATCCGATTTTTAACACACTTTTCACATGATTTACACCTGGCTCACATTTCACATTCATACACATGGCTCTGTTTTTCCTTAACATGATACTACACTTGACAGACTTTAAACATTCAATACTTTACACTAATCAGGCTGAACAATGGATAATCAAACCACATTCATGATAACATGTATTAATCACTCATTTTCACATGGAAATCTCATAATACCTTTTTCTGTTATCCAAATCACATGAAAATTTAAC
This sequence comes from Colocasia esculenta, assembly GCA_014218235.1. Lineage (NCBI taxonomy): Eukaryota > Viridiplantae > Streptophyta > Magnoliopsida > Alismatales > Araceae > Colocasia > Colocasia esculenta. The sequence continues at coordinate 44,515,262 of CM024754.1, forward strand.
CACACAGTGTTTGCAGGTTATGACCACACTTGCAAATTTTCACATTTTTCTGAGTCATATTTACATTTACAGAAATCAAAACATTCAATCTCATGCCATTCATAATTCAATTTATCATGGAACATAACACGAATCTCAGATTTGACATTTCACAGATATGAATCTATCATACACATTGTTATAGAAATTTTTTCTTGAATTTATTACGCAACATACAATTTACTGTGGATTTTTTAAAATCCTACACATGCTTTCTATTTCCATTGTAGAAATTACAGTAAATCACACGAACATGAATAAATTCTCAAATTTGCAGGGTATGGATTGACACATATGCACATGGTATACAAAAATGTAGGGCATTTAATTCCTCATAAATCATGTAGACAGTAGGTGAACATGCATAATCCATTTTCTCAACATGTGTTTCAATAAATCTAACAATTTATGCCATCCACAGAAAAGTACAGAAAATTCCACACACATCACCTTATCTATTTTACATAACATATGAAATTACACATATCCTCATGCGTCAAAGTATGGAAAATAATCATATAAGGCTGAACAATTTACTATTCTGCACTGAAGAACTTAACGGCAGTGGCTGGCCGTTCAAGGAGATTGACGGCAAGATCGCTGGCTGTTGACTGGAGATCTTGACGGCAAGAGGGCTTGACGTCAAGTTCCTATTTGTGCAAAAACACAGACTTATCTCCAGATAACAGAGAATATGAGGATCCAGGACACGATAAAAATCCATAAAAATGCCTAGGACCTACTGGATACACACATGCACCACGGGGATGGGTTACTTGCCTCTTAATAAGTCTCCAAAGGGATCAAAGGTGTCGTTGAAGCTCTCCTTGGGCAGTCCCAAGAAGCCTCCAAAAGAGCTCTCCTCCTCCGGTTCTAAGTCGATTCAAGCTTCAGTCCAGTGTTGAGGAAGCCTTCCCCAATGTCCAGACTCCCTCCTAGTAGCAGTGGATCGCCGGAGAAGCCTTCAGTCGCCGGATTCAAGCTTGCCAAGTTTAGTTTTCCTCCAATTTTTGAGCTAGGGTTTCTCTCCTCCTTGAAAAGAGTCAAGAGAGGCTCTTTCTGGTGCAAAAAGGGTTTAGTTTATAGGAGAGGGGTTTGGGATATCCCGTAGGATGTGATGGGATGTCTGATAACCGTTGGGGACTTCTCCCGAATGGTTGGGCTTATTTGCCCCCAGAATTCGGGGTCTGCAACGCATGTAGGTCAGAGATATTAACGTCCACATCCATGGCCATTTATTTAAGTATTAGCGTTTAACGATATGGACGTTTACCACTATGGACGTCCACCCTGTTGACACCAATTGGCCCTTCGGCCAGAACTTAAAAACATGCAGAAACCATGCATACGATGTAATATATATATATATATATATATATATATATATGTGGTATAGTATACACACCATCACACATGCAAACATACAATATTTATATCCTATTTACACAGATGCACACATAAGTATCACTAGCTAATATTGTACATAGATATCTACATATGCATATACAAGTTACACACAAACATGAATTCACATAAAATAGAATAAAATGACAAACAATTCGAGGGCCTTATACCCTCTCCCCCTTAAGGAAACTTTGTCCTCGAAGTTTAAACAAAACTACTCAAACAAACGGTGATACTTCTTCTTCATCGCATCCTCAAGCTCCCAAGTAGCCTCCTCTCGCGAGAAGTTCCGCCATAGAACTTTCACCGACGCAATACTCTTATTCCGGAGATGCTGACCCTTCCAGTCAAGAATAGCTACTGGTTGCTCCACATATGACAGATCTTGTTGAATCTCCACTGGCTCGTGACTTATCACATGAGATGGATCTCGAACATACTTCTTGAGCATAGAAACGTGGAAAACAGGATGAACACTAGCCAAAGCTGGGGGTAAAGCTAGCTCATATGCCACACTGCCCAGTCGTTTGAGAATCTCATACGGGCCAATGAATCTAGGGCTCAACTTACTATGCCTGCCAAACCTGACAACACCTCGAGTAGGTGATATCTTCAAGAAGACATGATCACCCGCCTCGAACTCTAGATCCTTCCTCCTATGTCGGCATAGCTTTTCTGCCTATCCTGTGCCGCAACAAGCCTCTTCCTGATAAGCTGGATCTTATCCGAAGTCTCTTGAACTAACTCTGGACCGATCAACTGCCTATCGCCTGTCTCCTCCCAACATAAAGGAGATCTGCAAGGCCTACCATACAACGCCTCAAATGGAGCCATACCATGCTCGCATGAAAGCTGTTGTTGTATGCGAACTCCACAAGAGGTAAATGACGCTCCCAATCATCCTTCCAATCTAGCACACACGCTCTCACATATCCTCGAGCATCTGAATAGTCCTCTCAGACTGTCCATCTGTCTGGGGATGAAACGCCGAAATGAGCTTCAGCTCCGACCTAACACATCCTGAAGACCCTTCCACAATCTCGAAGTAATCTCGGATCTCGATCCGAATGATCGACTTCGGCACACCATGCAATCTAACCACACTACTAACATACAATCTAGCTAAACTCTCAACCGACTGCTTCTTCTTCATAGGCAAGAAATGCGCGGTCTTTGAGAATCTATCTACACTACCCAATCGAGTCATTGCCCCTTCTAGATCGAGGCAAACCCAAAACAAAGTCCATAGTGACAGCTTCCCACTTCCACCTGGATCTCCATCCTTTGCATAAGCCGGATGGTCACTCGCTCGGCCTTCACTTGCTGACACACTAAACACCGGGACACATAATCTGCCACGTCCCTCTTCATGCCAGAAAACCAAAGGACCTCTTCAAATCCTGGTACATTTTAGTGTTACCCGGATGAATAGAACCGCGATCTTGAGCCTCCGCTAACACATGCTCACGGACATCTACCAAATCAGGGACACAAACACGATGATGAAACCTAATCACACCGTCCTCATCACGAGCAATGCCTGCCTTGCCCACTAACTCTAGGAGTCTAGGGTCTGCTTTCTGTTGCTCGATCACCTCATCCAAAACCAGGACCTAAGGGATAACTGAGCTACAAAAGCCTGGCATAGCGATGGCTCTAACTTAGTCAACGTGCAAGCCGCATCTGATGACCAACTGTCCCCATAATAAATATTTCCATTATTTATATATTAATTTGATGATAACAAAATAACACTAATGGATTTCTTGAGCCTTAAGTACAGGAAATAAAAGAAAATGAAAGTTCAAGACAATCTGGTAAGTCTCATCACTTCTATCCAGTCTTTGTATCGACTTCTTTGATAAGCAGAACGATTTTCTCTTTGACCGGAAACTCAAAACAAATCGATATCGTAACGATTTCTTTAGACCTCGTAACGGTTTCTTTAGAAACTCGCAACGACTCTCTAGCCGTAACGATTTCTTTAGACCTCGTACGATTTCTTTAGAACTCGCAACGACTCTCTAGCCGTAACGATTTCTTAGACCTCGTAACGATTTCTTTAGAACTCGCAACGACTCTCTAGCCGTAACGATTTCTTTAGACCTCGTAACGATTTCTTTAGAACTCGCAACGACTCTCTAGCCGTAACGATTTCTTTAGACCTCGTAACGATTTCTTTAGAATTCGCAACGACTCTTAGTCATAACGATTTCTTTAGACCTCGTAACGATTTTCTTTAGAATTCGCAACGACTCTATGTCATAACGATTTCTTTAGACTTCATAACGATCTCTTTGGAGTTCATAACGATTTCTTCACTGATCATAACGCCTTGCTTTGTATAACGATTTCGTGTAACGATTTCTTTACAACTCGACAATCATAACGATTTCGTAACGATTTTCTTTACAACTCGACAGTCATAACGATTTCGTGTAACGATTTTTCTTACAACTCGACAATCAGAACGATTTCGTATACGATTTCTTTACAACTCGACAGTCATAACGATTTCTGTAACGATTTCTTTACAACTCGACAATCATAACGATTTCGTTGTAACGATTTCTTTACAACTCGATAGTCATAACGATTTCTTGTAACAATTTCTTCAGAACTCACAACGACCTGCTTGTTGTAACGACTTCATAAGTTATCACATCGATTTCCTTACAGTTCATAACAACTTGCTATAATTCATAAACGATTTCATAAGTTAGCAAGATTCTTTTTATCGAATTTCTTGATGCATCAGTATAATGCCTGTTAATAGCGTTGAAAAGTCAAAGTCATATCTTGTCCGTTGACTGCTATGCATTAAATGCTCTCTGATCGTATCTCCCATGCATGCACAATATCTTCCATTTCTATGCTACTCTGTCTACGTACTTTTTAGACAGAAAGGAGCTTTGCTATATACTGCAATATCTGTTCCATCTCACTAACAATAGACAGCAGTCTTAGCTGTCTTCTATTTATTGATGATATGCTTACAGATATCTGACAAGACTCATCTGGACAACATTGGACACAAGATACAAAGTTCTATGACATCTCTTCGGCGTGTACTCAAGGATAAAAGACTGACGATCAGAAGCTTCCTCAGTGACCAGTCTAACGTACACAAGGATGAAGAGACAACGGACACTTCAACGTTCGAATTTGAATCAGCAGTTTAAATAGAAGACTCAAGACGGAAAAGACGGCGTGTGCAACAACGCTTGATTTAGAAGAAGAAAGAAATCCATCTCTTAGAATCTTTAGAATTTTGAAGAGAGCGAAGCCTCCACTCAAAACCTTTTACTAAGCTCTTAGCTCTCTGTGCTCAGAAGGAACTTCCTCATTCTTGTAAGAGCCTGTGTGGTCCTTGGAGAGAAGAACCTTGTTAAATCTCTTTTCTCTCTCGGGCTTAGGAGCTTCAGTGTGTAGCTGGTCAAGCTAGAGTCTGAAGCCTGTTTTCACATCCTTTTTCTTATTAGTTTTGTGTTCCCTTCTGGACGAAGGAAGACCTGGTGGTATCCAGGGTGGTTGTTGTTCCCTTCAGGCTGAAGGAAGACCATTTGAGGCTGGGTGTAAGGATCCTTAAGGGGATTGTACCCTTGGTAGTAAAATCCTGAGGTATTGCTCAGGGACTGGACGTAGGTCTCTGTGGAGAGGAGTTCCGAACCAGGATAAATCCTTGTGTCTTGTGGATGTGTTTTGTGTGATTGTTGTCTTGTTTGCTCTAACTCTAACCTTGTTATTAAGTTGTGCAATCCTTTCAGTAAACAGGTTTTATCAGAGATCGAAGTTTAATACCCCTTCACCCCCCCCCTCTGGGCTAGCTAGCTGGCAACAAGGTATCAGACCCGTCTCTTCGACAAAGAAGAAGCCAACGATCTGAAGAGCAAAGATCAATGGCAGCCCAAAGTAACTTCGAGGTCAGTCAGTCAACAGGCCTCCCTTGTTCGATGGAGAAGATTATACATACTGGAAGACTAGAATGGAATATTTTCTACAAGGTCATGATTACACAATCTGGTCCATTGATAAGAAGGTGATCTTTTGGTCACAAACGCTAAGGCTCAGTGGACAGATGATGATAGGAAAAGAATATCCTTAAACTGCAAAGCCAAGAGCATATTATGCTGTGCCCTAAGCAAGAAAGAGTTCAATAGAGTCCTCAGCCTGCAAGCCGCAATGGAGATTGGGAAAGCTTCAAACTTACTATGAAGGGACGACAAGGTAAAGGAGACAAGAATTGATATTCTAGTAGCTCAATATGAAGATTTTCAGATGCAGACAGGTGAATCAATAACTCAAATGTTCAGCAGATTCACTGACATCACAAATGGATTAGCCGGTTTGGGAAAGGTCTATAATGACCAGATATGGTTAGAAAAGTCCTCAGATCTTTCCATCTTCTTGGCTCCGAAGGTAACAGCCATTGAAGAAGCCAATGATTTAAAATTAATGTCATTGGAAAGCTAATAGGATCTCTCATGGCTCACGGAGATAAACATGGAGAGTATTAGGAGAATCCTCCAGCAGAAGGAAACAATCCAATGCTCTCAAAGCAAGTGAAGATAATTCGGAAATCTTTGGATAATAGTGAGAGTAGTAAACAGTGATGATGAGAAGCGATGCTGTCTCGAAGGCTTCAAAGGATTCTAGCAAAGAGAAAAGAAGTATCAGTCAGGAGAAAATTTTTTTAAGAAAAAAGAATTCAAGACTTCAGAACCTCACTCAGGGAAAGGAGAAGGGTCAAAGGGAAGCAGTAAATGATCTGGGTTAGTGAAGTCGCATAGTGTAGCCTGGACAGGCAAGTCTTCAGAGGGCATTTTAAGAAGCGCTCAGAATCGAATGGCCTGCTAAGTGCAGGTTTGTGACACGAGGCATGATGGCAGGAGCTTGCGGGCAGTGCACACGTGGAGAGAGTGAGTAAGGTGAGATGAGCACAGCAGAAGAAACGTGGCTGCTCTGTGTGACCGCGGATTCGCCGTCAACATATAAGACAAGCGACATGGGAACTAACCAACTTTAGATTCTGGCAAACACAGTACCTGTAAGTCAAACTCGCTCTTCTAGAATGGCTTCAGAAAACTACAAAGTTGGAAAAAGTAAACTTAGAAAGTAAAAGGCAAAGGACTGAACGTAAAAGATAAAATCGGAAATAGTGCGACGAAAAAAAGTAGGTAGAGGAGGTGGATTTAAAATGAATCTAGAAAGAGAAATAAAGTTGATGAAATATAGAAGTACGTACTAAAAAGATGATAATCGGCAAGTAATAGAGTCCCAATAAAAACCCGTGCTATGAAAAAGGAGGCTAGGTAAACGAAAAATAGAGGATAGAGTACTCCTCCACAATGAAGAAACCATATACCCTAAAACATATCCAACACCAAATTGTACCCGAACACGATATAGCATACAAAGCTGATTTCAAATATATAGAAAAGTGACTAAGTCCTGCTGCAGTCACTGCAACAAGTTAGGACATATTACTCCTGCCCAACAACATAAAGGATATTAAAAGGTAAAGTTGATGATCTAACCAATCAGACCCAAAGGGGTACCTACCTTGATGTTCTCATTCAGGTCACCCTCGAGCATCCAAATGGTATTTAGATTGGTGCTCAAGGCATAGTCAGGCAACAAGAAGACTTTGTTGATCTCCAAGCTGAAGAAGGTACCACACCTATGGAGATATGGAAAAGGGACTGATAGGAAGCGGGTCTGTGAACATCAAAGGAAATCAGTTATAGAAGATGTAATGCGGGTCAAGGGGTTAAGCACAATCTCATCAGCATCAGCCAGTTGTGTGACAAAGGCCATCAAATTCAGTTTCAAGAATCAAATGCAGTATCTTAAAGGATGGTGCATCATATTTGAAGCCTACAGAGAAAGAAATTTGTATGTTCTATATCTCGAGAAACTCAAGGCTCAAGATGTGTTTGGCAGCTAGTAAAGATCAATCAACTGAGTTGTGGCACAGAAGATTGGGCCACTGCAGCTTGGATGGGTTAACAGCTCAGAAGAGAAACTAGTTGAAGGACTGCCAAAGGTAAACTTCAGATTGGATAGCATTTGCAGACCTTGTGCAAGAGGAACACACCAAGAGCTCCTTCAAATCAAAGACTGTAGTAACCTCCTCAAAGCCCTTAGAACTACTTCACATGGATTTATTTGGGCCAATGAGAACTACCAGTTTGGAGGAAAGAATTTTGGATTTGTAATAGTTGATGATTATTCAGATTCACTTGGGTATCCTTTTTAGAGCACAAAGATGACACATTTGAAATTTTGTCAGCTTCAGTAAGAAAGTTCAGAAAGATCAGAAATTCTTCAATTGTCTCTATTCGATCAGATCATGGTGGTGAGTTTCAGAATGAAAAGTTTACGAAGTTCTGTGATGATCAAGGAATTGACACAACTTCTCAGCTCCAAGGACACCTCAACAGAATGGAATTGCTGAGAGGAAAAACAGAACTCTTTTGGATATGGCAAGAACCATGTTGTCAGAATATGATCTGCCAAGATACTTCTGGGCCGAAGCTATCAACACTGCATGTTATATCATAAATAGAGTGATGATCAGGCCAATTCTGAAAAAGACGTCTTATGAACTCTACAAAGAAAAGAAGCCAAAGATTAGCCATTTCAGAATATTTGGTTGTCCTTGCTTCATCCATAACAATGGAAAAAGGGACATTGGTAAGTTGGATGCCAAATCAGATGAAGGCATCTTCATGGGGTACTCTTCTAAACCAAAGGTTATAGAGTTTTCAATAAACGTTCCTTATTGATTGAACATCAGTACATGTTATTTTTGATGAATCTACCCTTCCTTGAAAAAGGAAGAAATTAGTGACATTGATGATGCAGATGACTTGTCCGAAAAATTAAAGAATACTTCAATTAAGGAAAAAGAGGATCCACTCTGGAAGAACTCTGCAGCAAACAGAAATCAACATGAAGATCTTCCAAAGGAATGGAGATATCAGAAAGATCACCCTCTTGAAAACATCATTGGTGATCCATCTGTAGGGGTAAAAACTAGAGGTAATGTAATTCCATGCGACTATTTAGCATTTGTTTCTCAAGTGAGCCTAAGACAGTCAATGAAGCTTTATTCTGATGAATCTTGGATATTAGCATGCAAGATGAACTAAATCAGTTCAAGAGAAATCAAGTATGGTCACTTGTTCCTAGACCATCTAATCATTCAGTTATTGGCACCAAGTGGGTATTCAGAAATAAACTGGATGAGTCTGGAATAATCTTAAGGAACAAGGCCAGATTGGTGGCTCAAGGCTACTCCCAAGAGGAAGGCATAGATTTCGATGAAACTTATGCACCTGTAGCTAGACTTGAGGCCATTAGGATTTTACTTGCTTATGCATCTGCACTTGATTTAAAACTTTTTCAAATGGATGTCAAATCAGCTTTTTAAATGGTTTCATCAAGGAGGAAGTTATGTTGAACAACCTCCAGGTTTTGACGACACTGAATTTCCAAATCATGTATTTAAACTACATAAGGCTTTATATGGTTTAAAGCAAGCTCCTAGAGCCTGGTATGAAAGGCTCAGTACTTTCTTATTAAATCATGGTTTCACTAGAGGTAAAGTGATAGTACATTTTTATAAAATCCAAGTTAAACATATACTTCTTGTACAAATCTATGTAGATGATATTATTTTTGGATCTACTGATGAATCTCTTTGCAAGTACTTTGAAAAGCTTGCAGGGAGAATTCGAATGAGCTTGATGGGGGAGTTAAGCTACTTCCTTGGATTGCAAATCAAGCAAGGAAGGATGGCACTCATATCTGTCAAGCAAAGTACACCAAAGAGCTGTTGAAGAAATTTGGATTGAAGATGCAAAGCCATTATCAACTCCAATGAGCACATCAACCAGAATGGACAGTGATCAAAAAGGTAAAGGGTAGATCAAAAGAATTACGAGGTATGATAGGATCATTACTTTACTTAACTGCCAGTAGACCAGACATTTTGTTCAGTGTATGCATGTGTGCTAGATATCAGGCAGACCCTAGAGAGTCTCACTTATTTCTGTAAAAAGAATATTTAGATATTTAGCTAGAACTCATGACTTAGGTCTCTGGTATCCTAGATCTTGTGAGATAAATCTATAGGATATTCAGATGCTGATTATGCTGGTTGCAAAGTAGATAAAGAGCACCAGTGGATGTGTCAGTTTCTTGCAGGATCCTAATATCATGGACATCCAAGAAACAAAATTCAGTAGCTCTATCAACAGTCTGAGGCGATATCTGCTGAATTGCTGGTGGAATTGTTGCTGTACCACAACTTCTTTGGATAAAGCAACAACTTGAAGATTTCGGCATTCACATCAAATCAATTCCTCTACTGGTGATAATACAAGTGCCATCAACCTCACCAAAAATCCAGTTCAACACTCAAGGACGAAGCACATTGAGGTAAGATATCATTTATTTCGAGACCATGTAGCTAGTGGTAATTTAGAAATTTCGTTTATAGATACAATGGTCAATTGGCAGATATCTTCACAAAAGCCCTACCTGAAGAGAGATTTACATCTCTTAGAAGGGAACTAGGGATGTGCATTTGTGAAAGAATTTCTGTAATTTTATTGACATAAAATTTTCAGATTAAATGAAAGTTCTCTCTCTCCGTTAAAGTTAAGCAAAACTCAGTTATCTATATGCTTTGACCGCTTCTGTGTGAAAAGTTGTTTGACTTGTCAACTCTTTTTGTCGCTTTTCTATCTTTACCGCCTTGGCGCTCCTCGGTTCAATAAGTAATATTATTTTATTCAAATCGCTTTGAGATCGAATCGTCTTCCACCTTTACCCTTTTATCCTCTATCTGTTCACCCAAAGCCGATGCCCTAACGATTTTGGGATCGACTCTCTGCATCTTTCGAAGCCTTCTTCTCTTCCCGCGAAGAATTCCTTCGAGAACTTCCGTCCCTTCCATCATCCTCCCTTCCAGAATCTTTTCTTCTCTGCACCCATGCCGCTCCGTTGATCTCCGGAAGTGTTGGGGGCTACAGTGCTGAGTATTTATATCCCCAAGGGAGCAAGAAAGATTTACGTTTGTGAAGACGAAGATTTGCGGAAATAAGGCAGTGGATGTTCAGAATCTAGAGAAGAATGGCATGGCCAGGCTAGTTGATACTCTAAGAAGATTGCAGTGGATGGATGTGGTCACCTTCAGTGAGGTAAGCTACCCGGACTTGGTAAAAGCCTTCTACATTTGTCTGAAGTCAGAAGCAGATGGGTCCCTTGTTCCTCTGTCAAGGGCATCCAAATCAGAATAACCCATGAGCTTTTGCGTGATGTTGTTTGGAGTGACGACCTCTGGATCTAGTGGCATTCACTCTGTGAATGATGAAGTCAAAGGTCTCGGGATTATCGGTCCAGGATTTAAGTTAAAGGATGGGAAGCTTGATATTAATCAGATGTCCCGCATTCAATAGATTGCTTCACTTATAGTCTGCCAAATCTTAGTACCTAGTCGTAGTGCTACCTTTTCTTCATGCACTAGGGCAGATTCGGACATAATGTTCTGGGCCATCCAGAACAAGAGATAAACCTGGCCAGTAATGATTGAGCGAATGATGTTTGCACATGCTCAGTTATGGGAAACAAAGAGCAAGTTGAATGTTTCCCTTCCGTATGCTCATCTACTGACCAAGATTTTCAAGCACTTTGGAGTAGATTTGTCAGGTGCAGTAGCTGAAAAGATGGGCCAGTCTATAAGGTCCAGAAATCTGAAGAAAAGTGGATTCTCAGTGGTAGATGGAGTGTGGTCAAAGACTTCTGTGGCTGAGGGAGAGGCAATCATTGCAGATCCAGCAGAGCAAGCAGCAGCAGATCCAGCAGCAGCAGCAGCAAATCAAGCAGAGCAAGAACCATAGAGCCAGCGTGGAATGCCCATCCGAAGCTCAATTGGAAGAGGGTGCAGCTGGTGTGGCAGATTCCTTGCCCACCACCGTAGTTGCCTCTATTTTAAGAGAGGTATTGGATTCCATTCCCTCCATCTCAGTCTCTTCTAAGGCAGGTGGACCTGATGAAGATGTTATGGCAGCAGGCCATACTGAAGCTCAGTCTGAATCGGTTGCAGATGTTGAGGTACAAGCAGGTACTCAACAAGATGTGGTCATGGAAGAAGCTCCTGCTCAGGGGAGCAAGAAAGTATTGAAGTCCCTGCTCCCATTCAGGGGGAGCAAGCTGAGATTGAAAAGCCAGAAATGAAGTTTTCCTGGAAAAGCTGCACCTACTCAGGAAATTCCAGCTCCAGCCATGGTTAATGTTAGTGAAGGCCCAAGTACATCTATAAATCTTGAGGAGCCTGTCACTCATCAAGGTAAGCGGAAGAGAATTGCTCACAGAAGGTCAAGGAAGGGCCCTAGAAAAGTGAACTTGAAGCCTGTTATGGCTATGTTAAAGGCCCAAGGAGTGATCTTGCATCAGTCCAGTCTAGCATACAAGACATTATTTCTAATCAAGCTTCAACTTCCTCAGACGTATCTTCAATAAGAAATGCAATGAGGTATTTCAATAAAGAGATGTCTGATATGAAGAATTTTGCTGGCTAATCTTTCAAGGTCTAGTGGTGTCCCTCCTGCACCACTCAGAGAGTCCAGCTGAAGTTCTAGGCCACCAGGGCCTCCAGCAGAAGTCTCTCGGCCACAGGGCCACCAGTTCAAGGGTCAGGGCCATCAGGGCCATCAGTCGTGAGGTCACCCGGACCAGTGGCAGCCTCAGGGTCTTCAGGGCCCCTCTCCAGCAGTCAGAGAGTCAGGCCAAAGGGAAAGAGCCAGTGTCAGTCTCCAAGGCCCCTGATACTTCATCTCTTGCCACTCCAACCCTCTCACACCTTCATCTCCTTCTACTGCACCTCCTCCTGCTCCACCAACCATAAAACATCCCATGCCTCGCACCCAACTTCCTCATCCTCTACTTCATCTCAACCCTCCTTCTCTCCCACTCCAGCTCACATCTCAGCTCCATCCTCATTAACTCCTAACCTTCACCTATTAAAATTCAACATCTCCTCTTCACCAACCTCTTCCTTTAATCCTAAACATTTTTTCTATCCTCCTACTCCTCCTAATTCTGTTATCTTTCCTCCAGATAAACCTCTGCCTCTTGGTGTCTTTGACACCAAATTCCAGACTTTTGAAAGGAACACCCTCCTCACCATTCTTTCCACAGCCTCTCACATTCACAGGACTGACCCTCCCAGTCCTGCCTTGAAAAAGAGAAAAACCTCCTCATCTCTAAGCACTCCTTCTGTTCCTCTATACCCTCCTTTATGGTACTCTCTTACCTTGATCCTAAGAGAAGACCTATCTACAAGAATACCTCCAGAAATGCATTCTTTCTACCATTTATGGTATTCTTTTCTCAACCTATCCGAACACCTGGCCATTGTTCTTCCCTTTACTCAGATATCTCAAGCTTTCAAATCCAAAATCCTTGAGGGCACTGAGTTCAAGACTGAAGATCAGTGGGCAGCTATCAAAGGAAATAAGGCTCAATATGCAATACTGACTGCAAGGGCCGAATCCTCTCTCACAGAGATCACCCACTCACCTTCTCTGAGTGGTTTATCATCCAGCACAAGAACTCTTGGGGATCCTTCATTTTGAAGGAAATTCGCATTGCCAGAGCCTTTCAGCTGTACAGTGACTTCTGCTACTTGAACAAAATTCCAGAAGTTCAGTTTTGCCAGTTCCATTCGCAGATTACTGTGCTGAAATCAGAAACCCCTCTCAACCTTCCTCTTAAAGTAGACTTTGTCTCTTTCAAGGTTGATTTTCCAGTTCTTCTGCCGAAGCTGCACTCTTTAGTGTTTGATTCAGATGCTGGGTCTCATGCTCTAGATATGTTTGCAAGACAGATGGGCAGGATGTCAGCCAAGCAGGGCAGATCTCCTTCCTTTTGCGGTTCATCTTCAGAGAATATCACTCTGGCCGCATGTCTTCTCAGACCTTAGCTCCACTCATTTCTGAGTGTGAAAGACTCACCTCATCAGAATGGACGCTTCTCTATCAGGCCTCTTATCAGCAATGGTGGAAGCCATCAATCAAGATCTTGTTAGTCAGAGGAAGCCGCTCTTTCTGTCGAAGCTTTTATGGATCTAAACTCCATAGCACCCATACCAGAGATCTATGCTGTATGGGCATCTAGATATTCTGCTTTCTATGCCCTAAAGCAGGATTTGTTAAATCACAAATTCACTATCCATTTCCTTGGACAGATTTCTCCATAGGGCCAGTTTTGGTAAGAGTACTTACTTCAGATTCATTTTGGACAAAACTCAGTATGGAGAATTTTTAGAGCAGCAAAGGCAACTCTACATTCAGAGGAACATCCCTTCCATGGGACCCTCCTTCTCAGTTGCCTCTGGCGTTTTTTCTGCAATTTTTGAGGATCTTGAGATCAAGGCATGGCTGTGGTTGTCTCGCAGCATGCCTCCTTGTTATCTCCTCTGTATATCTTTCTCCATCCTAATATAAATCTTTCTCTCTTCTTTGTCTCACCGCTTATCTTTTTGCTTAATGACAAAATGGGGAGAAAACTAACGTAAATCTGAAACATTTCATTTTTTGTATGATGTTTAGTATATTGTCATCATCAAAAGGGGGAGATTGATGACCAAACTGTCCCCATAATAAATATTTCCATTTATTTATATATTAATTTTGATGATTAACAAAATAACACTAATGGATTTCTTGAGCCTTAAGTACAGAAATAAAGAAAAATGAAAGTTCAAGACAATCTGGTAAGTCTCATCACTTCTATCCAAGTCTTTGTATCGACTTCTTCTTTGATAAGCAGAACGATTTTCTCTTTGACCGGAACTCAAAACAAATCGATATCGTAACGATTTCTTTAGACATCGTAACGTTTTCTTAGAAACTCGCAACGACTCTCTAGCCGTACGATTTCTTTAGACCTCGTAACGATTTCTTTAGAACTCGCAACGACTCTCTAGCCGTAACGATTTCTTTAGACCTCGTAACGATTTTTTAGAACTCGCAACGACTCTCTAGCCGTAACGATTTCTTTAGACCTCGTAACGATTTCTTTAGAACTCGCACGACTCTCTAGCCGTAACGATTTCTTTAGACCTCGTAACGATTTCTTAGAATTCGCAACGACTCTTTAGTCATAACGATTTCTTTAGACCTCGTAAGATTTCTTTAGAATTCGCAACACTCTATCTCATAACGATTTCTTTAGACTTCTTAACGATCTCTTGGATTCATAACGATTTCTTCACTGATCATACGCCTTGCTTGTATAACGATTTCTGTAACGATTTCTTTACAACTCGACAATCATAAACGATTTCGTATAACGATTTCTTTACAACTCGACAGTCATAACGATTTCGTGTAACGATTTCTTTACAACTCGACAATCATAACGATTTCATAACGATTTCTCTTACAACTCGACAGTCATAACGATTTCGTGTAACGATTTCTTTACAACTCGACAATCATAACGATTTCGTGTAACGATTTCTTTACAACTCGATAGTCTACTAACGATTTCTTGTAACAATTCTTCAGAACTCACAACGACCTCTTGTGTAACGCTTCATAGGTTATCACATCGCATCATTTCCTACAGTCAAACACTTGCTATAATTCATAACGATTTCATAAGTAGCAAGATTCTTTTTATCGAATTTCTGATGCATCAGTATAATGCCTGTTAATAGCGTTGAAAAGTCAAAGTCTATCTTGTCCGTTGACTGCTATGCATTAAATGCTCTCTGATCGTATCTCCCATGCATGCAGACAATATCTTCCATTTCTATGCTACTCTGTCTACGTACTTTTTTAGACAGAAAGGAGCTTTGCTATATACTGCAATATCTGTTCCATCTCAACTAACAATAGACAGCAGTCTTAGCTGTCTTCTATTTATGATGATATGCTTACAGATATCTGACAAGACTCATCTGGACAACATTGGACACAAGATACAAAGTTCTATGACATCTCTTCGCGTGGTACTCAAGGATAAAAGACTGACGATCAGAAGCTTCCTCAGTGACCAGTCTAACGTACACAAGGATAAGAGACAACGACACTTCAACGTTCGAATTTGAATCAGCAGTTTAAATAGAAGACTCAAGACGGAAAAGACGGCGTGTGCAAACAACGCTTGATTTAGAAGAAGAAAGAAATCCATCTCTTAGAATCTTTAGAATTTTGAAGAAGAGCGAAGCCTCCACTCAAAACCTTTTACTAAGCTCTTAGCTCTCTGTGCTCAGAAGGAACTTCCTCATTCTTGTAAGAGCCTGTGTGTCCTTGGAGAGAAGAACCTTGTTAAATCTCTTTCTCTCTCGGGGGCTTAGGAGCTTCCGTGTGTAGCTGGTCAAGCTAGAGTCTGAAGCCTGTTTTCACATCCTTTTCTTATTAGTTTGTGTTCCCTTCTGGACGAAGGAAGACCTGGTGGTATCCAGGGTGGTTGTTGTTCCCTTCAGGCTGAAGGAAGACCAGTTGAGGCTGGGTGTAAGGATCCTTAAGGGGGATGTACCCTTGGTAGTAAAATCCTGAGGTATTGCTCAGGGATGGACGTAGGTCTCCTGTGGAGAGGAGTTCCGAACCAGGATAAAATCCTTGTGTCTTGTGGATGTGTTTTGTGTGATTGTTGTCTTGTTTGCTCTAACTCTAACCTTGTTATTAGTTGTGCAATCCTTTCAGTAAACAGGTTTTAATCAGAGATCGAAGTTTTAATAACCATTCACCCCCCCCCTCTGGGCTAGCTAGCTGGGCAACAGCATCCTCCAACATCTTCCAGTCTTGTGGAGAGATGGTCTCTCACTACTCAGGGCATCAGCTACGACATTCGCCTTCCCAGGTGATACTGAAGGTCGAAGTCATAGTCTTCAAGAACTCAATCCATCTCTCTGCCTCAGGTTAATTCCTTTTGGGAGAAAAAATACCTCAAGCTCTTGTGGTCGGTAACAAAACCTAAATCTGACACCATAAAGATAGTGCCTCCAGATCTTTAGTGCATGAACCACTGTTGCGAGCTCCAAATCATGAGTTGGATAGTTCTTCTCATGCTCCTTCACTGAAGAGAAGCATATGCCACTACCCTTCCTTGCTGCATTAGCACACAGCCTAAGCCAACAAGACGCATTCGTGTAGATAGAAACCCTCTACACCGCTCGGTAAGACTAACACCGGAGCTGACGTGAGCTTAGTCTTCAACAATTGAAAACTACTCTCACACTTCTCGGACCAGACAAACTTCACTCCCTTTCTGGTTAGCTGAGTCAATGGGGCGGTGATGGATGAAAATCCCTCAATGAATCGCCGATAGTAACCAGCCAAACCCAGAAAACTACGAATCTCCGAAGGGTCTTGGGAATCTCCAATCCATAATGCCTGGACCTTTGCTGGATCAAGCAACACCAGCACCGGAGATAACATGCCGAGGAAATGAACCT
Organism: Colocasia esculenta; assembly: GCA_014218235.1. Classification (NCBI taxonomy): domain Eukaryota; kingdom Viridiplantae; phylum Streptophyta; class Magnoliopsida; order Alismatales; family Araceae; genus Colocasia; species Colocasia esculenta. The sequence goes on from CM024754.1 coordinate 44,532,180, forward strand.
CGCGCAACCAGAAATCGCACTTGCTGAACTTAGCATACAGCTTGTGCTCACGGAGAACCTCTAATACTACCCTCAAATACTGACGGTGTGTGGCCTCGTCCGGAGAGTAGACCAGCACATCATCAATAAACACTACAATAAAGCTATCTAGATACGGCCTAAACACCCTGTTCATGAGATCCATGAACACTGCAGGGGCGTTGGTCAATCCGAAAGGAAGAACCAAAAACTCATAATGTCCATAATGGGATCTGAATGCCGTCTTGGACACATCCTCACTCCGAATCCTCAATGATGATAACCAGATCGTAAATCAATCTTAGAAAAGACTGATGCATCTTGCAACTGGTCAAATAAATCATCAATACGAGGTAAGGGATACCTGTTCTTCACTGTCACTTGGTTTAGCTTCCTGTAATCGATGCATAACCTAAGTTATCCATCCTTTTTCTTTACAAATAAGACAGGTGCGCCCTAAGGGGAAACACTAGGGCGAATAAATCCTTATCTAGCAACTCTTACAACTGCCTCCTTAACTCGGCTAACTCCCCAGGTGCCATCCGACATGGAGCCTTTGAGATAGGAGAGGTGCCGGAAGCAACTCTATGGTGAACTCTATCTCTCTATCCGGTGGCAATCTAGATAAATCATCAGGAAAAACGTCTGGAAAGTTCTGCACTACCTCGATCTCTGCAAGAGTAGGTGACTCATCAGCCTCTGGTACTAATACCACGTTGGAAAGAAAAGCGTCACAACCCTTGTTTACTATGCGCATCACCTTCATGGAAAGATGACCAACTTTTCCGCCAAGTTCCTTGGCAAGGGATGAGAGAACTCGTCCTCACCAGGAATGCGGAAAACAATCCTCTTCCCACGACAATCTACTAACGCATAGTGCTCCTCTAGCCAATCCAGACCAAGAATAGCATCAAAGTCCTTCATCTTTAGCAAGAAGAAACACCCTTCTAGGACTCTATCCTCAATGCACACAGGTAACGATGGGATACACTTCCTAGTCGATATCGCACCCGCAGGTGTGTGCACAGACAAAGGGACCTCTAACTCCTCAGACTCTACGCCTGACTCTGAGCTAACTGCCTAGCGAACCGCTCGGAAATGAACGAGTAAGTGGCACCCGTATCAAACAAACCGAGCGTGCACACCTAGAAGTAAAACCGTACCTTCGGTGACATGCTCCGCCTACTTGGCGTCCTCGCGTGCTAGAGCAAACACTCGAGCTGGGGCTTGAGGCCTTCGTGGTCTTCCTGTAGCTGACTCCACTGCTGCTACCGCTGTTGTGGCTGGCGCTCCGCGCTGGACTCCCTGCTGAAGTCTCGGACAATCCTTGATCATATGGTTGCTGCTTCCGCACTTCAAGCACTTTCTCAATCATCCAACACTCGGAACCACCATGCGACTTCCCGCAATGGGGACACTCCTTCACACCAAGGGAACGTTGAGAAGGTACCTGTGCACTGCTGGTTGTTACTAGACGCTGCGGTGCCTGGTACACTGCTTTCTTCTTGTCCTGCAGCTGGAACGTAGCTACCGGCCTCTTCTGCAAAGCCTTCTTCTCTTCCAGATATTGCTCCATCTCGCCCTCCTGTCTACAAGCAGCGCTGAGGGCTCGTCCAAGGTACGATGGTCAACTCCACTAGCCTCGTCCTGAGTGATGGCTTCAGTCCCATCACAAACTTCTTTGCTTTCCTGCGCTCATCTGTCACGATATGAGGTGCATATTTAGATAATTCTGCAAACCTGCCTCATATTCGAGCACGGTCATGGAGCCTTGAGTCAAGGAGAGGAACTCCTGCTCCATCCGGTCCTGGATATGCTCCGGACGAACTTGGCCCGAAAGAGCCTCACTAACTCATCCCAAGCAACCTCAATAGCACCGTCCTCGAATCGGGTACGCAGTAATGAAGCCCACAACATCACCTCTCTCCTGTAACATAACCTTCATAAGCACCAACTATACAACTTCAACTTAACAGGGGGTATAAACAAATAAAACTAGCACATACCTGTAGCATATAGGTGGCTAAAGTAACCTTATCATCATCTGCACACCTAATAGCCCGGAAGATCATCTCGATCTCCCTCATCCAGCTTTCTGCTAGTAACGGATCGCTCTCCCCCTTAAAAGAGGGTGGCAGCATCCTCTTGAATCTTTCCATGATGGAAGGTCCACCATGGTCCTGAGCTGGAACTTGAGCCTGCTACATCCAACAACAATTAATACACATTCAGCATAACATCATACAATTAAATAAAACAGACTACACTTTCATTGATTATGCTAACCTGAGCCTCCAACTGAGCCTGGAGTGCAGCCTAGGTGTGGGCCTGCGTCTGCATGGCCTGCACCAAACCTTGCATGAACACTCCATAATCCACAGGCGGCGGTGGGGGAAGTACAGGACCCTGTGGTGCCGGGGCCTGCTTTCGCTCGCTCCTATGTCTCGGCTCGTCCTCACGAGCCGGCGCTCCGCCACGCCTACCTCTCGAAGCCATGGCTGCAATAAATTTCAGCCACCATTAGAGCTACATTAATTTATTTCCTAACCATTTTCTTATCTATTTTTCATTCATTATTAATCAATTCTACACATGTGGACAATCTATGAAGATTTAGCATGTAATGAAGATGATGATTCATGTACATTTATGTATAATCTCAATCGGTTTGCTCTGATACCAATCCCTGTGACGACCCTCATTATACCAGTATGGTATACCAACCCACGTCAGTATAGTGAACGTTATCACAGTGGGACATTTACCCAAACGCTATCACATGATTGAGATATACACAATATAGATACAGAGTAGCGGAAGTAAAAGAACAAGGTATTTCATTTCATTTCATCATCACATTTAACATATATGATCCAATGACAATTTAAAAGAATTAAAGTTCACATAATGAAGTATTAAATTCAAATACATAGTTGTCCACAATTACATAGTTTCTATTACAATGCCTCAATTTACATATGGTGGAAGTCAAAATGTCACAACTACAACTCCGCCAAGCTACTCCCCGCGCTCGGAGTCGATCTCTACGGTCTCCTCCAAAGGTGTATCACCTACTAAACTTGTACGCCGAAGCAAGGAATGAGTCTAAAAGACTCAGCAAATAACACCATACACGTCATACATGCATATATCACAATAAGACATTAACCACTTTCAATAGCCAAACATATAGCATGGTAGGAAACAACCTATCATGATACTTCTATAAAATTTAAACATATGTACATGGTTTATGTCATTCCAAATTAAAGTCCCTACCACATGGTTTCTATTTTTCTATTCACATGAGAGCTACATTCACATTTTCAACTTCAACATGATAACGATTAACATGGAACTATTCACACATAGGTAAGAAACATCCTTAACATGGATTCTACAAATTTTGCACATGCGGAAATGGCATTTTACACGCATTTAGGTTGTTGTTTTGACATAAATTTAGCACTTACACATCATGGATCACAATTTCATGATTTACCATATTAGTTCCACATGTTTACACAATTACACATTCACATTGCTCACTTTTTACACATTGCACATTTTCACATATTCACACTACACAATTTACACATGTTCACATTCACATTTCACAATTTAGTGTCGTGACACATAGTCCAAACTACCATTAGAAAGACACATCACATAACACATACACATAGCTGCCACCTAGGCAATACAGTGACGACTCTTGGACTACGCAGACCGGGAGAACAAGTCTCCACCCTAACCAGTGGTACTTGTCCACCTCCAGGATTTCATCCTAATGCCCTTAGGATCTTAACACATTGAACTTTCCCATGGGGACTTTTCCATGGTACGGTTCCACGGCCCTCTATGGAAGCAGTGTCACACATGGCACATTTCACACATTATCCGATTTTTAACACACACTTTTCACATGATTTACACATGGCTCACATTTCTCATTCATACACATGGCTCTGTTTTTCCTTAACATGATACTACCTTGACAGACTTTAAACATTCAATACTTTACACTAATCAGGTTGAACAATGCATAATCAAACCACATTCATGATAACATGTATTAATCACTCGTTTTCACATGGAAATCTCATAATACCTTTTTCTGTTATCCAAATCACATGAAAATTTAACCACATAATGTTTGCAGGTTATGACCACACATGCAAATTTTCACATTTTTCTGAGTCATATTACATTTACAGAAATCAAAACATTCAATCTCATGCCATTCATAATTCAATTTATCATGGAACATAACATGAATCTCAGATTTGACATTTCACATATTTGAATCTATCATAACATTATTATAGAAATTTTTTCTCGAATTTATTACGCAACATACAATTTACTGTGGATTTTTGAAAATCCTACACATGCTTTCTATTTCCATTGCGAAATTACAGTAAATCACACGAACATGAATAAATTCTCAAATTTGCAGGGTATGGATTGACACATACACATGGTATAGAAAAATCTAGGGCATTTAATTCCTCAGAAATCAAGTAGAAAGTAGGTGAACATGCATAATCTATTTTCCCAACATGTGTTTCAATAAATCTAACAATTTATGCCATCCACAGAAAAGTACAGAAAATTCCACACACATCACCTTATCTATTTTACATAACTATAAAAATTACACAATATCCTCATGCGTAAAAGTCTGGAAAATATTATATAAGGCAAACAATTTACTGTTCTGCACTGAAGAACTTAACGGCAGTGTCTAGCCGTTCAAGGAGATTGACGACAAGATCGCTGGCCGCTGACTGGAGATCTTGACGGCAAGAGGGCTTGACGTCAAGTTCCTGTCTGTGCAAAACATTGACCGAGCTCTAGATAACAGAGGAATGTGAGGATCCAGGACACGATAAAATCCTGAAAATGCCTAGGACCTATTGGATACACACATGCACCACGGGGATGGGTTACTTGCCTCTTAATAATCTCCAAAGAGATCAAAGGTGTCGTTGAAGCTCTCCTTGGGCAGTCCCAGAAGTCTCCAAAAGAGCTCTCCTCCGGGTTCTAAGTCGATGCAAGCTTCAGTCCAGTGTTGCGAAAGCCTTACCCAATGTCCAGACTCCCTCCTAGTAGCAGTGGATCGCCGGGAGAAGCCTTCAGTCGCCGGATTCAAGCTTGCCAAGTTTAGTTTTCCTCCAGTTTTTGAGCTAGGGTTTCTCTCCTCCTTGAAAAGAGTCAAGAGAGGCTCTTTCTGGTGCAGAAAGGGTTTAGTTTATAGGAGAGGGGTTTGGGATATCCCGGAGGATGTGATGGGATGTTCTGATAGCCGTTGGGGACTTCTCCCCAATGGTTGGGCTTGCTTGCCCTGAATTTCAGGGTCTACAACGCATGCAGGTCAGAGATATTAACGTCCACATCCATGGCCGTTTATTTAAGTATTAGCGTCCAACGATATGGACGTTTATCACCATGGATGTCCACCCTGTCGACGCCAATTGGCCCTTTGGCAAGAACTTAAAAAATATCAGAAACCATGCGTACGATGTATATATATATATATATATACATGCAGTATATGTGGTATAGTATACACACCATCACACATGCAAACATACAATATTTATAACCTATTTACACACTTGCACACATAAGTATCACTAGCTAATATTGTACATAGATATCTACATATGCATATACAAGTTACACACAAACATGAATTCACATAGATAGAATAAAATGACAAACAAATTCAAGGGCCTTACACATGTAGTAGCATTGAATATGTCCCTCTTTTCCCACTGCGAGTTGATCGCGGCGTGACACTTTGATTCAATGAAGTCATTAGGATTAAATGTAGTGAATTCTTCAAGATCCATGTCACCTAAACTATTCTGACATCATCAAAAGACTTTAGCACAACACTCAATAAATTATCTAAATAGTTAACAAAGTAATAAGTCATCAATAAATAGATCATCAAGATGACCAAGTTTGAGCAAAGTGTAAAAACTTACAAAAAGATACAAGGTTTAGTAAAAAGGAAATTACTTAATCATCTCATGAACCATCTTAGTTGCGGATGTTCATCACTGAAATTCTTCTAACTCCAAAGGATATTGGAATTTATACTTTGATATTCATTCATATCAAGTTTATTCAAATATTGCTTCATGTATTTGAACATCATAACTTGATATTTGAATATAACTTTTGATATTTGAATATTTGGTGAGAATATTTGAACTTCGATTCTCATATTAGAATATTGTTCCAAATATCATGTATAATAGTCAAGTACTACTTTAGATATCATATCAGATGTTTAGATCCCATGTTCGATATTCAAATAATATCTGAAATATTGCATGGGATATTTGAATACTACATCAAATGTCATCTCCGATATTCAAATATGTTTCCAATATCTAAATCTAGTCTTTGATTATAGTGTCGTGGCAACCCCTCCCGGCCGGTTAAGAGGTGACACACACACTAACCAAACGGAAGCATCTTACACACTGTTATGGGAAGGGCTTCCGTGCTACATGTGATAAAATAGTAGATCAAACACAAGAAATGTACGTGGTAAAAATACATATTTCGATTTGCCACACCAAATAACCATGTAGAGCATAATATACATTACAATATCATAGTCTGTTGAAAGTTACATGTTAGAAATTTTGAATACAAAAGGTGGCACAACCACAACTTAACCACCATTTCTAAGTAAATATCCTTAAAGTGGCCCAGCCAGAAGCATGAATGCAACAAAGGGGTAGGCTTGAAGAGAGGACCGCATCATGAAGAAGAATATGAAATGGGTTCAATGAAGGCATGAGTTCTAAGGGAACTCAGTAGGCAAACCAACAAGACATAAAACATAAGAGCATGGAATATGACACAGTTATGAGGTTACAGAAGCACAAAAGTTATACAAAGAGTACATAACAAGGAAGACTTAGCAGATTGCATGTTTACTGGTATGCAGGTATCATATTTCAAAGACATGATTGCTTGGCAAGGATTCAATTATGTGCAAATGACATTAACAAAGCTCTCATAGAGATGAATAACATATAGCTAACCACCTGCTGAAACAGAATGTTACATATACATATGCACTCAAATTTTCCCAACTTAGTGAGCCTAACCACCTACGTTTGATTTGATGATCACTCCATCTCCATATAATTTGTTATTATTATTTGTATTTTTGGTGATAAACAAAACTCTGAAAATTATTATCTAACATCATTTTATGAAGATCATTTTATGAAGTTTATCAGCACGCATCAAATCATGCAAAATCAGTAAGTTGTCTACACTCACTGTTCTGTGAAATTCATTTGCATATGTTTTTGTCTAAGTATACATCGACTTCCATGTAATAGCCAACAATGATTATGGTTTCACTTAAACAACGACTTCTTTGGTAGAACATCGATTTCACTTAAACAATGATTTCTTTAGAAGAACATCAATTTCACTTAAACAACGATTTCTTTAGAAGAACATCGATTTTACTTAAACAACGATTTCTTTAGAAGAGCATCAATTTTGGTTCTACATCGATTTCATAATAAGAACATCGATTTCGGTTCTACATTGATTTCATAATTAGAATAATAATTTCAGTTCTACATCGACTTCATAATTAAACATCGATTTCGGTTCTACATTGATTTCACATGAAACAATGACTTCGTTTCTACAACGATTTCACTTAAACATCGATTTCATATAAACAACAACTTCGTTTCTACATCAATTTCGATAGAACATCGATTTCATATGAAATAACGACTTCACTTAAACATCGACTTCGTTTCTACAACGATTTCACTTAAACATCGATTTCGGTGGAACATTGACTTTATGTGAAACAATGACTTTACTAGAACAACGACTTCATGTTAAACAATGATTTCATCTGTACATCAATTTTAGTACAACGATTTCAGTAAAACAACGACTTTGTACAAAACATCGATTTCATTACATTTATACATGGATTACGTTCACATCGACTTTGTTTTAACATGGATTTCATTATCACATGGATTATGGTTATAACATCGATTTCATATCAACATCAACTCTCTCTGTACACAGACTGTCTCCAAACATCAACACATCAACTCTCTTTTAATAACAATTATGTTTCAGACAACTGTTAAATATTTCTATTCTTTTCAGATATTCTTAAAATACATTCCACATGATATTCAAATATTTTTTCAAATCCCTGTGGATTTCAAGTCTTTGCGCGAATTATGTTGTATCCTATACTCTCTAGCCTTTATTGTGTTGATACAAAATCTCTGAACGATATATCTTTGCTTACCGTACTCATGTCATATAACATAATGCTTTATATGATGACAGAATGAGATTTCCGTTTTGGTGTATCTTCCTATGTATCACGACTGCTAACGTTGACTAACAGTCTAGACAAGATAAGTTGTCTATGCTTCAACATTTATTGTGTGCAGGGTTTCCGGTAGAAACGCATGTTGCAAAGTTGGAACTGTCAACCTGACAGAAGCAAGAAGAGATTCAGACAATCATTCTTGTGTAAGTGTCTATTTCAACATTAAATGGCTGCAAGTTCTCTTGCTCCATACTTCGGACCAGACACTCCAACATTTAAGAAGAAGTGAGACAACAGATGCTTCAACGGTCAAATTCTTTCAAAGAAGATTGGTGACTCTATGAAGACCAAATTTTTACAATCTTTAATCCTAAAGATCTCTGTCACCTAAAAGAAAGTAGAGCTTACTCATCCATTCAAACCATCTTCAGCTCTTAGCTCTCCACAGCAACCTGTTTAGCCTTTGAGATCTTGTATAGATCTGAGAGAGAGTTTTTGTTGATCATCATTGTCTCTCAGACATTGCCTTAGATCGAGCAGTTTCTATAAGCTTGGTCTAGAGGCCATCCACTCTCTACTCATTCATCTTGAGTGTTCCTCTTTGGTTATGAAGAGAAGACCTGTTTTTGAGTGGGTGATTGTTCTCTTCAGTATGAAGGAAGACCTGTTGCATCATGTGGTTTAGGTCATCTTCGGGTAGAGAAGAGAAGGCCTGCTGCGGCTGGATGTGTAAGTGTCCTTAAGGGGGACTGTACCCTTGTTTAGTGAAATCCCAAGTTGTTGCTTGGGGACTGGACGTAGGACTCTTTGTGACAGGAGATCCGAACCAGGATAAAATTCATGTTGTCTGTGTGATTGATCTTTTTGTGTTTTCTTTACACTAACTCTAACTATCGAACTTAGTGTCTTTTGTCAAAGCATTTTTATTTATAAGATTATTCTAAAAGAAATTTTAGCAATCCATTCACCCCCCCCCCCTCTGGGCTTGCTATTGAAGCAACAAGTGGTATCAGAGCCAAGTCTTTTCGAGTAAATAGATCTCATGATCTGAAGAGCAAAGATAAATGGCAGCCCAAGGTCATGCAGCAGGACAATCCGTTAACAGACCTCCTCTATTCGATGGTGAAGACTACAACTATTAGAAGACAAGGATGGAGTTCTTCCTTCAAGGACTTGATTTCCAACTATGGGCAATAATCGAAGAAGGAGATCTCAAGGTAACCAACAGTAAAGACAAATGGATAGATGAAGATAAGAAGAAGCTATCCTAAACAGCAAAGTAAAGAGTATACTATGTTGTTCACTGAGCAAGAAGAGTTCAATAGAATATCGGCATGCAAATCAGCTAAAGAAATATGGGACAAGCTGAGGCTCACACATGAAGGAACTGACAAGGTAAAGGAAATAGGAATTGATATATTGGTAGCTCAGTATGACAGGTTTCAAATGCAGTGCAGAGAGTCCATCTCTCAGATGTACAGTCACTTCACAGACATTACCAATGGACTAGTTGGGCTAGGAAAGACTTATGAGACTGGAGACATGGTAAGAAAGATATTAAGATCCCTACCAACCTCATGGACTCCAAAGGTAAAAACAATAGAAGAAGTTAATGATCTTAGGAGAATGCCCCTCGAAAAAGTCATTGAGTCTTTAATGGCTCATGAGATCAACATGGAAAGGCTGGGAAAGTCCTTCAGGAAGAAGAAGCATAGCAATGCTCTCAAGGCTACAAAAGACACTTCTGAGGGTGAATCAGAAAGTGATAAGAGTAATGAGAGCAGTGAAGATGAAGAAGCCTTTCCTCTAGAAGACTGCAACGCATTCTAACTAAGAAGAAATATTAGTCAGGAAGAAGGTATTTCAAGAAGGTAGAGAATTTAAGAGATCTGAAGGTAAAGAAGTCAAGAGATCTAAACCATATGCTATGAATGTAAGAAGTCAGGACACCTCAAGGCTGAGTGTCCAAAACTGAAGAAGATTGAATTCAAGAAAAAGGACATCCCTGCACATTGTCACTGGGCAGCTCCTTCACCCATGGGACATTGCTTTTATTTTGCAAGAGATAGCATTGATAGCTAAGAAGGTGCAGGCTGCAATCACGTACGTACCTCAGGACAGCAACAAAGTGGCAGACTGTCTAGCTGAATTTGCTTATTCCTGTGCACATCTCACCACTTGGGACTCTGGGGCCGATTTACCAAGTACTGTTAAGGAATCCTACCGTCTTGATAAGGAAGGATGTCCATCTATGAGGCCCAGTCCGCCTTCTTGTACTTCTCCTCAAAATTTCAACCTCAATAATATAATGGAAAATATTCTTAGCGCTTGGTGAAGGTAGTGGCACCCCTACACATGTAAGGGCACCCCCACCATCTCCTTTTGGTTCGGCTATATTCAAAAAAAAAAAAAGGACAACATGAAGAAATTTAAGAAGTACAAGAAGAAATTCATGGTTGCTGCATGGAACAATGAAAGTGACTCAGACAGTGAGTCAAGCTCTAGTGAAGAAGAAGAATAAAAGGCAACCTGGCCTTCATGGCTAATGTCGATGACAAGGTAACTTCTGACTCCTCTTTTACTTCATGCAATGAATCTGATTCTGATAGTTTAGAAGATGCTTTTAATGAACTATATGGTAAATATAAAGAAGTTTGTATACAATTAAAATTAGTTAAGAAAAATTATGCATGCCTCGAAATAACTAACTCATATTTAAAATCCAAAATTGAAAAATTAGAAAAACAAAATTCTGAATTAAAAAGAAGAAATGAACTACTATGTAAAGATGTAAAAATGAAAAATGAAAAGATATCAAATCTAGAAAGTCAGGAAACAATTAGTAAACTAAAAATGAAATTAATATACTAACAAAAGATAATGAATACTTGACTGCAACAATTGAAAATTTTACAAATGGAAAATCCTCCTTAATATTAAAAGGAGCAAGAAGATCAGGAAATAAAAAATATGGCTTAGGATATACTCCACCTGATAATGAAGAAACAGTCATTCATCCTAAAATTTATCCAATGCCAAAATTTGTAGCTGAACAAAATCTTACTATAAATCAAACAATAATAAAAACAATAAGCCAACCAAGACAATAAACAATATCTCTTGCTGCATTCATTGTAACAAACTATGTCACACTAAAATAACCTGTACAACCAAACATTAAAATTGATTACCAAAAGAAACTGTGAAGAAGCTAACCAACCAAGACCCAAAAGAACTTGGGTACCTAAATCTCATTGATTTATTGTAGGGAAGCCTTAGAGCATCAAGTGGTACCTGGATAGTGGGTGCTCAAGGCATATGACAGGCAACAAAAGACTGTTCTCTTATATCAAAGATGAAGAAGATACGTAACCTATGGTGATAATGGTAAAGGATCAGTAATTGGTTGCGGATCCATTGAAAGCCAAGATAAAATCCTGATAGAAAATGTTCTATGTGTCAAAGGACTCAAGCACAACCTAATTAGCATCAGTCAACTTTGCGACAAAGGTCATCATATGAAGTTTCAGGAATCAAAATGTCTGATCATTAAGGATGGAACAACCATTTTTGAAGCTTGCAGAGAGAAAAATCTGTATGTACTGCATCTAGAAGAGTAAAAGATCAAGACATCTATCTAGAAGCAAGTTAAGAGCAGAATGCTGAACTATGGCACAGAAGATTAGGTCATTGCAGCTTGGATGGAATCAGAAAACTCATCAAACATGATCTAGTGGAAGGTCTACCGAAGATAAATTGAAGACTAGAAAACATCTGTGAACCATGTGCAAAAGGAAAGCATGCAAGATCCTCTTTCAAATCCAAGACAATAGTCACTACCTTCCAACCACTAGAACTACTTCATATGGACTTGTTTGGACCAATGAGAACAACCAGTTTGGGAGGAAAGAATTTTGGATTTGTCATAGTTGATGATTATTCCATATTTACATGGGTATAATTTCTTTAGCATAAAGATGACACATTTGATAGTTTTGTGAAGTTCAGTAAGCTAGTTCAGAAAGATAAGAAGCACAATATAATAAGTATCTGATCAGATCATGGAGGAGAGTTTCAGAATGACAAGTTTGCAGAATTTTGTGATGATCTGGGGATTGAACGCAGTTTCACAACACCAAGAACCCCACAGCAAAATGGAGTAGCTGAAAGGAAGAATAGAACACTTTTGGATATGGCAAGAACAATGTTATATGAGTACAATCTTCCAAGAAATTTCGAGGCAGAAGCTATAATACAGCTTGCTATATCAATAGAGTCATGATCAGATCAATTCTGAAGAAGATAGCATACAAACTGTACAAGCAAAAGAAGCCTAAGATCAGCCATCTCAGAACTTTTGGATGCACTTGCTTCATTCACAACAATGGCAAGCGAGACATTGGTAAGTTGGACCCCAAATCAGATGAAGGTATTTTCATGGTGTATACTTCTGAACCTAAGGTTATAGGGTTTTTAATAAAAGAAGTTTATTAATTGAACAAACTGTGCGTGTTATTTTTGATGAGTCTAACCCTTCCTAGAGAAAGAAAATTGGTAGTGATGATGAAGATGCAGAAAATATTTCTAAGAAGCTGAAGGAAACAACCATCAAAGATGATGAAGATCCACCCTTGGAAGAACTACAACAGAAAGATATCATTCATAATGATCTTCCAAAGAAATGGAGGTATAAAAAAGATCACCCAATAGATAACATCATTGGAGATCCATCGATCGGGGTAAGAAGTAGAGGTAATATTATTCCTTGTGATTATTTAGCATTTTTATCTCAAATAGAGCTAAAGACAGTCAATGAAGCACTGTTTGATGAATCTTGGATTTTAGCCATGCAAGATGAACTTAATCAGTTCAGGAGAAATCAGGTCTGGTCCCTTGTTCCGAGACCATCAGATCATCTTGTGATTGGCACCAAATGGGTATTCAGGAAAAAATTGGATGAAGCTGGTGTTATCACTAGAAATAAGGCTAGACTGGTTGCTCAAGGCTATTCCCAAGATGAAGGCATAGATTTCGATGAGACCTATGCACCAGTGGCTAGACTAGAGGCTATTCGATATTTCTTTGCTATACATCTGCATTAGATTTAAAACTTTTCAAATGGATGTAAAATCAGCATTATTGAATAGTTTTATAAAGGAGGAAGTTTATGTAGAACAGCCTCCTGGATTTGATGATTCAGATTTTTCAAATCATGTTTTCAAATTGCATAAAGCTTTGTATGGGTTAAAACAAGCACCTATAGCATGGTATGAAAGGCTCAGTGCATTTTTATTAAATCATGACTTTATTAGAGGTCAAGTAGATAGCACTTATTCATTAAATCAAATGCCAAAAATATATTACTTGTGCAAATCTATGTAGATGACATTATTTTCGGATCTACTGATGAATCTCTGTGCAAGTATTTTGAAAAGCTCATGCAGGGAGAATTTGAATGAGCATGATGGGAGAGCTCAACTACTTCCTTGAACTACAAATCAAGTAATGCAATGAAGGAACTCATATCTATCAAGTAAAATATACCAAGGAACTGTTAAAGAATTTGGATTTAAGAATGCCAAACCACTGTCCACTCTCATGAGCACATCTACCAGGTTAGACAGTGATCCGAAAGGTACGAAAGTTGATCAGAAACTTTATAGAGGTATGATTGGTTCATTGCTCTATCTAACAGCTAGTAGACCTGATATTCTATTTAGTGTATGCATGTGTGCAAGATATCAATCTGATCCTAAGGAATCACATTTAATATCTGTAAAAAGGATCTTTAGAATTTTAGCTAAAACTCATAACTTAGGTCTATGGTATCCTAAAACCTGTGAAATTAGTTTAATTGGATATTTGGATACTGACTATGCTGGATGCAAAGTAGATAGAAAAAGCATCAGTGGTGGTTGTCAATTTCTTGCAGGATGCTTGATCTCCTAGTCTTCAAAGAAACAAAACTCAGTAGCTCTATCAACAGTTGAAGCTGAATATGTAGCCACTGGGAGATGTTGCACTCAGCTCCTATGGATCAAATAGCAGCTTGAAGACTATGGATTGCACATCAAGATAATTCCATTGCTGTGTGACAACACAAGTGCCATAAATCTCACGAAAAATCCAGTGCAGCACTTAAGGACGAAACATATAGAGGTTAGATATCATTTTTAGATAGAGATATAGCTAATACTAATATTAT
>CM024754.1:44546858-44592272 GCA_014218235.1 Colocasia esculenta
GGTCTGGATTGGCTAGAGGAGCACTATGCGTTAGTGGATTGTCGTAGGAAGAAGATTGTTTTCCGTATTCCTGGTGAGGAGAGTTTTCTCACCCCTTGCCAAGGAACTTAGCGGGAAACTTAGTCATCTCTGCCATGAAGGCGATGCGTATGGTGAACAAGGGTTGGACGCATTTCTTGCCAGCGTTATGCTAGTACCCGATGCTAGTTCGTCACTGACTCTTTGCGGGATCGATGGTGCAGGACTTCCAGATGTCTTTCCATTTTTCTTTTTCGATGACTTGTCTGGATTGCACCGGATAGGAGAGAGAGTTTCACTATAGAGTTGCTTCCCAGGCACCTCTCCTATCTCGAAGGGCCCCATATCGGATGGCGCCCTGCAGAATTAGCCGAGTTGAGGGAAGCAATTGCAGAATTGCTTGATAAGGGATTTATTCGCCCTAGCGTTTCCCCTTGGGGAGCACCTGTATTGGTCGTTTCAAGAAGAAGACGGGTCACTTCGGTGTGCATCGATTATAGGAAGCTAACCAGGTGACTGTGAAGAACAGGTATCCCTTACCTCGTATTGATGATCTGTTTGACCAGCTGCGAGAGGCATCAGTCTTTTCCAAGATTGACTTGCGATCTGGTTATCATCAGTTGAGGATTAGGAGTGAGGATGTGTCCAAGACGGCGTTTAGAACCCGTTATGGACATTATGAGTTCTTAGTTCTTCCCTTCGGATTGACCAACCCCCCTGCAGCGTTCATGGATCTCATGAACCGGGGTGTTTAGTCGTATTTAGATAGCTTTGTTGTTGTGTTTATTGACGATGTGTTGGTCTATTCTCCGGATGAGGCCACGCACCGCAACATTTGAGGTTATCTCGGAGGTTCTCCGTGAGCACAAGCTGTATGCGAAATTCAGCAAGTGGCGATTTTTGGTTGCGCGAGGTCATTTTCTCGGGCAATATATCTCCGGCGCTGGTGTAGCAGTTGACCCAGCAAAGGTCCAGGCAGTTATGGATTGGGAAGTTCCCAGGACCCCTTCGGAGATTCATAGCTTTATTTGGGTTAGTGGTTATTATCGGCGATTCATTGAGGGTTTCTCATCATCGCCGCCCCTTGACAAAGTTGACATCGGAAAGGTGAGAAGTTCGTGTGGTCTAGGCGTGTGTGAGCATAGCTTTCAGCTATTGAAGGTTAAGCTTACTTCTGCTCCGTTATTGGTATTGCCTAGTGGTCTAGAGGGCTTTGCCATTTATACGGATGCATCTCAGATTGGTTTTAGGATGTGTGCTCATGCAACAAGAGAGGGTAGTAGCTTTTGCTTCGCGTCATTGAAGGAGCATGAGAGGAACTATCCAACTCATGATTTGGAGTTAGCAGCTGTGGTTCATGCACTAAAGATCTGGAGGCACTACCTTTATGGTGTTAGATTTGAGGTGTTTACGACCACAAGAGCTTGAGTATCTTTTCTCCCAAAAGGAATTAAACCTGAGGCAGAGGAGATGGATTGGAGTTCTTGAAGGACTATGACTTCGACCTTCAGTATCATCCTGGAAAGGCGAACGTCGTAGCGGATGCTCTTTAGTAGAAAGAGGTCTTCGCTCCAGCAGGATTGGGAGATGTTGGAGGATTCAGCGTGCTCTATGACCGAGTTAGAGCCATCGTTGTGTAGGCTTTTGTAGCTCAGCTATCCCTTAGATCTCAGTCTTGGATGAGGTGATTGAGCAGCAGAAAGCCGATCCTAGATTGTTAGAGTTAGTAGGTAAGGCGGGCATTGCTCGTGATGAGGACGGTGTGATTAGATTTCAGCACCGTGTTTGTGTTTCCCGACGTCGTAGATGTCCGTGAGCATGTGTTAGCGGAGGCTCATAGATCGCGATTCTCTATTCATCCGGGTAACACTAAGATGTATCAGGATTGAAGAGATCATTTTGGTGGTCCGGCATGAAGAAGGATGTTGCGGATTATGTGTCTAGATGTCTAGTATGTCAGCAGGTGAAAGCTGAGCGCAGCGACCATCCGGCCTTATGCAGAGGATGGATATCCCCGTATGGAAGTGGGAAGCTGTCACTATGGATTTCGTATCGGGTTTGCCTCGATCTAGAAGGGGCATGACTCGATTTGGGTAGTCGTAGATAGATTCTCGAAGACTGCTCATTTCTTACCTATGAAGAAGAAGCAGTCAGTAGAGAGTTTAGCTAGATTGTATGTTAGTGGATCGTTAGGTTGCATGGTGTGCCGAAGTCGATCATTTCGATCGAGATCTGAGATTTACTTCGAGATTGGTGGAAAGGTCTTCAGGATGCGTTAGGTTCGGAGCTTAAGCTCAGTTCGGCGTTTCATCCCCAGACCGATGGACAGTCCGAGAGGACTATCCAGACGCTCGAGGATATGTTGAGAGCGTGTGTTCTGGATTGGAAGGATGATTGGGGAGCGCCATTTACCTCTTGTGGAGTTCGCATACAACAACAGCTTTCATGCTAGTATTGGAATGGCTCCATTCGAGGCGTTGTATGGAAGGCCTGCAGATCCCTTTATGTTGGGAGGAGACTGGTGATAGGCAGTTGATCGGACCGAGTTAGTTCAGGAAACTTCGGATAAGATCCAGCTTATCAGAAGAGGCTTGTTGCGGCACAGGATAGGCAGAAGAGTTATGCCGACAACAGGAGAAATGATTTAGAGTTCGAGGTTGGCGATCATGTCTTCTTGAAGATATCGCCTACTCGAGGTGTTGTTGTCAGATTTGGCAGGCATAGCAAGCTAAGCCCTAGATTCATTGGCCCATATGAGGTTCTCAGACGTTTGGGCGATGTGGCGTACGAGCTAGCTTTACCCCCAGCTTTGGCTAGCGTTCCCCGGTATTCCACGTATCTATGCTCAGGAAGTATGTCCAAGATCCGTCTCATGTGATTAGTCATGAGCCAGTGGAGATCCAGCCAGATCTTTCGTATGTCGAGCAGCCAGTAGCCATTCTTGACCGGAAGGTTGCAGCATCTCCGGAACAAGAGTATCGCGTCGGTGAAAGTTCTATGGCGGAACTTCTCACGTGAAGAGGCTACGTGGGAGCTTGAGGATGCGATGAAGAAGAAGTATCCCCTCTTGTTTGAGTAGTGTCGTTCTAACTTCGAGGACGAAGTTTTCTTTAAGGGGGAGAGGGTGTAAGACCCTCGAATTTCCGTCGTATTTTTCGTATTTATGTTGTATATTGTGTTGAGTATGTATGTACGTATTTACGTGGATGTTTTAAATAGTATAAATACGTGTGCATGTGTTTATATTGAACGTAACTAATGTACTCATTGCATGATGGTAGTGTGGATCGATACTATATGTACATTGCATGTATATATGCCCGGTATGCATGGTTTCTGCATAAATTAGGGTTCTGGCCGAAGTCCCTATTGGCGTCAATCCCCAGGCCGTTGAGGTGGTGTCAGCGTCCAGCCCTGGACGCCAACACTAGATCCGGCGTCCAGCGATCTGGACGCCAACCTCTCTGACCTGCATGCGCAACAGAGCTGCTATCTTCTGAAGCAAGGCATGGCAACCATTGGGGGATGTCCCCCAACGGCTCCAAGCCTGTCTAATCAGTATGGTGAGTGGTGAGGGCCTCTCCTACACCCTGAACCCGAGATGGTCTCTCCCCACTTCCCCTTCACCTTGTGAGAGGAGGAAAAGAAGAGAGAACCCTAGAGAGCATTCTGTGAGAAAAAAAAAAAACCCCCCAGTTTGAACCCCTAAAATCCGACCCTTGGAAGCTGGTTTTGGAGATCTTCTGCATCAAGGAGGGAGCTGAAGCAAAGGGGAAGGCCTCCCCATCATCTGCTCGGCGTGGAGATCACCCAGGAGCTCGGAGGAAGGCATTCTTGGAGGTGCTTCTGCAACTTCTTGGGACTGCCCAAGGAGGTCTTCTTCGAGCCACAGATCTTGGAGGATTTTTAAAGAGGCAAGTAACCTATCTAGGTGTCCCCGTATGAGTCTAGGAGGTTCTTATCATTTTTATGGAATTCCCTCGAGTCCTAGACCCTCCATTTCACCCAATTTTCAGAGCTCGGGTCTGTGTTTTCTGCACAGACCTGAGTAGACGGCAAGGTCCCTGGACGCCCAGTTCCTCCTTGGCATCCATCGACCATGCCGCTGACTCTGAGTCAGCGGCCAGAGACCGCCGCCGAGTTCTTCAGGACAGAACAGTGAGCTGTTCTGTCCCTCTTATACATTTAATTTCGGTATGTTTATGCGTTGAGGATATATGATATTCCTATAAGCTATGTATATGGTACATTGTGGTGGTGGATGTATGTGAGTCGTGTGGGTGAATGCGGCTAAGGATGTCTTGTAAGCATGTGAGAATAACTTGTACATCTTGCAAAATCCATGATTCATGATTTAGATTAATGTGATGCCTGATTTCGTCTATACATGAAGAGTTGTGGGACATGTATGTGTGTTCTGAAATTTTGGAAATTATGCATGCTTGTGAAATTGCTAATAAGTCGGTTCGGTAATATGAAAGCATGTAAAATGGTTGTGGTAAACGATTTATAGATGTACGAATTAGGGAATTTTGTACTCTAAATTCTGTGTGTACATTGGTAGTTTATGTTTAAACAGCAAGTGATAAGTTACATGATTGTGAATTCCATGGTGACGTAAAATGTGAATAACCTGCTAATTAGGTGTTTGATTTTCTGTAAATCCTCTTTAGCTCAGAAAAATCTGACAAATTGAGGGTATGATCATGAGCCTGAAAACAGCCTGTGGTTAAATTTTCAGACCATTTGGACCCGTAAATAGAGAGTTATGAGTTTTCATGTGAAATGTGAATAATTCGTACATATGATCGCAATGTGATTAGATTTTGTTTAAATCAGCATGATTTGGATGTTTACTGTGTGTTAAAACCTGAAACTCTGTAGTACCATGTTAGTAGAAACATAGGAGTTCATGTGAGTGAGGAAGTGAATGTGATAGGAAGTGTAAAGTGTGAAAACCATGCGTAAACGCTAATTGTGTAAAAGTGTAAATTGTGCCAATGTGATACTGCTTCCAAGAAGGCAATGGAGCTGTATCAGGGAAAAGTCCCCCTGAGAAAGTTCATTGTGTTAAGTGACCCTAAGGGCATTATGGGGGAATCCTGGAGGTGGACAAGTACCACTGGTTAGGGTGGAGACTTGTTCTCCCGTCTGCGCAGTCCAAGAGTCACCATTGCATTGCCTAGATGGTGTCTAAGTGTTATGTGTATGTGAATGTGTCCTTCTTTGGTGGTTTGGACTATGTCACGGCACCTAAATTGTGTAAATATGTGTAAAGTGTAATGTGTAAAGTGTATGTGACCATGTGTAAATGTGTAAGTGACATGTGGATGTGTATGTGTAAAGTGTAACCATGTGAGAAGAGGAAATTGTGTAAAAAGGGAATGTGAAATTCCAGATGTGTAAATGTGTATTGAAACCATGTGAGACTAAATCCGAAACCAAGTAAATCTGAAAATGCATGTTATTATGCTCATGTTATGTGTGCAAAAGTGTGTAGAATCCATGTTAGAGACAACTAATGAGCATGTGTGTAAAAAGGGCGTGATTGATTGTTCATATGTTATGTTCTAAGCCACATTGTAGCTTCCATGTGTAGGTTTATAGTCTTTGAACCATGTGAAATCAGCACCTAAAGCATGTTAAAATGTTATGTATGTGCTTAAAACATGTGAAATCCATGCTAACTATGTTCCCCGTTCATGTGTGTAATGTCCATGTTGATAACTCTCACGTTGGTTCTTTATAAGGTTAAGTTCATAAGTGAATGGATTAGAGACCATGTGGTAGGTAAATGTTATATTTTTTGAAATCTGAAAGCATGCGTTATGTATAAAATTGTAGAACTTCATGATAGGTTGAAAACTCGCATTGACTACATGCTTGCGTTTGAAATCTGTAAATGTGCATGTAGAAACCACTAGGACTTGTACGTGAATATCAAAATAGTGTTGCTTGCTGAGTGTTTTAAGACTCACTCCTTGCTTCAGCGTACAGGTTCAGACGGTGACGAGACCTTCGTAGAGGAGACAGTGGAGATAGACTCCGAGCGCGGAGTTTAGCTTGAGGAGTTGTGCATCCCTTTTGTTGTAATCTTCATAGTATGTACTTGAAACATTATATTAGAATTATCATGAAGAAAATGTAATATGTGGACATTGGACATTTTGTATTTATTTCAGCATTTAAATTATGAGAACTTTAGTTCCTTTTTGCAAATTGTAAACTGCATGTATGTCTAATGTGGATGATGAATGAATGGAGATAGTTATCTTTTACTTCCGCTACTCTGTTATTTATATTCGCGTGTATCTCAACTGTTTGTATCGTTGGGTAATGTCCCACTGTGGCTGGCAGCACTCGTTATATCGACGTGTGTCGGTATGACCGTACCGGTATAATGAGGGCCGTCACAACTAGGAATAATCTATTCGATAAAATAGTCCTTGCATAAACACACTTGATTTGACATATATATAGTATACACACTGGTGTAGCATACTTATGTACATTATGCTTGAAATAGATGGATACAACTTGCGCACCGTAATTAGATTAACTTACACAACTTTACCTAACATTGCTTAAGTACTATATGCATATTTAGCCAATTGACTATTCTCACCTAAATATCATAAAAATACATGCATGTTATTCATGAGGAGTATAGAATCTCAATATAAACTACTAATTACACCTACCATGCTTGAACTCCTTATGTATATGCAATGTACGAAGTACAATGTACACATTAACTAAACCATGTAAACGAACAATGTTTACAACTAATCATACACATGCATACACAAGTACACCAGGGTTATGCATGTAGAATTAGGTATACAATTGTCACACGTATAAGATAACTTATATACGTACATACACATATTACTTCATACACTCCCATATAAATTCCATGAAATAGGTAGTATAGGATATTCTTCAATATTTAGATAGCACATGCATGGTATTATTCAAGTATCCTAAGTCAGAGATTCTTGGTATTCATAATACACCTCTAATTAGATAATTATTCACTTCTACATTAATTATCATACACACGTATGTATATATATATAGATATACGCACATGCTCATGCTCAAGAGAAGGATAAAACTTATAGTAGGCACAATGAACTACACATGCTAAGCATACAACAACCAAACACCCAACACACCATTCATATACATACATATATATAAAGAGAATAAAAATTCGGGGTCTCACAGCAAAGCTCACACCACTACAACTACGGCTCAACTGCTGGTGGTACAAGTCTGCCACAATGTCGCCGCACACCAAACACACGACGCTTACACCTGAAACAAAGTGTAAGGGAGTGAGCTTTAACAAGTCACAAGCTTAGCAGGGACCTCCCAAAAACATAACAACACACCACAACACAAGAATCGAGACCACAACCCCTAAGGGTCTCATTGGCACCACTAATAGGAGAACTACTAAAGTGGAGCATGCTAGCAATTAACATAAATAAACTGCATTAAATATAAACACATCAGCTGACATAGCTCACATAAAATAAAGAAAGCAACAGGACTAATGCAGAGGCACTAGTCCACCACAACAGTGATGACCAGTCTGTCCCCATGTAATTTTAATTAATACATATATATTTTAATGATAACAAAACCAACAAAAGTTTATCAATTATATCTAATGATTATTTCATAAGTCTAAGCACAGGAAAATACCAAGGTCAAACAAGCCAATAAAGGTATGCATTACTTTTCTGAAGCCTTAGTCTTTTCAACATGATATTCCTAAGTCCAGATCGACTTCTATTGAAGGCCATAACGATTTCAATAGAATTATCATAACGATTTCCTTTCTAGCTGAAAAGTCATGTTGTTTCAAACAAATCGATGCCGTAACGATTCTATATGTGATCGCAACGATTTCTCTATTAAACTGAAAAGTCATGATTGATTCAAACAAATCGATGCCGTAACGATTCAATAAGTTGTCGCAAAGATTTTTTTAGAGCCCGTAACGACTTGCTCGTCGCAACGACTCTATAAGTTACCGTAACGATTCTTTAGAGCCCATAACGACTTGCCTGTCGCAACGACTCTATAAGTTACCGTAACGATTTCTTTAGAGCCCATAACGACTTGCCTGTCGCAACGCTCTATAAGTTGTCGCAACGATTTCTTTAGAGCCCATAACGACTTGCCTGTCGCAACGACTCTATAAGTTGTCGCAACGATTTCTTTAGAGCCCGTAACAACTTGCTCGTCACAACGATTCTATAAGTTGTCGTAACGATTTCTTTAGAAACTCGTAACGACTTCTTTAGAAAGCGCAACGACTTGCTTAGTGTAACGATTTCATAAGTTACCGTAACGACTTCTTTAGAACTCGCAACGACTTGCTTATTGTAACGACTTCAAAAGTTACCATAAGGATTTCTTTAGAGTTCATAACGACTTGACAAGTATTCATAACGATTTCTTTAGAATCCACAATGACTTGCTTTGTATAATGATTTGTTAAGTATTTCACATCGATTTCTTCATAAACACATCAATTTGCTTTGTGCAATGATTCATTAAGTGTTCATGATATATTCTCTGTCTCATAACGATTTGCTATGACTCATAACGATTTCGTAAGTCATATAGTCATCGATTTCATATCTTGATATCTTATTCATCTTAAAAGCGTTGACTA
This sequence comes from Colocasia esculenta, assembly GCA_014218235.1. NCBI lineage: Eukaryota > Viridiplantae > Streptophyta > Magnoliopsida > Alismatales > Araceae > Colocasia > Colocasia esculenta. Next base: position 44,555,569 of record CM024754.1, read on the forward strand.
GTCAAAGCCCACGTAGACATCTCTCTAACTCTTTTGCATTTATGAGATCTGAACATATCTCTACATGCATGCAGACCATATCATCCTTTATCGTGCCTACTCTGATAACGTCCTTTAGACTTAAGCTATTTGGCATTACTATTTCCATGTCTATTACTACTAACGTTGACTGACATCAGAGACAGCTTAGTTGTCTGCTATTTGAGTTTGACATTTGTGCAGACCTCTGAACCAGCTTCATAGTACAACGTTAAACAAATAGAAAGCAACAGATATTTCTGAAGATCTATCTCTTTGCGTGCTCAAGTAATCAAAAGACTGTTGACTGGAAGCTTCCAAGACTCCAGATGTCATTCAGTCTAACGACTACTCAAAAGAGAGTCAACGGACACTTCAATGTCTACATTTCAAATTGAAGATATAAATTCAAGTCAAAAGAACAGAAGAAGAAACATCGCGTATTCAAGCATTCAAATTCTTCTGAAGATAGTCCAGAGCCAAGAACCTCATTCCACTTGGCTTTGCTCTTTTGCTCTCCACAGTTGTGAAAATTTGAGAGAGCCGTATAGTTCTGAAGAGTGCGCCTTGTTTAAAATCTCTTTGCTTCGTTCTAGTTGCTTCAGATCTTGCTATCAAAAGCTTGACTAGGGGCTTGGAATTTCATTCAATTCCTTTGTGGTGTTCCCTCGGTGTGAAGGAAAGAAGACCCGGTGGTGGTAGCATGGTGTGTTCCCTGCGGTTGTGAAGGAAGACCTGGTGTGGTAGCCAGGTGTTGTTCCCTTCAGGTGTGAAGGAAGACCAGCTGGCTGGGTGGTGTAGCGTCTTAGGGGGATTGTGTTAGGATCGGATATTCGGTATGGCAAAGCTAGAAGGGGGGGTTGAATAGATTTGCAGCGGAAACTTAAGCAATATGAAAATACTTCGGATTAAAAGATCTACTCAATTAAAACCCCTTTGATCTGATGCAATGTGTGTGAGCAAACTAACAGTTAGTGTGTAGACGAAATCCCTATGCATGCATCTAGCGCAATACAGTGCAAACCATAAGTCAAACCACAGTGCACAAGGGATTTTTTAGGTGGTTCGGAGATCACACCACGTGACTCCTACGTCCACCCCCCACACAGTGAGGACACACTACTCAAGAACTGAGTACAACACACACACGAGCACACCGGCTCAACCACACACACACACGCTAGATCAAGTCCACAAAAGATCAGATCCTCTAGCCTTGATCTGACCAACACACCACACACACGTTGTCTGATGCAAACACGCAATCAGAACAACAATCCACACTTCCACAACATCCACGTACTGATCTCAAATCAGTGCACACACACAGATATATGAAAGTAGTGAAAGGAGAAGAGTTTTGAGATGAAGAATCAAATCCCGATGTAGATCTCTTCTCGTTGGTCGTCCAGAAGACTCCAAGCTTCGTCTTGACAAGTATCAGTTGATGGAGAAGCTTGAACCACGGACGAACCGGCTTCAACTCCGCTTGGAAGGTTGTTCTTCTTTGTTCTGGGCAGAGAGATGAAGCAGGGCAGCAGGAAGAAAGCCTTGATCTTGACCTTTGCTTAGGGTTTTGGTATGGTGGCTCCTTGCTGCGAAAATAGCCTCATATGATCCATATATAGTGGTGTCCAAGCATAGAGAGTCGTGCTAAAAGGAAACACCAAAATATAGATCATATCCTGGCCATTAGATCTTCCCAAAACTCCGTCTGTCGACAGCCGACTTGCTGCTGTCGACAGATGCTGACAGGTTTGCAAGAACCGGAAGACTGGGCTTTCTGGAAATAGATTTCTGAGTGTATCTGTCGACAGGCGAAAATCATCTGTCGACAGATGCATCAGATGCACTATTCATCTGTTGACAGATGCACTGTCATCTGTTGACAGGTGCACTATTTCAGCAACTTGTCTTGTTCTTTTGCACTTGGATTTTGGGCTTTGTCTTGCATGGAATCTCACCTACATTAAAAGACATAATTAGTGAGATATAATGAACATATAAAACATGTGTTTCATTTGCATCCAATTGTCATTCTCATCATGTTTCACACATTCATAACACAACAATTTTGTCTTGTTCATGAAATGTTCATCATCAAAAACAAACATACCATTTGTGAACATTTCACATAACATCAATTAGTATTGCTCATCATCAAAAACATTTAAGCACTTGTTGTAACCCAACATTCTCCAATATGAGAACCCAACATTCTCCCCCTTTTTGATGATGACAAAAATTTCAATTTATGCACAATTGATGTTTCTCCCCTTTTGGCAACATTCAAAAAGATAATGGGTGCACACAAGTAAAAGAATGAAGCAAAGAATTGTGTGACCACATAACTGAATTGTGAAAGAATTGAGTGGGGAATGAGTGTTCAAATGAGATTGCAAGGTTGAGAATAGGTTGATACCCACTACAAAATGTCATAAACACTAGTATTAAGACACATAAAAATTCTACAATGGTTAAGAGATAATACTCCGGGAATCTCAAGTTATAGCATTTAGAATACATCGTTCAAAAACACATGAAAATGAGATAACCCTTTGAATAAAACCATTGAAGAAAATCATATACCTTAGTGGGTGATGTTCAGTTGGTAAATGAAGGCAATGTCTACATGAACAATTGACAATAGACAACCTATTGCCCTTGATTTAAATCTTGGAGGCTCCACTCTATTTCTAGCATTTGAACAATTTAAGTGGTAATTAGGATCACTTTTACCTTTTGACGTGAAGGTAGACATTTGGGATGCCCGTACCCCCAGTTACTCAGTGTGAGTGACCATCATACCATTATGCAGAGATAATGAAAGGACTTTTTGACGCGAAGACAGACATTTGTGATGCCCGTGTCCCCGGTTACTCAGTGATACTCATCATTGCTCTGCCTTTGTCCCAATTCACATATTGTTTTTTTTTAATTTTTGACTTTAGAAATAGGTAGCTTTTCTCTCTTTTTTTTTTTAAGTTGGAAAATCAAGTTCAAAAGGTTTATTAAGGTCAAAGGCCAATGCAAAGACATTAAGTTCAAAAACCTTCTTACTTGTCAATCCATATAGGAACATGATCATCCACAAGGGAGTTATTCAAGTGAGTTAGGTAAAATCATTAGATTTGTTCAATGTTTTCTAGATGATACAACCTAGACTCAATCTCAAAATATTATTTCAAAATCATTGTGATTAACCATATGACTTTGATACTATGTGAGGATGAAAGGTTATAATGAATATTTATACCCAATTCTCCCCTTGCATCAATGATATGAACATACTCATGAAGAAATTATGAAGAAGGATGAAGAATTTACAGAAAATGTGTATCTGTCGACAGCAAGGAGAATGTGCCTGTCGACAGATGCACACAGGCCTGAAAGGCTTGGTCTGGGAGAGCAGGTCTGTCGCAGACAGATAGATGGGATAGTGCCTGTCGACAGATACTTGAGAAAATCAGTTTTGAGGCATAGAATTGAGTGACATGAAGAACAAGATTTTGAGAAGTAATTACACAATGAATATGAAGGGTTTCTCTAAGTATTTCACTCAACCTACCTTGAACTTACTCCCCCATAAGATGTGCATGAATGAGACAACATTCAAGCATGATTATTATCATTCATGACAAGCACTTGCACATAGATTTCATGAGCATTCATGAGCATATGAGCACTTTCAAATTTACTCCCCCATAACACATGCATAGAAATGTATCAAGCAATTCACATTATTAAGCACTCAACTAGCCTTATGCATTACATGACTTTTGGTACTTGGCGGAGTATTTTACTCACGCATAATGATAGTTTCCAAACAAGCATAACTTGTTTTTCCACATGTCATCATTTGATATACCAAGAGGTCATGTGCACAGTTATGCAAGCAAGATGGCATGATTCCAATTGCTAAGAGGCATTGTCATGTGGGGTAGCATTAAGGACATTTTGCATTGCTCAGATAAAGGTAAGAATCCATTTCAATTTCAGCAGTTCAAATATGAAGTGATAAGGAGATTTTACCTGAACAGTCTTCAATCATAGTCAAAAAAGTTACCTTTGTTCTCCATCATTTCTTGCCTTGCACAGCCAATGTCATGAATCCATTTCTAATTTTTGGCTGCAAGACATCTCAGCTTGCTGATCAAGCTTGTTTTGGGACCCACACTTGCTTGGGTCCTGCAACGACATTAATAGGATATAACAAAGATTTCAAAATCCAAAGTGATTTGATTTTTGGATTTCTGTTGTTTTGTGCAGTTTTCCTGTTCATAGATACATGAAATTTCTGATCTTTATGAACATGTTTATCCTTGTGTGTATGAACACATGGATTATTATGGAGCTTGAAGCATGCACAACATCATGATTTTTATGAGAGTGTTGATTTTTCTTCCAGCAGAATTTAGCAAGATGACCAAGTTTATTGCATTTGTAGCAAACGGGTTGAGCATTTACCTGGAGCTTACCATAGTGTGATTGCATTTGCTGGAATCTCTGAGATCCTTTAGAGTACCTTTGATCACCCTTGGGTTGAGAAGAAGGAGGTGGTACCCTTTGGTATCTCTTGGCATGATGTGGAGTTGGAGATTGCCTTGAAGCTTTTTGAGCTGTTGGAGGAGTTGAAACCTTGTACAATCCTGCTTCTTTTTCACTTCCTTTTTCGGATTTTCAATTGTAACACATTCTTTTAATTGCTGCATTTTTGTTCAAATTTTTATTTTGTTTTTGAACATTTTTCTTATTTTTCACAGAAGCAAGACTTGTGTTTTTATTCATTTTGAATCTCTGTTTTTCAGCTTTTAATGCAACAATTCTTTTTCTGAAGTCTGAAGCTTGTTTAGCATGACATCCAACCATTTTTCATTTTGTTCTTTTCATTTTCAAATGAGCAATTTGTTGTTTCAGATCAACAATTTTATTCTTAGAATTGTTCCATTCATCATTTAATGGTCTGTCATGATACATGCATTCAATCTTCTTTTTCAGATGATTATTTTCCTCAATCAATGGTTGCATTTCTCTTTTATTTGATGATCATGAGCCATGTTGGAGATTTGTTTGATCAATTGATCATTATCAAATTTGAGATTTTCATTATGATCAATCAATTTTTCATTTTGATTTTTCAAATCAGAATTTTCAGATTCCACATGATCATGATCTTCTTTCAACTTAGAAAACTTGATTTCATAGTTTTTGACTTCCTTTTCCAATTTTTCATTCTCCATTTTCAATGTTTCATTTTCTTCATAGAATGCTTGAGCATTATCAATTCTCATTTCATTCTTATCCAATTTTTCTTTTAGCTTCTTGTTTTGAGTTTTTACCTTCTTAAGTTGATTGGACAAGTGCTCATAGCATTCTATAACTCATCATAGGAAATATCATCTTCTGAATCAGAATTAGATATTGATGCGTCAAATGGGTCTGAATTGGATTTACCTGACCTTTGAGAGTTTCTTGACTTCTCTGACAGATATGATCTTTAGATTTGTCTGAACTAGGAGAACCTCTGGAGCTGCCAAGGCCATGAAGCATTTGTCTTTGGCTTTATTTGCAATCTTGCTTGTCTTCTTAAAGGAGTCCTGCATTTTATCAACATGGTATCAAACTCAATAATCATTGGTCTATTTATGATACTCGACAACTCAGACATATTTCTGAGTATGTTGTAGATGAATAAACCAACAACCAAAGTAATCAGATCAGTTCAGAATCAATTAACCCGATCAGAGCAATAATCACACATAAACAGATATGCCAAATCACACAAAAAATAGATCTGCCAAATCAGTACCGATAAACAAGAACCTGCTCTGATACCAATTGTTAGGATCGGATACTCGGTATGGCAAAGCTAGAAGGGGGGGTTGAATAGATTTGCAGCGGAAACTTAAGCAATATGAAAATTACTTCGGATTAAAAGATCTACTCAATTAAAACCCCTTTGATCTGATGCAATGTGTGTGAGCAAACTAACAGTTAGTGTGTAGACGAAATCCCTATGCATGCATCTAGCGCAATACAGTGCAAACCACAAGTCAAACCACAGTGCACAAGGGATTTTTTAGGTGGTTCGGAGATCACACCACGTGACTCCTACGTCCACCCCCCACACAGTGAGGACACACTACTCAAGAACTGAGTACAACACACACACGAGCACACCGGCTCAACCACACACACACACGCTAGATCAAGTCCACAAAAGATCAGATCCTCTAGCCTTGATCTGACCAACACACCACACACACGTTGTCTGATGCAAACACGCAATCAGAACAACAATCCACACTTCCACAACATCCACGTACTGATCTCAAATCAGTGCACACACACAGATATATGAAAGTAGTGAAAGGAGAAGAGTTTTGAGATGAAGAATCAAATCCCGATGTAGATCTCTTCTCGTTGGTCGTCCAGAAGACTCCAAGCTTCGTCTTGACAAGTATCAGTTGATGGAGAAGCTTGAACCACGGACGAACCGGCTTCAACTCCGCTTGGAAGGTTGTTCTTCTTTGTTCTGGGCAGAGAGATGAAGCAGGGCAGCGCAGGAAGAAAGCCTTGATCTTGACCTTTGCTTAGGGTTTTGGTATGGTGGCTCCTTGCTGCGAAAATAGCCTCATATGATCCATATATAGTGGTGTCCAAGCATAGAGAGTCGTGCTAAAAGGAAACACCAAAATATAGATCATATCCTGGCCATTAGATCTTCCCAAAACTCCGTCTGTCGACAGCCGACTTGCTGCTGTCGACAGATGCTGACAGGTTTGCAAGAACCGGAAGACTGGGCTTTCTGGAAATAGATTTCTGAGTGTATCTGTCGACAGGCGAAAATCATCTGTCGACAGATGCATCAGATGCACTATTCATCTGTTGACAGATGCACTGTCATCTGTTGACAGGTGCACTATTTCAGCAACTTGTCTTGTTCTTTTGCACTTGGATTTTGGGCTTTGTCTTGCATGGAATCTCACCTACATTAAAAGACATAATTAGTGAGATATAATGAACATATAAAACATGTGTTTCATTTGCATCCAATTGTCATTCTCATCATGTTTCACACATTCATAACACAACAATTTTGTCTTGTTCATGAAATGTTCATCATCAAAAACAAACATACCATTTGTGAACATTTCACATAACATCAATTAGTATTGCTCATCATCAAAAACATTTAAGCACTTGTTGTAACCCAACATTCTCCAATATGAGAACCCAACAGATGTACCCAGTTAGTGATGAAACCTGAGGTGTTCTTGCTCAGGAAGGGAAGTAGGATCTAAGGAAAGGAGGTCCGAACCAGGATAATACTTGTGTTGTGTGATTGTCTTCTTTGGGGTGTTTGTATTTCAACTTACTGTCACTAAACCTACTTGAATGAACGTTGTGTGAATTTTGTAGTACAGGTACCTTCTAGATAATTTTTAAAAAGGACCCATTTACCCCCCTCTGGGCTCGTCAACTGGGCAACAAGTGGTATCAGAGCGAAGTCTCTTCGACAAAGAAAGGATCCAACGATCTGAGTGTAAAATCCATGGAGCCCAAGGTAATTTGAAGGTCAGTCTGTCAACCAACCCCTCTCTTCGATGGTGAAGATTATCCTTACTGGAAGACCAGATGGAATACTTTCTACAAGGCCACGACTATCAAATTTGGTCAATAATAGAAGAAGGTGACCTAGTTGTCACAAATGAGAAAGCTCAATGGACAGATGATGACAGGAAGAAAATCTCCATGAATTGCAAAGCTAAGAGCATCCTTTTCTGTGCCTTGAGTAAGAAGGAATTCAACCGAGTTCAGCCTGCAAATCCTCAATGGAAATGTGGGAAAAGCTCAGGATTACTTATGAGGGTACAGACAAAGTAAAGGAGACAAGAATCGACATTCTTGTCACTCAGTATGAAAGATTTCAGATGCAGTCAGGTGAGTCAATCACTCAAATGTTTAGCAGATTCACTGATATCACCAATGATTTAGCCAGTCTAGGGAAGACGTATGAGATTGCAGATATGCTAAGGAAAATTCTTAGATCCTTGCCATCATCGTGGACTCCTAAGGTCACAGCTATAGAAGAAGCTAATGACCTGAAAAGAATGTCAGTAGAAAAGCTCATCGGGTCCCTCATGGTCCATGAGATCAACATGGAAAGGCTAGGAGAGTCATCTAGCAGAAAGAAGCACTCAAATGCCTTGAAAGCAGAAGAAGACTCACCAGAAATCAGATCAAATGAAAGTGAAAGCGATGAGGATAGTGAGAATGAAGAAGCAATGCTCTCTAGGAAATTGCAACGATCTTGGCCAAAAAGAAAATGTTTCAATCCGGCAGAAGGCACTTTAAGAAAACAAGGACTTGAAAAGATCAGATGGTAAAGAAATGAAGAAAGGAGAAACCATCTGCTACGAATGTAAGAAGCCTGGACACATCAAGCTGATTGTCCAAAATTAAGAAACCAGAATTCAGAAAGAAAGATAGCTCCAAGAAGTTCAGAAAGTATAAGAAGAAGGCAATGGCAGCAGCGTGGGAGAACAATAGTGACTCAGACAGTGAATCAAGCTCATGCACGCAAAGAAGAAGCCAACTTGGCCTTCATGGCAAATGTTGATGAAAAGGTAACCTCTGACTCCTCCTTCGATTCATGTAATGATTCTGATTCAGATAACTTAGAGGAAGCATTTAATGAATTGTATAATAAGTACAAAGAAGTAACTAAACTATTAAAAGCAAGTAAGAAAAATAACACCTTTAGAAAACACTAATTCTGATTTAAAAACAGAAAATGAAGAATTAGAAAAACAAATAACTGAACTTAAAAAAAATGAATTGTTATGTGAAGACCTAAAAGCTAAGAATGAACAAATAACAAAATTGGAAAAACAGGAAAGTACAGATGAATTAAGAAAAGAAATTAAAAACATAAATGAAGAAAATGATAAACTATCAAGCACACTAGAGAAATTTACTAATGGTAAAAACTCTCTAATATTAAAAGGTGCTAGAAGATCAGGTAAGAAGAAAAATGGATTAGGATATACACCCCCAGATAATGAAGAACCCATAGTTTATCCTAAAACATATCCAACACCAAAATTTGTACCTGAACAAGATATAACATACAAAGCTGATTTCAAATATATAGAAAGTAACTAAGTTATCCTGTTGTAGTCACTACAATAAGTTAGGACATATTATAACTACATGCCCAACAAGACACAAGAAATGGATAATAAAAGCAAAATCAATGATACTAACCAATCAGGACCCAAAAGAATTTAGGTACCTAAAGCTTGATGTTTTTATTTCAGGGTAACCCTCGAGCATCCAAATGGTACTTAGATAGTGGGTGCTCAAGACACATGTCAGGTAACCAGAAGTTATTCTCACATCTCCAAGCTGAAGAAGGAACATCCACTTATGGAGATAATGGGAAAGGAACAGTAATAGGCAGTGGCTCTGTAAAAACAAAGGAAAAAGTCATAGAAGATGTGTTATTAGTTAAGGGATTGAAGCACAATCTCATTAGCATCAGCCAGCTGTGTGACAGAGGCCATCAGATCAAGTTTCAAGAATCAAAGTGCAGCATAGTGAAGGAGGGAGCAGTCATCTTTGAAGCAAATAGAGAAAAGAATTTGTATGTGCTCCATCTTGAAGAACAAAGAGCAAAATGTTTATTTGGCAGCAAGTAAAGACAAATCTACTGAATATGGCACAGACGACTTAGACATTGCAGTTTAGATGGCATGAGGAAATGCAGAAGAAAAGTCTTGTGGAAGGTCTGCCAAAAGTCAGTGGAAAGTTGGAAGGTGTCTGTAGAGCCTGTGCTAAGGGAAAACACACTGAAAGCTCCTTTAAGTCAAAGACGGTGGTGACCACCTCAAGACCCTTAGAGCTCCTACATATGGATCTATTTGGGCCAATGAGGACTACTAGTCTTGGAGGAATGAACTTTGGATTGTCATAGTTGATGACTATTCAAGATATACATGGGTATCATTCCTAGAGCATAAAGATGACACTTTTGAAAACTTTGTTAGTTTCAGCAAGAAGGTGCAGAAAGATCAGAAGTTCAGCATTGTGTCTATCCGATCAGATCATGGTGGTGAATTTCAAAATGAAGGTTTACTAGACTTATGATGATCAGGGAATTGAGCATAATTTCTCAGCACCAAGGACACCACAGCAAAATGGTATTGCTGAGAGGAAGAACAGAAACCTATTGGATATGGCAAGAACTATGCTCTCAGAATATGATCTGCCAAGATATTTTTGGGGGCTGAAGCAGTCAACACAGCAAGCTATATTGTCAACTGAGTGATGATCAGGCCAATCCTGAAGAAAACTGCATATGAACTGTTCAAAGGGAAGAAGCCAAAGATCAGCCACTTCAGGACTTTTGGATGTCCTTGCTTCATTCACAATAATGGAAAAAGGGACGTTGGTAAGTTGGATGCCAAATCAGATGAAGGCATCTTTATGGGGTACACCTCTAAACCCAAAGGCTATAGAGTATTTAACAAACATACTTTATTCATTGAACAGTCTGTACATATTATTTTTGATGAAACTAACCTTCCTTGAGAAAGGAGTAGATAGTGACAATGATGATGCAGATGAACTGTCCAAGAAACTAAAAGATACATCAATTGAGGACAAGGATGATCCACCTCTGGAAGAATTGCAACAAGAAGAAGTTACTCATGAAAACCTTCCAAAGGAAGGAGATACAAGAAAGATCACCCACTTGAGAATATTATTAGTGATCCATCCATAGGGGTAAGAACAAGAGGTAATGTTATTCCTTGTGATTACCTAGCTTTTGTTTCTCAAATAGAGCCTAGGACAGTCAACAAAGCTCTCTCTGATGAATCTTGGATAGTAGCCATGCAAGATGAATTAAATCATTCAAGAGAAACCAAGTATGGTCACTTGTTCCTAGACCATCAGACCATCCAGTCATTGGCACCAAATGGGTGTTCAAAATAAACTGGATGAAACTGGTGCAATCTTAAGAAACAAGGCCAGATGGTAGCTCAAGGCTATTCTCAGAGGAGGCATAGATTTCGATGAACCTATGCACCTGTAGCTAGACTTGAGGCCACTAGAATATTACTTGCATATGCATCTGCTTTGAACTTGACATTATTTCAAATGGATGTTAAATCTGCATTTTTAAATGGTTTTATAAAAGAGGAGTTTATGTGGAACAACCTCCGGGTTTTGATGACATAATTTTTCAATCATGTTTTCAAACTTCATAAGGCATTATATGGTTTAAAACAGGCACCTAGAGCCTGGTATGAAAGGCTTAGCTCTTTTCTTTTAAACCATGGTTTCAGTAGAGGTCAAGTAGATAGTACTCTTTTCATAAAGTCAAAGGTCAAACACATTCTATTAGTCCAAATTTATGTAGATGATATTATCTTTGGATCTACTGATGAATCCCTTTGCAAGTACTTTGAAAAGTTGATGCAGGGGAATTTGAAATGAACATGATGGGAGAACTTAATTACTTCCTTGGATTACAAATCAAACAAGGAAAGGAAGGAACTCACATCTGTCAAGCAAAGTACACAAAAGAACTCTTAAAGAAATTTGGATTCGAAAATACCAAGCCACTGTCAACACCAATGAGCACATCAACAAGGATGGACAATGACAAAGATGGTAAGAAAGTAGATCAAAAGATCTACAGAGGTATGATTGGTTCACTACTTTATTTAACAGCTAGTAGACCAGATATACTATTTAGTGTATGCATGTGTGCTAGATATCAAGTGATCCTAAAGAATCACATTTAATTTCGGTGAAAAAATATTTAGATATTTAGCAGATCTCATGACTTAGGTCTATGGTATCCAAAACACTGTGAAATTAACTTAGTAGGTACTCTGATGCTGACTATGCTGGATGCAAATTAGATAGAAAAAGCACCAGTGTGGTTGTCAATTTCTTGCAGGATGTTTATATCTTGGTCTTCAAAGAAACAAAATTCAGTAGCACTATCCACTGCTGAAGCTGAGTACGTAGCTGCTGAAAATTGCTGTACACAACTCTTATGGATAAAGCAACAACTTGAAGATTTCGGATTAAACATCAAATCCATCCCACTGCTTTGTGACAACACCAGTGCCATTAATCTCACCAAGAATCCAGTTCAGCACTCAAGGACCAAACATATTGAGGTTAGATATCATTTTATTCGTGATCATGTTGCAAATGGAAATATTGAAATATCCTTTATTGATACAAATGTCCAATTAGCAGACATTTTCACAAAGCCTTACCTGAAGAGAGATTCACATCTCTTAGAAGGGAATTAGGCATGTGCAATTTGTGATAAAAGTTTGCTTACAAATGGCACATTAATTTCAGAATTAAGTAATTTTTTTTCCCATGGCTTTAAGCAAAAGAAATTCAAATTATTCTTTGTAACCGCTCTCTCATTGAAGTCGGTTTGAATAGTCAACACCTTTTGTCGTTTTCCACCGCCTTTTGGCGCATCACTTTCCACATCGCATTAATTTATTCATAAAATCAATGGCAGAACGATTCGTATCTCATCGTCTACCTTTTCCCCCTTTTCATCCTATCGCATGAGACGATGCCCTAAACTCATATCTCAACCCACTGCAAATTTGAACTTTCCTCCTCCTTCCCGCAAAATTTCTTGAGGATTCCTTCTCTTCTCCTTCCGTTTCAACCTTCCAGAGACTTTCCCACCTGAATCCATGGCCGCACCAGTCATCGCCGGCAGTTTGGGTGGCTACAGCGCCTAGTTTCTCACTCCTGAGCAGCAGGAGAGGTTTACCTTTGTGAAGACGAAGCTCTGTGGAAATAAAGAAGTCGATGTTGCTAACTGAGGAAAAATGGAATGAGCAGTGTGGTAGATTTGATCAATCAGATGCAGTGGACAGGAGTCTCCACCTTTTCAGAGGTCATTATCCGGACTTGGTAAAAGCTTTCTTCGTATGTATGAGAACAGAGGAAGATGGGTCCCTAGTCTCTTCAGTAAAGGGAACCCTGATTAGAATAGACCCTGAGTTGCTGAAGATGTTGTTTGATGTGAAGACTTCCGGATTTAGTGGGGTTCACACGTGGACGCCCAAGTGAAAGGTTGGGAATTGTAGGGCCGGGCTTCAAGCTAAGGGACGGCAAGCTTGATATAAATCAACTATCTGCTTTAACTGCCTCCTTCATTTTATTGTCTGTCAAATCTTAGTTCCCAGAAGTGCAACATTTCTTCTTGCACAAGGCCGACTCAGACATGATGTACTGGGCCATTCAAAATAAGGAGATAAATATGGCCGCAGTGATGATGGAAAGAATGAAATTTTCCAGAGATCAGATTTGGGACACCAAGAGTAAGTTAAATGTGTCCCTGCCATATGCCCACCTACTTACCAAGATCTTCAAACACTTCGGTGTTGATCTTTTGGGGCAGTTGTAGAGAAAATGGGCCAAGCAATCAGGTCCAGGAACCTGAAGAAGAGTGGCTTCTCTGTGGAAAGTGGTGTTTGGTTCAAGGCTTCAGTTGCTGAAGGCGAAGCCATCATTGACGACACCTCAGTTGTTCATCAGGAGATGGGATCAGCGATATGATTCCAGAATTGCCAGTGGAGTCAGTTTTAGTGCCAGTAGTTGGAGCAGCAGAATCATCAGGCCCCTCTTTAGCAGAAGTTCAGTCTGAATTGCAGTGGAAGAAGAAAGAGTATCAGCACCAGCTTCAGAATTTCCAGAAGAATTAGCTGTCAATTTTGCAGAAAGGAAAATTGAGGATATTCTCCCAGAGGATATTATTTCAGTTGAGGACCCACTACCCTCAACTGTGGTTTGTCCATTCTTTCAGACATTATTGATTCATTCCTTTCACCTCTAGTGCTCCAGAAACCAGTGGCAGAGTTGCAGAAGAGACTGTGGCATCAGGCCACATTGATGAACCAATGGAAGATGTTCAAGTAGAGGTAGAGCACCCAGCTACTCAAGGTGACTCTGTGATGAAGGTGCTCCCATTCAGGGGGAGCAAGTATCAAATGAAGAAGAGTGTTCCTATTGAGGGGGAGCTATCAAAAGAAGGTTCAGCAGAAACAACTCCAGTTGTTGATGGTCAGAGGAAAGGCATAGAGATTCTCAAAATTTGGATGACAGAGAAGGAGAGATTGCAAGCTCCTCAAGCTCAGATGATGATCAACCTCCTCCAGCAAAAGAAGGCAAGAAGAAAGGAAAAGAAGTTGCCTCTGAAGTTCCTCTCCTGGCTGATACACCTTTTGAGAGGCAGGTCAAGCAGAAATTGTCAAATTTGAAACCAGTGATTGAAAGGCTGAATGTGCAAGGTGAGCTCTTATGTACTCTCAGTCAGATGTAAACTCTATATTTTTGAGCCAAGCTTCAGCCAACAAAGAATTGGGACAAATCAGAAATGCTATGAAATGGTTTAACAAGGAAATGAGCATAAAGGCATGCTCTCAGATATTATCAAGGTAGTTGGAGTTCAAGCTCCTCCTCCTCCAGAAGCAGCAGCAGCACCAGAAGCAGCAGCAGCACCAAAAAAGGTAGAACCAACAGGGCCAGCTGATCAGGTTGAAGGGCCACAGGGCCATCTGAGCAAGGGTCAGGGCCATCAGGGCCTTGGAGAGTGAGTCTGTGCAGATAGAGGCAGAAGAGTTCTTGGACCCAAGCCCCCAGCTCCCTCTTCCCCTCTCACACACCTATTCCTCCAACTCCACCCTCAGCTCCTACAGCACCTCCTGCTCCTCAAACATTCAAGAAGCCTCAATCTAGACCAATTTCTTCTCCTACACCATTTCAGTCCACCTCATCTCCTACCTCCTCTACTTCCATTCCTTCTCCTTCTCCTATACATGAGGCCCTCCAGCATCCTCAGCTGGAGCATCCTCCTCCTCCTCTGGTCCCTCCCTTGGACCAATTGATGACCTTCCTACTACTCCCACTCTTTTCTTCATCCTCCTCCTCCACCCTCTTTCATCACTATCATACCTGAAAGAGCCCAACTTAACTCTCCTTTATGGAACAAATAAAGGATGAGTTTGAGGAAGGGATCCTCAGGTCTGTGTTGAAGGTTGGGAACATGTTCATAGGGCAGACCCTTCTAGTCCTGCCCCCAAGAAGAGGAAGCTTACTTCTACTTCCTCCCTCTCCCCTGAACCTAAATACCAACCTTTGTGGTTTTCTCTCACAGTGGACAACAAACATCCCTCACTGTACAGAGAATATATCTCAAAGGTTTGTTTTTGCAACCATCATTAACCTTCCATTTCTTGATCTCACAGCATCATTTGCATACTATTCTACCCTACACTTCTCTTTCCAAATCCGAAAAATCCAAAATATTCTCTCTTGCCCACTCCAAATCTGAAGAGCAGTGGGGCAAAGGTCACAAGGATCTCCTAAAGAAATTCATTCTTGCCAAATCTGCTAGATTCCCTCCAAGGGACCACTCCCTGACCCTATCAGAGTGGTTCAGGATCTATCATAGGGAACTTTGGGCACCCTATATTCAAAAGGAAATCAAATGATCAGGCACCTCATGCTATTCAACAACTACAGATATATTCATCTTCCAGAGGTTCAGCTCAGTCAGTTCAAAAGGGCCATTTCAGCTCTGACTTCGGATATCTCTCAAACTTCAGATGTTCAGGTAGATTTTGCTACCCTCCAAGTACCTGAAGAGATAGTCCTTCCTCAAATTCACTTTCTAGTTATGGAGTCCTCTGTAGGATCCATCATCTTTGAACGTTTTGCCAGAGTAATGGGCAGAATTAAAGTTCAGAAGGCTGCCTGGTTGCTTTTTCTAGATTCCTGTTTAGGGAATATCACCAGGGGCATGTCAGTGCTGAGTTCTAGCCCCTATTCTGTCTGATGTGAAAGGCTGACATCCTCTGAATGGTCCAAGTTCTACCCCCTGTCAGCTCAGCAACTATTTGAAATAAATGAAGTCAGGCCAGAGAAGGCAAACCAGCCTTTCTCCAGCTACTTTCCTAGATATGAACTCCATTCATCTTGTTGATGACCCCTTCAAGGTCTGGGAGGAAAGATACAAAGTGTATGTGGCTATGCACAAAGCTCTCAGAGATAACCACAACCATTATCCTGTCACCATGGACCAATTCCTCACTGTGCCAGCTTTGGGACTCGTCGATTTCTCAGATGAACATGGACAAGAATGCATATGCTGACCTTCTCTATCAACACCTAGATCTTCATCTCAAAAGGATGGCTTCCACCATGGGACCCTCCTACTCTGTATCCTTTGGAGTCTTCAAAACCCTTTTTGAAGAGCAGGAAGCACAGCATGGGAAACCATCTCCCATTTTGCCTCTCTTCTGTCTCCTGCCTTCTATTTACCTGTACCTCCACAAAGTTAATGAAATGCCCTTCTTTGTATACTCCTGTTCTCTTTCTCTCTCTTCTTTCTTTGTCGAAGATTGTCTTTTTGCTTAATGACAAAAGAGGGAGAAAAACTTATGTCTGAAACATCTATATGCATTTTACTTATTGTTCAGTTTTGTCATCACCAAAAAGGGGGAGATTGATGACCAGTCTGTCCCCATGTAATTTAATTAATTACATATATATTTTAATGATTCACAAAACTAAACAAAAGTTTATCAATTATATCTAATGATTATTTCATAAGTCTTAAGCACAGGAAAAATACCAAGGTCAAACAAGCCAATAAAGGTATGCATTACTTTTCTGAAGCCTTAGTCTTTTCAACATGATATTCTAATTCCATATCGACTTCTATTGAAGGCCATAACGATTTCTTTATAAGCATATCGATTTCAATAGAATTATCATACGATTTCCTTTCTAGCTGAAAAGTCATGTTGTTTCAAACAAATCGATGCCGTAACGATTCTATAAGTGATCGCAATGATCGATTTCTCTATAAAACTGAAAAGTCATGATTGTTTCAAACAAATCGTGCCGTAACGACTCTATAAGTTGTCGCAACGATTTCTTTAGAGTCCGTAACGACTTGCTCGTCGCAACGACTCTATAAGTTACCGTAACGATTTCTTTAGAGCCCATAACGACTTGCCTGTCGCAACGACTCTATAAGTTACCGTAACGATTTCTTTAGAGCCCATAACGACTTGCGTGTCGCAACGACTCTATAAGTTGTCGCAACGATTTCTTTAGAGCCCATAACGACTTGCCTGTCGCAACGACTCTATAAGTTGTCACAACGATTTCTTTAGAGCCCGTAACGACTTGCTCGTCGCAACGATCTATAAGTTGTTGTAACGATTTCTTTAGAAACTCGTAACGACTTCTTTAGAAAGCGCAACGACTTGCTTGGTGTAACGATTTCATAAGTTACCGTAACGACTTCTTTAGAACTCGCAACGACTTGCTTATTGTAACGACTTCAAATTACCATAACGATTTTTTTAGAGTTCATAACGACTTGACAAGTATTCATAATGATTTCTTTAGAATCCACAACGACTTGCTTTGTATAATGATTTTTAAGTATTTCACATCGATTTCTTCAGAAACACATCAATTTGCTTTGTGCAACGATTCATTAAGTGTTCATGATATATTCTCTGTCTCATAACGATTTGCTATGACTCATAACGATTTCGTAAGTCATATAGTCATCGATTTCATATCTTGATATCTTATTCATCTTAAAAGCGTTGACTAGTCAAAGCCCACGTAGACATCTCTTTGACGCTTTTGCATTTATGAGATCTGAACATATCTCTGCATGCATGCAGACCATATCATCCTTTATCGTGCCTACTCTGATAACGTCCTTTAGACTTAAGCTATTTGGCATTACTATTTCCATGTCTATTACTGCTAACGTTGACTGACATCAGAGACAGCTTAGCTGTCTGCTATTTGAGTTTGACATTTGTGCAGACCTCTGAACCAGCTTCATAGTACAACCTTAAACAAATAGAAACCAACGGATATTTCTGAAGATCTATCTCTTTGCGTGCTCAAGTAATCAAAAGACTGTTGACTGGAAGCTTCCAAGACTCCAGATGTCATTCAGTCTAACGACTACTCAAAAGAGAGACAACGGACACTTCAACGTCTACATTCAAATTGAAGATATAAATTCAAGTCAGAAGAAGAAGAAGAACACATCGCGTATTCAAGCATTCAAATTCTTCTGAAGATAGTTAGAGCCAAGAACCTTCATTCCACTTAGCTTTTGCTCTTTTGCTCTCCACTAGTTTGTGAAAATCTTGAGAGAGCCTGTATAGTTCTGAGAGTGTGCCTTGTTTAAAATCTCTTTGCTCTCAGTTTAGTTGCTTCAGATCCTTGCTATCAAAAGCTTGATCTAGGGGCTTGAATTTCATTCACTCTCTTTGTGTTGTTCCCTTCGGTTGTGAAGGAAGACCTAGTGTGGTTATCCATGGTGTTGTTCCCTTCGGTTGTGAAGGAAGACCTGGTGTGGTATCCAGGGTGTTGTTCCCTTCGGTGTGAAGGAAGACCAGCTGAGCTGGGTGTTGTAGCGTCCTTAGGGGACTGTACCCTAGTTAGTGAAATCCTGAGTTGTTGCTCAGGGACTGGACGTAGGACTCCTAAGGAAAGGAGGTCCGAACCAGGATAATCCTTGTGTTGTGTGATTGTCTTCATTGTGTGTTTGTTATTTCAACTTACTATCACTAACCTACTTCGAAGAACGTTTGTGTGAATGTTTTTAGTTACAGATACCTTCTAGATTAATTTTAGAAAGACCCATTCACCCCCCCTCTGGGCTCATCAACTGGGCAACAACCAGCTGAAACCACCATGCCATGAACCTTTTAAACCACCATTAACAAACATAACGAGACTGACTACAGGAGTCAACCCCCCCACAATAAACCACAAGTAAAGCACAACTACACAGGCCAACCCCCAACAAAGGGTAACCAGACTCACCACGAAGAATCAGTCCCCACAACCCATGACAACAACACCCGAAAGACTACCCATTAAAGGGTAAAAACACCACAAGTGGAGGGTCCACTACCGCCCACGACGGTGCACAACTCCACAACACAACCTGAAACACTGCACACAACATGCCAAACAACCAGTAACCCACAAAGGGTATAGGTACCTGAAACCACAAGGTACCACAACCACTATAAAGTTCGAGTCAGAAGGAACCCACCACCACACAAGAAGGACTACTGGTTCATGACGCCAGTATCCACCCGAAAACACAACACCAGAACTACCTCTCAGTCTCGCAGTCAAGACGAAAGGTCCAACTGTGGCTCCACAACCTCACTGCAAAGGTCAAAAAATTATGGAGACCACCACACCACACCTGTAGACCAAACCAACTGTAGGCCATGCTGGCACCTTTAGAGACTTTGGCCAGAGCTCTCTAAATTGAAGCACTGGAAACGTAGGACTAGCTTGGGCCTCGTACGTCTACTGGTGTTCGTACCCCCAACATGAGTGCACTACAAGCGACCGTACACCCACAAGACACAAGTCGCTTCCCCTCTACTGTCTTTCCCTCAGCCGTACGTACATCTCAAACACGGAGTGAGGGTGTCTAGGAAGACGACAAAGACCTCTACGTACACACAATACTAGGACAAACCCGAGAACAACAAACCACAACGTGCCTGGCTCACACAGAACCTTGGGTATTCGACTGAAGAGGCATTCCGGAATAGGCACCAGACCACACAAAACTCGGCAACACACAAGCCACATTGAACACTTAATGCACTATCAAACTTATATTCATAAACAACGATATTTACATGCTAACATGCTTGCTATTGGTCATACATGACCTCCATAGCAATCAAACACTACTATACAATAAACACAATACTCTTAATATAATGATGGCTTAACATTATTAACACAATTATATAACTAACACAATTTACTAACTAGCCATACATCAAACCATTAATCTAATAGCATGCTTTACTATTGTTAACCACACTTAAATATCTACAATTCACATTAAATCACTAGGCTAGGCACACAAGACATCACTGCCTAACCAACACAACATACCTCAGAAGCTGAATCGCGATGGACATAGACGTCGCTTATCAAATTGCGACGACCCCATCGGTCGCATCACAACAAGTTGACCACGACAGGGCCCAAAGTCGCGACATAAATGCAATGCTCGATACGTCACCTCTACACCAATTGGTACAGTCGTAGTGTAAATCACGACAGACCTCATCGTTGCATTTACACCATCGGTAACATCCCAACCATCGGAAGAGAAACGCGACGAACTATCTCGTCGTGTTCTCACAAAACGCGACGGTTCAAACCGTCGCCTTATCAGGCAAATGGCTGAACCCCCATCTCCTCCAAAAAAATCAATCCAGAGGCCATTTAACTACCATTTCATTTATTAAAACCTAAGATACAATACCATACATTGCCATAGCATGATTTGCAAAGCTCAAACCATTTAAATAACTAAAAACAAAGAGGGTAGTCTCCCTACCAACTCGAAGAACTCGAATCTTGTGAAGAACTCCACACTGCCAGCATATCCACACTCTGGACACCCTCCTTACATGGACCCCGCGCCGGACCAGCCACCTGGGAGCTGAAAACACCAGAAGAAGCCGCATAGTAGCTCCCCACGGTCGGATAGAGCCACCTTTGCTCTGTTTGGCCCGAAACAGAGCAATAAATGCAAAGCCTAAATCACGACGTTAGCAGAGGTCGTGTTTAAACATTAAACGCGACGTACAGAATCACTGCCAATCAGAAACCTTGCCAGAAAGGCGATTCGTAAACACGACGTAGGCAACCTTTGCGTTCTTAAATTGCGACATACCATCCCGACGCATTTAAGAACAACGCACAGCCGATCCAATAGCCGATATGAAGAACGCAACCACTAAAGCCGTCGCATTCAAAACGCGACGACATACCCCATGGGCCTTCTTCAACAAAAAACCTACGGGTCCTATGGGTCCGAATTTCTAGCTCACAACACCCATGCAAGGCACGAAGGCCATAAACAAAGCTCAATGACCCCACATGGCCATGAGCACTGCACCAAAACCATTAAACTTGGATCCGAACAGTCGCGACGTTACATTACTATCACCTAAAAAAATATCTTCCATAATATTCAGAACGAAACCATAACAAGCTGAACTATCACCTAAAAAGAAGTAAAGCCATTTACAGAACAAGCAAATACACTTCATGGCTTCAAACTATTTTTCAGACTTTCTATTTTGCCTACTTCGATCAATTAATTACTGTGCTCTTTCTATTTCACTTTCTTTTCTAGCTCGAGCAATAATCCTGCTATAGGCACTTTATCTCCTTGGGACTCAACCTGCTTCCACTTTTTCCTGGTTGTGTTTGCAACATACTTTTTTGTGCCATTTTGCTTACGAAAATATGTTATCATAAATTGCTGCCACTGACCTTTCTGCCATATCAACCATCTTCTAATATGTACAATCCTTCAATACTGACTAATCATTAACTGTAACTATGCCTCAATTTCATTCATGTTTTTGACTACCAATCTGTTTTCTGCTTCAACAATTGCTTGCACATTTTCGTTGTTCACTTTATTTGTTCATGCCACTGCTTCATGTCTGCACTCACTTACTATTTTATTTTGCCATTACTAATTACTTGTACAAGAATACTTTTTGCTCTGACCTGCTGTCCATTATTTGACTTCATCCACTTTCTTACTTTGTAACCACCAATATCTAATAAAATACTTTGAAACTCAAGTTTTCCAATTATTCCATTATTTGCTACTTGTTATATTTTCACTGCACACACTGGTTACCTCGGATAATGGTCAATTACTCTACAAATTACCATTTTGACTTTAGTTGAACCCCAATCTAATTTACCGAAAATCTCTTATTCAATTCAATTACCACAGAGGAAAATCTGAAGTTTCAAACTGTTCTCTTTACCATACTAGTATTATCATATTTTGCTCTTTTCTATCACTGAAAATTACAATCTAGTTGACTTATCAAATAACCCATTCACACTGCTGTAACATGGTACTCCTTATCTAAAAATAAAACCGCTCTTTCAATTTTGCTTATGCTCTGCCACTAACTTTATCCAGTTATTTCAATTAAATGCTAACCGGCCCAAAAGTCTTCTCTATTTAACTGTTAAGTTTTTCCATCTGCATTCCACAACTCGCTGACCTCAGGAGTTTTAAATTATACACATTACTTATTCTTCCTATTTACTATTGTTGCCCAGTTAGGTAGCCCAGAGGGGGGTGAATGGGTCTTTAAAATTTATCAATTAATACCTGTTCACTAAAAACGTTCACAAAGAAATACACTTTGAAGATTGTTAGTGTTAGTAAAGAAAAATAACAAACACATGAAGACAATCACACAACACCAGATGTATCCTAGTTCGGACCTCCTCTCCACAGGAGTCCTACGTCCATTCCCTGAGCAACAACTCAGGATTCACTAACTAGGGTACAGTCCCCCTATGGACACTACAACACCCAGCTCAGCTGGTCTTCTCTTCTTAGCCCGAAGAGGAACAACACCTTGGATACCTCCAAGTCTTCCTTCACACCAGAAGGGCACACACACACCCTGGATACCACCAGGTCTTCCTTCACACACGAAGGGTACAAGCACAGAAACAAGTAAGTAGGAGATTAAGCCCCTAGATCAAGATTTGACAAGCCAAGATCTGAAGCAGAGGACTGAGAGCTTAAGGTCTACAAACTAAGCTCACTCTCAGATCCAGACAAGCTCTCTCGAAAATCTACAAATAATGCAGAGAGCAAAGAAGAGCTAATCTAATGGAATGAGGCTTGGCTCTTTCTTGATAACTCGCAGAAGACTAGATGATCAGAGTGTTTTTGTATGACTATCATTCTCTATCTATGTATTTTCTTCTGGAGCTCCTTTCTTCAATATATAGCTTCAATTTGAAATCTAGACGTTGAAGTATCGTTGCCTCTAGCTTTGGTGGACGTTAGACTGAGTGGCACTTGGAAGCTTCCAGTCAATCAATCCTTTATCCATTTGTTCACGCAAAGAGATAGGATCTTCTGAAGTGCCTTTGGCTTCTACAAGGTCTAACATTGTATGGCGAATATTTGTCAGAGACTACATACATTAAATGCTAGAACAGTAGACAGCTAGGCTGTCTCTTGTTGTCAGTCAACGTTGGTGTGATTATTCACCAAAATAGTAATGCCATTTTGCTGTTCTAAAAGATGCATATAGATAGACACGATAATGGATGATATCATCTGTATGCATGCAGAGATATATTCAGTCTTCATTAAATGCATAGCTGTCAGAAGAATATGTGCGAGGGACTTTGACTATTCAACCGTTGAAAGGATAAGTTATATGTCAAGTGATTGATATGAAATCGATGCATTTATGACTTTGAAATCGTTATGCAACCAAAATGCAAATCGTTGTGAGATATGAAAGAATCGTTGTGATCATCATTATGATTACTTAAGAAGTCGATGCGCAAAGCAAATCGTTATGAGAACCAAAGAAATCGATGTGATAAGAAAATCATTATGATCACTAAAGGAATCGTTACGAAAGCAAGTCGTTACGATGACTAAAGGAATCGTTACGATGACTAAAGGAATCATTACGAAAGCAAGTCGTTATGATGACTAAAGGAATCGTTATGAGAGCAAGTCGTTACGATGACTAAAGGAATTGTTACGAGAGAATCGTTATGAGAGCAAGTCGTTACGATGACTAAAGGATCGTTACGAGAGCAAGTCGTTATGATGACTAAAGAAATCGTTAAGAGCAAGTCGTTACGATGACCAAAGGAATCGTTACGAGAGCAAGTCATTACGATGACTAAAGGAATCGTTATGAGTGCAAGTCGTTTCGATGACTAAAGGAATCGTTACGAGAGCAAGTCGTTTCGATGACTAAAGAATCGTTACGAGAGCAAGTCGTTACGATGACTAAAGGAATCGTTACGAGAGCAAGTCGTTACGATGACTAAAGGAATCGTTACGAGAGCAAGTCGTTACGATGACTAAAGGAATCGTTACGATGAATAAAGAAGTCGATGCAAGCAAATCGTTATGCTCTCTTTAAGAAGTCGTTGTAGGAACGATTTCTTTGAAATCAGAAGAAGTTTCAATCTATGAAGAAATCGTTAAGTTACTTATGAAACGATTATGAAGAAATCGTTACAGTTCTACTGTAATCATTATGATCTATAAAAGAAACGATGTGTACTTAGAAAAATATGATGCTACAGATACAATGTAAAGATGCTTACCTGTTTTGGCTTATTTTCCTTTGGTATTAATTCCTGTGCTTAAGACTTGTAGAAAATAAGTTAGTGACCTTTAATTAAGGGTTTGATAATTATCGCAATAATATGGTTTTGTTAATCACCAAAAGAGAAATGTAATTACTTTTAATTACATGGGGATAGACTGTTCATCAACTATGGCATAACCTCATCTATTCTTTATTCTTTAACCAAACTGTCTCTGTTACCACAACAAATTCTAACAAATATTCTATAAAAGAATACCTCTGCTCAACTGAATTCTTCCTTCGCACTATCCCATTACTTGTTACTATACATCACTTAATCATTTGACTATACCATCTATTGATCTGCTATACTCATCTATTCTTCTAATCAATAATACTAACTTTAAATTTACTACCGTTGTGTCAAATGCATTACCATGATCTGTCCTTTCTGATTCCTCTATCTACACCGTTGCTTTACAATCTCCGTATCTGCTCGTACTGTACTTTACCGTTACATCTCTATTTCTATTTACTGGACCCATTACTATTAACACATCTGTTTCTTTACAAATCTTTATCTGCTAACACTAATATTTTGCATTCCTCTCCTCCTGAATAAGTCTTTTTCTATATCCTTCTACTACTGCAAATCTTAACTCCAAATTCTTAATATTGAAACACCTTTTTGACCTATGATCTGATCTTGCTAAATCTTTGAATCCTACTTAAAATAACACTAACTCCATTAACTACTTACTTTCCAACCTTATACCATTACCTTGCTTCAATTGTTACAATACCCTGAACATTTCCACAAAACATCACATAATCTGCCTGTACCGTTACAACCTATAACAAACACTTCTGCTAACAATAACAATCTGTTGTTCAAAACTACCATTTCCTTACTCATTACTGATCCTTAGCTAGTCTCAAAAACCTGTTCTAGTTCAACAGCCTATTTATTCACATTTTCTTTAATCAACAATCCTCATTTTTGTACATTTCCACAACCCTGAACAAATTCTTCTAACATTGATAAACACCTTCTAGTCACAAAACATGCACAATCCTGCTACCACAAGACACTGTTCCTTTGCTTACTAATATCTCATCTGAAGCTAATCTGAACACTTAATCATCTAGAATTTTACATACCATTAATCATCACATTATCAACTAAACTATTTCTCAACACTTTCTAATACAAATCTTAAAATATCAAATCCTTTACATCTGACAATCTTCAACATGACACTACTTCACACTACAAAACTATTTCCACTGTAATTGCATCACATTGTTACCTTCATAGCTAGTTCCTTTTATATATACATAGCCATTTCCATATACTTGTGTTTACTGATTCTGTATTCACTAAAACACTTTCACTGCACTAAATCATATACTTCTTAGAAAACAATTATACCAATACTGAACAAACTGAAGTTACCAATTATTTCTCAAATTTTCACTGCTTACCAAATCAATTCACAATAGCTCACATCTGTACATACTTTCACTGATCTCTATACCGATTGTCTGACACTACTACCCTCTTTTGGCAACCTTATTCTCAAACTCCTGCTACCCTTTACTCTTCTGTCAACTGTACATCTTCTGAAAGTCAATTCTATTATACCATGCCCTCTATATCTCAAAGCATTGCTTGTTCTCCCTTCTAACTTACTATTCAAAATTTACTAATACCAACGACAAATACCTAATAAATCTTTACTATAATTTCTTCAATCACTCTAACTGAGAATCTTCAAACAACTACACCTTTCTGCAACTACTGACATACCGATATACCCTTATAAACTATACCACTATCAACCATACCAATTCTTAGCAAACCCATTAACAACTTCCAACCACGCAGACACATATATGCAATTTACATACCAGAAATACATGTGAAAACCATAGCTCATTGCTAGTAGTGAACATTAAACCATGTCTTGGGATATTGTAACCTAATGTCTTTCATATTCTCACTGGATCATGCTCTAATACCAACTATAGCGACCCTGGATACTTATGCCCAATAAGGCTCTATATCCAAGTCCGCCTCCTTTGATCAGACCAAAGTCTCGCAAGGGATACTGTACACAAGTGTCCAGAAAGAATATAAAAGACAACAACAAGAACATAATATGCAGAAAGTACATGCATTTATACTCAATTATCACAAATTGCATTGTCCCAAAACATTATTACATGTCCAAGAGAAAAGTACAACTACCTACGGCATACCCTAAGGGAGCAAAGCTTACACCACTATAACTATGACTCAATGTTGGTGGTACAGTCTGCCACAATGCCGCCGCACACAAACACAACGGCTAACACTTGAAACGAATTGTAAGGGAGCGACACTCACAAGTCACAGGCTCAGCAGGGACCTCCAAAATATACAACAACAAACCACAATGCAAGAACCAAGACCTCAACCCCTAAGGGTCTCACTGACACCACTAACAGGAGAACTACTAAAGTTGAACGTGCTGGCAATCAACATAAATAAACTGCATTAAATATAAACACACCAACTAACATAGCTCACATAAAATAAAGAAAGCAACAGGACTAATGCAGAGCCACTAGTCCACCATAGCAGCTGAAACCACCACGCCATGAACCGTTTAAACCAACCATTAACAAGCGGTAATGAGACTGACTACAAGGAGTCAATTCCCCCACAATAAGCCATGAGTAAAGCACAGGCCACACATGCCAACCCCCAACAAAGGGTAATGTCACGTCCTAGTAAAACTCCATTTACTGAATATGACATATATTAAACACAATAACTAACACAACAGTTTATTTACAGACAACTAAGTTTGCGGAAGTTTATTACATGATACTCCTCATTATAGTCTAAATGAGGAGCAGATAAAAGTAAACTGTAACATTATTACATTTCCAACTAACTATAAAAGAAACAAAAGACAACGGAATCTCGTGACGTAGTGTAATCCACTCAGCACACAGATCCCCCTTAGACTTCATTTCCATCTTGTTCACCTGAAAATGGTAGATTGAATGAGCTAACTAGCCCAGTAGAATTCAATTCCTTTAAATAGAAAGGGTTCAAATATAATCTCAAAATATGAGCATGGACATTGCTAACACTCAGTGTTAAAGAGAATGAACGAATGAATCAATTCAATAACATATGTAGAATAAGAATAGTATAGAGGCATGATCAATAGTTCAAGATGACACTTAATTAGAATCAGACACATATTTACACACTCATGTATGACATAATGACTAATCAGGCACGTAATGATGTATGCCAACATCCACTTATCCTCATCGCTCCTGCGTGGCCACTAACGAATTCAGGTGCTCCTCCCAGGACTGGACCAGCCCTTATTTGCCAGGCATATTTCTCAAATGACTCCAAAGACTCACAACTCATCATCATAACACACTCACTCATACAATGGCTCAGGGACACACAAGTATTTAACATACCTCACACAACAAGAACTTAGAAGCTACCTTCACTAATTACAGAAATTGGTAACTTCATCACATCACTTGTATGTGGAACCTTTTAAGAGATAATTCAAAGTATAGATAGAAGAAACTTGAGTGGTTCTAGCAGATTTTTAGGTGATAGAAACAAGAAGGAATAGGTAGGCAAAAGATTAGATTAATTGGGTGTTGTTTCAGCAAAGATTTGAATCAAGACAAGCACTTGAACATGGATCAGGCAGGGCCCGTTGACAGCCAAGGAGGAGCTGTCGACAGGTACTATCCTCCCAGAAACAAATATTGAGGTCTGGATGCTACCTGTTGATAGGTACTTGCTATCTGTCGACAGGTACTGCTGGACAGCACATCCTGGGTTCTGGAAACATGGTCCTGTCGACAGATAAAGGCATGGCTGTTGACAGATACTGATATTCTTCCAGAAAATGGTCAAAACTATCTAGGAATGTTCTATCAAACTGTTCTATAATTCCTACCATGTCTAGGATCCTACACAAGTATGATTTCAACTTCAAGGATCAAACCAATGTTACGAGGAAGTGAAAGAAAGGAAATGAAACATGGTATTCATGGATGACCAAAAGGGAAGACAAACTCAGGGAAAAGGATCACTGGAAGAGCAATCCTCCTAGAAATCTCTTTTCTACCAACAATTATCAAGAAACACACACTGGAGACTTACATGTTCTCTTAATGAACCAATTTTAGAAGGTAGAAAGAACTGTCATACCTCAATCTACTCCTACACAGTGAGATCAACAATGTGTTGCTTCCCATGACTAAACACTAACTTAAACATGATGAGAGGTTCAACTTCTATCATGAACCTACTTTCCAAATCTGGAAAATGGCATAGACATGATGAAGGATTACTTTAAACTGCTAATCCAGGCTGAGATGTAGGAGGAAGGAGAAGGGGATAGGAAGTGAATCCTGACTAGCTTGAAGAGGATGAAGAAATGACCACAAGTAAGGGAAGAAATAGTTGAACCTTGTTGTTGTAGCTGCAACAACCTCCAAAGTCTGCTTCACTGACTTCAGAGCTACACCCTGCAGTAGCTCCAACAATAGCTCGAGAAGGTACCAAAGGTGCACAAATAGTAGAACTAGCAACCTCCAGCTACACACCAACTATGGAGCCTTATGAACACAACAGCAGCACAATAGAAGAGTTGGAAAGATGGGTACGAAGCATAATGGGGTATATTTGTAACCCAATGGCCTCTCTATGCACAACGACACGTTGGCTGCCAATGTGTCATGGTAAAAACCACTTGGTTTTTACCTCAACACGTAGCACATGCAAGTTTTTCCAGGTTTTCACGTAGGTAACAAACGTGTTACCTTCACCCTTAAGTGCGCTGGCCTCCCCAAAGCCTCACACTTAGGCAACCCAAAATTCCCAGAAAATCCCTTTCGTAAATAGTCAAAAATTCAGCTGACCCATTAAACATTATGTAAACATGTTCAAATAGTATCCATTTGTATCAAAATTTCAACCATAGACTAATGTGATGATTTTACAAATTGTGGTGATTTTAGTTTAATTTTTAGAATTTATTTTACACTTGGTGATAAATTGCCCGTAAAATAGTTGCGTAGGCTTAACCTCGAAATCCGCACTTCAACAAATCTAGATATTCAGATTTCTGACATCACCATATTTTTATAAAAATTATAGTGTTCTCGGATTTCCATTTCGTTATAGTTTTTTGGTGTCGCCCTGTCGGAGCGCGCACCTCTGCGTATGACACTGGGGTAACGTTTATTAGCACTAATTAATCCTAGATTCTAATTATTTAAATCTAACAATAATAATAATGTGTAATAACCACATTATTCACATTTTCCTAAGAATTAAAATTTTCGAGGCGTTACAGGTAACATGACTGACCACGGAGAATCAATCCACCACAACCCAAGATAACAACACACCGGAAGACTACCAGGATAAAAACACCACAAGTGGAGGGTCACACTACACGCCCTCCACGGAGCACAACTCCACCACACAATCTGAAACACTAGCCCACAATGTGCCACAACATCCAACAAGCTGCAAAAGGGTATAGGTACTGAAACCACAAGGTACCATAACAAAACCACAACCACTGTAAAGCTCGAGTCAGAAGGAACGCCACCACCACACAAGAAGGGACTACTGGTTCATGATGCCAGTATCTAACTCAGACAACACAACACGAGAACTACCTCTCAGTCTCATAGTCAAGGACGAAAGTTCCAACTGCGGCTCCACAACCTCACTGCAAAGGTCAACAAACTGTGGGGACCAACCAACACCACTCCTGCAGGCGACGCACAACTGCAGGCCCATGTTTGGCACCTTTGGATACTCTGGCTGGAGCTCTCTAAAGTGAGGCACTGGAAACACAAGACTAGATGGGGCCCAGTACGCCTACTGGTGTCCGTACCGCCAACCATGAGCGCGCTACAAGCGATTGAGTACACCCATAACACACAAGTCGCTGCCCCTCTGTCATCTTTGCCTCAGCTGGACGTACAACTCAAACATAGGAGTGAGGGTGTCCAGGAAGATGACACAGACCTCGACAGTACACATAGTACTGGGACAGATCCCGAGCATAACAAACCACAACGTGCCTTACTTACAAAGAACCTGGGGTACCCAACTGAAGAGACATTCTGGAATACGCGCCGGACCACCAAACTCGGCAACACATAAGCCACACTGAACACTTAACGAACTATCGAACTTATATTGATAAACCATGAAATTCACATGCTAACATGCTTGCCATTGGTCAATACATGACCTCCATAGAAATGACACACTACTATACAAATAACCAAAATACTCTTAATATAATGACGGCTTAATATGATTAACACAATTACTATAACTAACACAATTCACTAACTAGTCATAAATCAAACCATTAATTTAATATCAAGCTTTACTATTGTTAACCACACTTAAATATCTACAATTCAGATTAAATCACTAGGGCTAGGCCCACACAAGACCATCACTGCCTAACCAACACAACACACCTCAGAAACTAAAATGTGACTGCGACAGGGCCCAACGTCGCGACATAAATGTGACGGCTCGATACGTTGCCTCTGCACCAATTGGTACAAACAGAGTGTAAATCCCGACAAACCTCATCGTCGCGTTTACACCAGTCGGTAATAGCCCAACCATCGGAAGAGAAACATGATGGATACCAAAACGTGATGATCAAACCATCGCCTTATCAGGTAGACGGTTGAAACCCCATCTCCTCCAAAAAAATCAATCTAGAGACCATTTAAACTACCATTTCATTTATTAAAAACTAAGATACACTATCATTCATTGCCATAACATGATTTGCAAAGCTCTAAACCATTTAAACAACGAAAACAAAGAGGGTAGTCTCCCTACCAACTTGAAGAACCTGAATCTCATGAAGAACGCCACACTGCCGACATATCCATGCTCCAGACACCTGCCTCACGTGGACCCCGTGTCGGACCAGCCACCTAGGAGTCAAAAATGCCAGAAGAAGCCGCACAGCAGCTCCCCAGGTCAGACAGAGCCACCTTTGCTGTGTCTGTCCCGAAATAGAGTAATAAATGCAAAGCCTAAATCACGACGTAAGTAGAGGTCACGTTTAAACATTAAATGCAACATACAGAACCGTCTCCAATCGAAAACCTCGCCAGAAAGGCGGTTCCTGAAATGCAACGTAGGCAACCGTTGCGTTCTTAAATCGTGACGTACCATCCTGATGCATTTAAGAACAATGCCATAGCCATTTCAATAGTTGATATGAAGAACGCGACCACTGATGCTGTCGCGTTCAAAATGTGACGACATACCCCGTCCCCTTCAACAAAAAACCTATTGTCCTATGGGTCTGTATTTCTAGCCCACAACACCCACGCAAGGCACAAAGGCCACAAACAAGGCTCAATGACCCCACATTGGCCATGAGCATCGTGCCAGAACCATTAAACCTAGATTCGAACAGTCGTGACATTACATATTTGCTCTGACTCCGAGAGCACATGTTGCAGTCTTATGGCCATTAACCTCCAATGGTCAACAAAGTGGACAAATTCCTCATCAGGCCTCATCTTCTCAGATCTAGATCCGTGATGGAGAGAGATGGGCTGATGCGGTCTTTGTACCTTTGAATGAATTTTTTATGTAGGATGCGGGAGGCTATGAATAAGTGGGCAGTCCCAAGGGTTGGTCTGTATGGACTAGAGGACGGGAGATAAAGTGGCCAGGGGGCCAAGGTTAAACATGTAATGAAGGAGATGGTGAATTTTCCAGAATATACAAACACAGGTGCCTAGGAGAAGGATAGGGAGGAGGAGTCACACCCTCAACTAAATAATGAATGAGGTTGAGTTGTTGAGGGGTGAGTTGATCTATTGCATTCAAGACATTCTATACATTGGAATCATGATGGGGAGAAGGCTCTCTCCGAGTTTTGACTGGACTTATGTTTGAGGGAATATCAAATTGGTTAGTGCACGGTGTGGGCACATAACCATAAGAGTTGAAGTTTGCCCCTCACGGTGGTGAGATGGACGGACATGAGATAGAAAAGATGGAGATTTATGAGATTGAAAGGACTGGCTATCTAAACTACCCTCATAGTCCATATTGGAATAGCATGATTGTAGTCCATTTTAACAAGACAAACAAGCAAACAAGTAGAACAAAAGGATGAATCAATCAATATGGTTCAAGCAAGTTGTGATGCTTATGATTGTTTTAGGAGTTTCACAATTAATTAAATGGATTTCAGAATGATGTGTCACTTTAGGTGAGATCTTAGTTAAGTAGAATTTGGCTTCTTCGGGGTGCAACTAAAATCACACTCTCACCACACAATGGACAGCTAAATCTGGGTCAACGATAGGTACAACCAGATCGGTCCACCGTGAGGGAATCCACGGGGTACAAACACTTACGGAGGTCTTGGTAAAGGTCCTCTAGTCCAAGGAGAAGGAATGCTCAAAGGAGAGGTAGCCCTTTCTAAGAAGGTGTGTGGAGCCTAGGATATGAGGGAAGGAGGTCCCCCGACCAAATGCTGAATGCCTTGTATGCAACAGTTATAAAATACAAATGTTCTGGACAGTTAAAGTCATGCTCTGTCTTCAGTATGAATCATGACGGACACAGACGTCGCGACTCAAAGATTGAATCGTGTCTAGTCATCTGGTCACAGATTTGAGAGCCTAAGGAGGCTACCAGAGCCGTGTTTGGTCCCTGTGGGCGGATTGCAGACAGACATGCGACGGCTCAAACCGTCGCAGAACAAAAAGAAACACGACTGGTTAACTGGTCGCGTACACAACTATGAATTGCGACCACTATGTCAGTTGTTGAGTTGTGGTTATTTAAGTAACCATACTCACTGACTTGACCATTGCTTTGATCTGTTTTTGATGATGACACAATTATGGTCAATCATGTTAAGTTGTTCTTAATGATGACACAACTATTTTTGATGATGACATATTTATGTTGTTGATGAAAAAACCTTTTCAATCATGTTGAAAATCCATGTGTCAACTTGACTTATGTGAATATAGCTCTCATATCAAGTTACTGCTTATGTGTGTCGACACATGACCTTCTTGTGTCGACACATGATTGTTTTTTTATTCAATCTTTAGTAATGAAATGAATGTGTTTGTTGACACATTCCATGAGTGTGTCGACATAAGGTTGAATTGCATTACTTAAGTAATCTTGAATAAATGCTTCATTAACACTGATGGTTTGTGTTTGCAGGGCCAGTGGGTAGAATGACCAAGAACATCTCTAGATAGGTGCTGTTGAACTCAAAGAGTACACAAAGTCAAGTAAAATCAATAACAATCATATGAGGAAAGTTCTTGATGATACAACTTCTGGATAGAAGAAATCAAGCAGTAGCTTTCGACAGCACCACTGCACCTGTCGACAGCCACCGAAGTCCTTCCTTCAACCAGGTTCTGGAAAACACAAGAAACCAGCAACTGTCGACAGGCCAGGACCCATCTGTCGACAACCATTGAAGATTTTCATCAGAAAGTTTCTGGAAAACAAAGATAACCAGCAGCTGTCGACAACCAGGTTGCATCTGTCGACAACCCAGCCCCTGATTCAGAAATATAGTTCTGGAAGACACATATGTTGCAGTACCTATTGACAGCCGATGAGCATCTGTCGACAGCCACCGTTAAGTTACCACACGTGAGCAATATGATGTCTTTATTAGGGCTTCCTTTTCTCATCGACACGAATCCAAAGAGTTGTGTGAGAATTGGAAACCTCTATATAAAGACTTTAAAGACTCCTTTTCGCACAAGAGAGCCAACAGAACTCCAAAAAGGCTGAGGCGGCTAGAAGAGATTTCTCCAGTGCTCTGCTCATCTCTGGAAGGTTGCAGACCAAGGATCTCATCTGAGGAGATCGATTGGGTATCAAGCTCTTCATCAAATCTATAGCAGAAGAAGAAGAGCTACTACAGGAGAATCCAAGAAGATGTTCATCTTATCAGCAACTCCAAGAAGAACTTGATCCAAAGCAGAGCAACACCTTCGTAAAGAAGAAGAAGAAGAGAAATCCAAGCAGCAGCAGTATCAAGGAAGAAATAATATGGATTTGTGACTGTGGTGATTAGATCAATAGTTGAAGAGATATTTCTTCCTTCATTCACATCTTTCTCATTCAATTCATATTTTGTGTGTGTGTGTATTGATTTGAGATCAGTACGCGGATTTTATGATAGTGTGTGTTTTGTGATATATGTTGGCTTATGCACAAATCTGATTTGTGTGTGGTGTGTTGATCAGATCAAGGCTAGAGGATCTGATCTTTTGTGGACTTGATCTAGCGTGTGTGTGTGGTTGAGCCGTTGTGCTCAACTGTGTGTGTTGTATTCAACCTTTGAGTAGTGTGTCCTCACGATGTATGGCCATTGTGCTCAAGCATGTATTCTCACCACATGGTTATGACACATATTATATCAAGACGTTTTTAACTTTGAGTTGGAACATAAGGATGAAGAGGCATAATCAATGGAGCATATGATCAATAACTTCCATATAAACGTTAGAATCATATTCATGCAATTATGTTTTTAACATGTGGTTGATGGCATTTAAAGTACAGACGTAGACTAATCAACATGCTGGCAAGCCCAATAAAACGACATAGACTCACTTGCTTGATTCATAACTCCAAATCTAGGGTTCTTGGACGAAATTATAAATGAAAGGGGCTGTTGGAAATGGAAAGTAAACAGATCTATGGCTTTGGTTTGACCCAGTTGGTCTCGGTTGCATGAAACTCGAGAAGAACGAGAAAAGTCCAAATCTTGAGCAAAGTTTTGGAAAAACACTTGATACTCTTTACATGAACGGTGAAATCAGGAAGAATAGGGACACATAAGAACATACTTAAAGGACTTTCAAATGATATACTCTATGTTAAGTTGGTGCCCGAGATTACCTACCTTTGATTGCCTCTATCACCAAGGTCCCTACAAGTCGAAACAAATGCTAAGGGATGAAGAATCCTTGAATCCTTGCTGCCAGCTCATTCCCTTGCTCCCAGAAATTCATCCAGCAATGAAGAGAAAGATCTAGGGTTGGCTATAGGGGTCTTATGATGGTTTTATAGCG
The DNA here is from genome assembly GCA_014218235.1 of Colocasia esculenta. Classification (NCBI taxonomy): domain Eukaryota; kingdom Viridiplantae; phylum Streptophyta; class Magnoliopsida; order Alismatales; family Araceae; genus Colocasia; species Colocasia esculenta. The sequence continues at coordinate 44,591,022 of CM024754.1, forward strand.
CCGTGATAGTGCAATTTCTGAGTTTGTAGTTTCCTAACTCCTGATAGGAGTCCTATCATGTCTAGAATTTCCATAGGAGTTATTTCCTTATCAATCCATCCCTATGTTTTAGAAAGCAAATCCGTATTTCCAAGTTAGACTTGGGTTTAGACATGATTTATGGCCCATACTTTCCATGTTTATCTTAACTATCCCCTTTTTATCATCGGTATACAATTAACACACATTTATAGTTTGGTAATGACTGTTGACTTCGTCATGTATGAAGTCATACATGATTTGGTCATGAGTAGTCGAAGCTAACTTCGTCATATCCGAAGTCCAACTTTGTCATATACGAAGTTCATTTCAACTGGCGACGTTGTATCTTAACCAGTCAAATTGATATATCAATTGCCTTTATAACCCATATCGATTGCTGACCAACATCGATTGGTCATTAACATCGATTGCTGAACATCGATTACTGACCAACATTGATTGGTCACTAAACATCGATTGCTGACCAACATCGATTGGTCATTTAAACATCGATTGCTGTTATGCACATCAATTGTCTTAGACATTGATTGTCTCTATAATATCGATTGCCCTTAAGCAAGCATCGATTGCTATTATATTTCTACCGATTGATGTTGTAAACATAGTTAAATATTGATTGTTGACCAGCCCATATCGATTGTTGACTATTTATTCCATTGTCATATCGATTGGTGTGCCTTTAATCACATCTCTTTACTAATTATATATATATATTATTCCTATGTATTTAGGATTTTTTAAAAAAAAAACATTCAGGTTGTTACATATCCAGTAGCATTAGACTTTCATTCATGAAAATCAACAGCATATCAAGTATACATGAATTTAAAGAAAGAATTATAGAATCATGTCAAGACCTTCATTGAAGTCGCCATCAACTTGTTTGGTCATCATCAAAACATTAATGAGAATGTTGTGTCATTATTAAACCTGAAATTTGCACACTTAACACAACACATACACAACAATCTCCTCCTTTTTGATGATGACAAAATAGATGATAGAACATGCATTATTCAAAGTTATCTCCCCCTTTTTGACATAATAAGAAAGACGGTCCTGAAGGCAGTTGAGATCAAAAAAATTGACATGAGGGCATGGGATGGGATGGAGGAAAGAGAGAGTGACATGAATGGGTAGAATTGATGAGACACTTAGATAGAAATATATGAGAGAAATTATTATATTTTTGAATTGTGCAACTAAGTT
>CM024754.1:44592372-44653723 GCA_014218235.1 Colocasia esculenta
CTTATGTTTAAAATAATAGCATGTGTGTGATTTGTGTAAGGATGTGACAATAGGTTGCTTGCTGGGTCTTTTTGGAAGACTCATAGTTGCTTTAACAAACAGGTGAGACAGGTGTCCCCGTGCTAGAGAAGAACATAGTGAGGAGCGACTCCGAGTGTGAGGAGTAGCTGTACTTGTGGAGAATATTTGTTTAGACTGCATTTCTTTCATTAGTATGTGAATAATGTCATTATGTTACATGGACTTGTATAATTGTGGACATTTGTTATTACATTGCTACTTTATAGACTATGGAATGTGTGAATGATGATGGAGTAAGATTGTCTTTTATTTCCGCTCTACTTCCTTTTGTTATTTATGTACATCTCTACCTACTTTGTGTGTTGGGTACATGTCCCACTGTGATGACGCCCTTTATATCGATGTGGATTGGTATAGTCGTATCGGTATAAAGTGGGTCGTTACAAAAACAGTCTTTTGTTACCTGTCATATGCCTTGAGCACCTGCTGTCCAGGTACCACTTTGATGCTCTAAAGCTTCCCTGTAATAAATTAATAAGATTTAGGTACCAAGTTCTTTTGGGTCTTGGTTGGTTAGCTTTTTCACAGTTTCTTTTCAGAATCCATTTTAATGTTTGGTTGTACATGTTATTTTAGTATGACCTAATTTATTGCAATGAGTGCAGCAAGAGATATTGTTTATTATCTTGTTTGGCTTATTATTTTTATTAATTTTTTATTTATAGTTAGGATTTTGTTCAACTACAAATTTTGGTGTTGGATAAATTTTAGGATGAATAATTGTTCTTCATTATCAGGTGGAGTGTATCCTAAATCATATTTTTCTTTCCTGATCTTCTTGCTTCTTTTAATATTAAGAAAGAATTTCCATTTATGAATTTCTCAATTGTAGCTGTCAAATATTCATTATCTTTTGTTAGTGTGTTAATTTCACTTTTAAGTTTGCTTGTGGTTTCTTGATTTTCTAGGTTTGTTATCTTTTCATTTTTAGTTTTCACATCTTCGCATAGCAGTTCATTTCTTCTTTTCAGTTCAAAATTTTTTTTTTCTAATTGTTCAGTTTCAGATTTTAGATCTGAGTTAGTTATTTCAAAGAATGCATAATTTTTCTTAGTTGTTTTTAATAGCTTGTAGACGTCTTTATATTTACTGTAAAGTTCATTGAAAGCATCTTCTAAGCTATCAGAATCAGATTCATTGCAAGATGTAAAAGATGAGTCAGAAGTTACCTTGTCATCGATATTTGCCATGAAGGTCAGGTTGGCTTTTTCTTCTTCTTCTTCACTGGAGCTAGACTCACTCTCTGAGTCACTCTCATTGTTCCATGCAGCAGCCATGGCTTTCTTCTTGTATTTCTTGAATTTCTTCATGTTATCATTTTTCTTGAATTCCATCTCTTCACTTTTAGACACTCAACCCTGATGTGTCCAGGCTTCTTGCACTCATAACATATGGGTTTAGATCTCTTGACTCTTTGCCTTCAGATCTTTTGAATTATCTACCTTTCTTGAAATACCTTCTTCTGACTGATATTTCTTCTTGGCTAGAATGCGTTGCAGTCGTCTGGAGAGCAAGGCTTCTTCATCTTCACTACTCTCATTACTCTTATCACTTTCTGATTTGCCCTCAGAGGTGTCTTTATGGCCTTGAGAGCATTGCTGTGCTTCTTCTTGCTGGAGGATTCTCCCAGCCTTTCCATGTTTATCTCATGGGCCATTAAGGACCCAATGAGTTTTTCAAGGACATTCTTCTGAGATCATTGGATTCTTCTATTGTTCTTACCTTTGGAGTCCATGAGGTTGGTAGAGATCTTAAAATCTTTCTTACCATGTCTCCAGTCTCATAAGTCTTTCCTAGCCCAGCAAGTCCATTGGTAATATCTGTGAAACGACTGTACATTTGGGAGATGGATCTCCAGACTGCATTTGAAACCTCTCATATTGAGCTACCAATATATCAATTCTTGTTTCCTTTACTTTGTCAGTTCCTTCATGTGTGAGCCTCAGCTTGTCCCACATCTCTTTGGCTAATTTACACGCTGATATTCTGTTGAACTCTTTCTTGCTTAGAGAGCAGCACAATATACTCCTTGCTTTGCTATTTTGGGACAACTTCTTCTTATCTTCATCTGTCCATTTAGCTTTACTGTTGGTACTTTGAGATCTCCTTCTTCAATTATCGTCCAAAGTTGGAAATGAAGTCCTTGAAGGAAGAACTCCATCCTTGTCTTCCAGTAGTTGTAATCTTCAGCATCGAATAGAGGAGGTCTGTTGACGGATTGTCCTTCTGCATGACCTTGTGCTGCCATTTATCTTTGCTCTTTAGATCGTGAGATCTACTTACTCGAAGAGACTTGGCTCTGATACCACTTGTTGCCCAGATAGCAAGCCCATAGGGGGGGGGGGTGAATGGATTGCTGAAATTTTATTTTAGAATAGTCCTGTAAATAAAAACGCTTAACAGAAGACACTAAGTTCAATGGTTAGAGTTAGTGTTAAGAAAGATAAAGAAATCAATCACACAGACAATAGGAATTTTATCCTGGTTTGGATCTCCTATCACAAGGAGTCCTATGTCCAGTCCCCAAGCAACAACTGTATAGTCCCCCTTAAGGACACTTACACATCCAGGTATAGCTCGCCTTCTCTTCTCTACCCGAAGAGGAACTAAATCACCTGATGCAATCGGTCTTCCTTCTTACCGATGGGAACAACCACCCACTCAACAGCAGGTGTTCTCTTCACACCGAAGAGGAACACTCAAAGAGAATGAGTAAGAAGTGGATGGCCCCTAGACCAAGCTTATACAGACTGCTTGATCTGAGGCAATGTCTGAGAGACAATAATTATCACAAAGAACTCTCTCTCAGATCTACACAAGCTCTCAAAGGCTAAACAATTTGCTGTGGAGAGCTAAGAGATAAAGATGGTTTGAATGGACGAGCGCGCTCTTCTATCTTCCAAGTGACTAAGATCTTCAGGCTTTTGAAAGGTTATCAAAAAGATTGAGAGAGTTGTTCTTCATGGAGTCACCAGTCTTCTATTTATCTTCTTTGAAAGATTTTGACCGTTGAAGTATATGTTGCCTCACATTATCATGCACGTTGGATTGTCTGGTCCGAAGTGTGGAGCAACAGAATCAGCAGCCATTAATGCTGGGGTAGACATTCACACATAAAAGAAGTATGTCTGAATCTCTTCTAGCCTCTGTTAGGTTGACAGGTCCATCTTTGCAACGTGCGTTTCTACCTGAACATTGCACACAATAAATAATAACGTGTAGACAACTTATCTTTGTCTAAACTGTTAGTCAACGTTAGTAGTTGTGCTATATGAAGATACACTAAAAATAAAATGTCATTCTGTCATCATATAAAGTATTACTTTATGTGACATAAGTGAGATAAGCAAAGATATATCGTGCAAAGATTTTGTACCATCACAATAAATGTTAGAGAGCACAAGATACAACATAATTCGCAGGAAGACTTGAAATCCATAAAGATTTGAAAATATATTTGAATATCATGTGAAATGTATTTTAAGAATGTCTGACAAGAATTTAAATAAGAATATTCAACAGTTGTCTAAAACATAATCATTAAAAGAGAGTTGATGTTTTAGAGACAGTCTGTGTACAGAGAGAGTCGATGTTGATATGAAATTGATGATATAATCATAATTCATGTGAGAATGTAATCTATGTTGAAACAAAGTCGGTGTGAACATAATCCATGTATGAATGTAATGAAATCGATGTTCTGTACAAAATTGTTGTTTAACTGAAGTCGTTGTTGTACTGAAATAGATGAAATCGTTGTTTGAAACGAAGTTGTGTTCAAGCAAAGTCGTTTTTTTTTCATGATGTCGATGTTTGAGTGAAGTCATTGTTCCTTATGAAATCGTTGTTTAAGTGAAGTCATTGTAGAGATGAAGTCGTGTTTCACATGAAGTCGATGTTCTACCAAAGTAGATGTTTAAGTGAAATCGTTGTACAAACAAAGTCGTTGTTTTACATGAAGTCGATGTAGTAATGAAATCAATGTTTAAGTGAAACAAAGTCGATGTAGAAACGAAATCGATGTTAAGTGAAACGAAGTCGATATAGCAACGAAATCGATGTTCTAACTATGAAGTCGTTGTAGAAACAAAATCAATGTTCTTCTAAGGAAATAGTTGTTTAAGTAAAGTCGATGTAAAACCAAAGTTGTTGTTCTTCTAAGGAAATCGTTGTTTAAGTTAGGTCAATGTAGAACCGAAATCGTTGTTCTTCCAAGGAAATCGTTGTTTAAGTAAAGTCGATGTAGAACCAACGATGTTCTTCTAAAGAAATCGTTGTTTAAGTGAAATCGATGTTCTACCAAAGAAGTCGTTGTTTAAGTGAAACTGTAATCGTTGTGAGTTATTACATGGAAGTCGATGTATACTTAGACAAAACATATGCAATGAACTTTAAATAGCAGTGAGTGTAGACAACTTACTGATTTTGTTTGATTTGATGCATGTGGATAAACTTCAGAAAATGTTGTTAGATAATAATTTTTAGGGTTTTTTTAATCACCAAAAATACATGTAATAAATAATAAATTATATGGATATGGACTGATCATCACGTGTGTGTCGACTAATTTGCATAAGTGTTCTGTGCAGATCAATCTTTGTCTGAATGTGTGTTGTTTGATCTATATTGCTCTAAGTATGTGAACTGAGCCATCCTGCTCCAAGTGTGTGGGTTGTATTTGTTTTTAGAGGTAGTGTGTGGTTCAATCCTTACTTGGTGAGGGGTGGATGTAGGAATCACTTGTGGTGATCTCCAAACCACCATAAAAATCTCCTATGCAATGGTTGTTAGCATTTACGCTAGATGCTTGAATAGAAGGTTCAATCTCACAAATTCAACACACACAAAATTAATTCATTCTAACCTCTCAGATCTGTTAGAATTTGGTCGTTCAAGTAATTTGTTCAAAGTAATTTTCAAATTAGCTGAGTTTCTGCTGCTATTGTTATCCGATCTATTTAACCGCCCCCCTTCTAGATCTATTATTGACCTCAACTTCGATCCCAACAGTTGGTATCAGAGCAAATGATCTATCCATTTGATCTGATTTTTGCAGATCTGACTCATTTTGTGTCAATTGATGACTATATGTTCTCATTTACTTCTTGGTTGCTGATTTGCTTCGATGGAATCAAAAAGTTTCATAGCTGAAGGTCATTCAATTAATCAACAACCATTTTTTTATGGTTCTGATTATGCTTATTGGAAGAATCGAATGTAACTTTTTCTTAGGGCCCATAATTATGTAATCTGGAAGATTGTTGAAAAAGGTCCATATGAAATCACTAGTGATGAAGATACATGGACCAAGAAGCAGATTAGAAGGGCCACACTAAACTTTAGTGCTATGAATATGCTTCAATGTGTAATTCACCCTAAGGAATATGCTAGGGTATCCATGTGTTTCTCCGCCAAGGAAATGTGGGATAAGTTTCGATTGATGTAAGAGGGAACATCCCAAGTTAGAGAAACCAAGCCTATTTGCTAGTTTCTGATTATGAAATGTTTATCTTGAAATCTGATGAATCTATATCTAAAATGTTTTCTAGGTTCATGGTAATTGTCAATAGACTAAAAGGATTAGATAAGGATTACACTGATGCTAAGATGGTAAGATAGATTCTTCGATCCTTATCTCATGATTGGCATACTAAGGCAACAGTCATTGAGGACTCTAAGGACTTATCCAAAATCTCTTTGGATGAGCTCATAGGATCACTAATGACTTATGAAATTAATCTAAAAAGAATCGAAAAACACATGCTTAAGGAAAATTTGCTGCACTTAAAGCTTCAAAAGTGGTAAGGAAAAATGGAAGAAAACAATGAATTTGAATCATCTAAATCTGATGAGGATGAAATTGCCCTTATCACCAGACAATTTAGAAAATATTTAAAATAAAAAATTGGAAAACATAATGAAAAGTATAATAAATCTTTTGGCATGAAACAATCCACTTCTTCAAATACCAATTCTAGAAATGAAAGAAGATTGACAATTTAATTGTGTGTTATAGGTGCAACAAGCCAGGACACATGAAAGGTGAGTGTTGAAAGGTGCGCGAAATCACCTAAGACAGTAATCTAGAAGGGGGGTTGAATAGATTACTGCCTATTAAAATTACTTTAACCTTCTTTTTGATGTTAACACTGACTTAAGAAAAGCTTGAACAGATGTGAATCGAATTCTAGCCTTGATGTGTGTGCTGATTGAGATTAGGAAATTAGCAATCTATGAAGCGTGTGAAAAAATGTGTTGCCTACCAAACATCTACCGTAAATATGTGCAAACCACAAGACACGAAGATTTAAGGTGGTTCGGAGTACACAACTCGTGTATCCTACGTACACCATCCACACACACACACAGAAAGACTGCTTATAAAAGTGAGTTCAACCAACAACACACACACGCACATTGTCTGAGGCAAACACGCTCTCAGAACAACCACACACACGTGGATCAAGCACAAGGGATGCTTAAACCACTGCCACACACACAGAGTAGTGAAAAGTGGAAAGAAGAAGAGTTCTGAGATGTAGAAACAAATCCAGATGTGAACTCTTCGTGGTGGTCGTCCAGAAGAACTCTAAGCTTCAAGTTGATGATGATCAGATGATGTAACTGAAGCTTGATTCGTGGACGGACCGGCTTCAATTCCTCGTTCACGTTGGATCTTCCTGGAACAGGCAGGAGGGTTGAAGCAGAGCAGCAGAGATGTAGGGAGAAGCCTTTCTTCTTAGCCTTTTGCTTAGGGTTTTGATATGGTGACTTCTTGCTACAAAAATACCTCTATATGATCTATATATAGTGGTGTCCAAGTATGGAGAGTCGTGTTAAAAGGGAACACCCTAATATAGATCATATCCTGATCATCCGTTGTAACTTATCCTGCGGCTGTCGACAGATACTTCATAGCTGTAGATAGGTACTGCTCAAATCTGGTTTCTAGAACCATGTAGGTTGCTAGAACACTGGGGTGTCGATAGGTTCCATCTGGCTATCTGCAGGCGACTCTTATCTGTCGACAGATATACTCCATCTGTCGATAGCTACTACTCCATTTGAACTTCCAGTAGCTTGTATGTTCCTGGATTGTCTATCTGTCGACAGGTGACATCTTGGCTGTCAACATGTGAGTACTTGATGTATCTTTCCAGACTTTGCACTTGGATTTGGTTGCTTCTCTTTAATGTTCATTCACACCTACATGAAATAACATTTCAAGTAAGATATAATGAATACATGGATAGTCATAGAAGCATTTTTACTTGATCATTTCTTTCATGTCTTGATCATGTTTATCATGTTACAAACATCAATTCACCATCAACTATGTCAAACATCATAAAAAACATTGAAGCACAGTCATCATACACATTGTAACCCAACAGTCTCCCCCTTTTTGATGTTGACAAAATTACAATTGATGTTTCTCCCCCTTTTGACAACATTCAAAAAGATGAATCATGCAAACATGGATAAAAATAAGCAAATAACAGTGATTTCATTGATTTGAGCGAGAATTACACACAGTTCAAAATTTATCTAGTACATGACACAACAAAAAGTAAAAGGGAAATGACATAAGTGACATAGCTAACAGACTCATGACCCAAGCTAGTGAAAAATAACTATAGGACCCCAAACGGATCCCAAACACTTTATGCATCGTCATTCCCAGGAGCAGGGGGATGTCGAAAATCATGAAACTCTTGTGTAAGGTGATCAAGCTGGTGCTGAATGTGAGTTTGAGAAGCAGCAAGGGTGTCCATTCTGGTGTTGAGGTGATCAAATCCATTAGAAAATAGTTGTTACATCTGGGCCATCTGATCGGCTAAGAAATCCCGAAGATCTTGTGTTGCAGCGAGTGGAGCTTGGTCTTCAGGAACAACTTCATCACCATCCTGAACATCCATTTGATCCGGATGTTCATCTTCTTCATTGCCCGCATCTTCATTACCTGCATATTCATCATACTCTTCGTCGCCATCGGGCTCTTGACCTTTAAGAGTCCTGGTGACTCTCCCACCAACTAGCTTGTAGCCCATCTGATGGGCAGCAGTGATATCAAAGGCGCTGTAGGAGTTGAGAGTGACAAGCTCACCGTCATGAATTGGAATGCCAATGAAGGACAGGAGGGAAGTGATGGGGCAGGCATATGACATTGACCTCTTTGGATTTGTGAAGCATTGCTTAATGAGGTTAACCATGAGTTGAGGAAGATTTATCTGTTTGCCCTTAAGAAAGAAGGAGAAGAGGAATTTGTGAACCTCGGTCACAAGCTCCCTACTGCCATCCTTAGGAGCAATCAGGGTGGTGAAGATGTGATGAATCAGACGGTGAAGTGGAGGAAAGGAGTTGGCATTGAGTTTGACAACCTCCTTGGTAGCATCATAGGGTTGAAGGTGAGAAGAGTATAGTACTATGAGATAGGAGGACGGTTGACAAGAACATCAGCCCCAGAATTGGGAAGTTGAAGAGCACGCTGAAAGAGTTGGGGGTGATCTGAAAGGTAGTACCTTTGACGGTGGGTGTATACTCCGAATTCACAACTGACATCACCATGTTGTTGAAGAACTCTGTCACAGCGATTGGAGAGTACCACTTGTGAGAATAGAGAAAGACGGTCCAGCCCTGAGTGTCGAAGAGCGGCTGCAGACCAGTAAACATGTCTTCCAGGGAAATAAAGTCCGCATAACGTGGCTGGACGAACTTCTGGAAGATGCCGCGAACCCGTGAGAGTTGCAGACCAGGGGGAATGATGAGCTCAGGCAGACGATCGTCCCGATGCTTGCTCCTGCGCTCTGCAGGTGCCCTGGAACTTCACCGGCTTCGGGCGAGATGGGATGCCGACGAGAAGCCAAACGCTTTGCCTGGGAGCCATAGAGAGGAGAGGCACGGGGTGGAGATGATCTCAGAAGAGAGGAAGATAGGAGGAGGAAGAAATAAGAAGGGAAGGAGATTTGGAGATGGCGCACAAGGGAAGAGGGTTTAGGGTTGAATAGGGTGGAAAGCACCTTTTGGAGGAAGGTGTAGGGGTGAAGAGTCATGGTTCCCCCTGGGGATGTATTTAAAAGAAGTTTGAAACAAAGGGGTCTCACAAATTCGGCCAACAGTGGCGCGGTTGGGCTTCTGAACCGCCCAGCCAGAATCCGTCTATCGACAGGCGCTTGGGCATCTGTCGACAGCTACTGTCCAGAAATTTGCCAGAACAGTATTTTGAAGGATTTGAGTAGGGAATGAGTGTTCAAATGGGAGTTTAAGGTTGAGAACTAGTAGATACCCATTAGAAAGTGGCATACACCCTCGTGTAAAGACATATAAAGGTTCTACAATAGTTAAGAGATAATACTCCAGGAATCTTAAGTTGTAGCATTTAGAATACACCGTTCAAAAAACATGAAAATAAGATAACCCCTTTGAATAAAACCGTTGTAGAAAAACATATTCCTTGGTGGATGATGTTCAGTTGGTAAGTGAAAGTAATGTGCACAAGAACAATTAACAATAAACAACAAATTTCCCTTGATTTAAAAAAAAAACATGGAGGCTTCACTCTATTTCTTGTATTGAAGTATTTTATCAAGTTGATGTGGGAAAAGTGGTAATTGGGTGCACTTTCACCTTTTGACGTGAATGTAGACATTTGTGATGCCCATACCCCTAGTTACTCAGTATAGGTGACTATTATACCATTGTGTAGAGATAATAAAAGGACTTTTTGACGCGAAGACAGACATGTGTGATGTCCATGTCCCCGGTTACTCAATGAAGCTATCATTGCTCTGCCTTTTCCCATTTTATTTTGTTTTTTTAGTTGATTGTTTTTTTTTAAATTTAGAAATAGGTAGCTTTCTCCCTTTTTTTTATTGGTAAAATCAAGTTCAAAAGGTTATCTAAGGTTAAAAGTCAATGAAGGACATTAAGTTCAAGAACCTTCGTACTTGTCAATCCATTTTAGAAAAATGATCATCCATAAGGGAGTTATTCAAGTGAGTTAGGTTAAAGCCATTAGATCTATTCAATGTGTTCTAGATGACACAACCTAAACTCATACACAGAATATTCTTTCAAAATCATTGTGATTAAGCCAATGTCTTTGATACTATGTGAGTATGATAGGTTGCAATGGATATTAAGTCCCAATTCTCCCCTTGTACAAAGATAATGAACATACTCATGAAGAAATGCTAAGGAATGTTGAAGAATTCCCAGATTATAGTCATCTGTCGACAGTAAGGATGGGGCTGTCGACAGCTACAGTGAACAGACAAACTGGTGTTCTGGAAGAAGTAGTCTGTCGACAGCTGAATAAGGACTGTCGACAGCTACTGTTGCACAGAAGAATTGTGGTTCTGGAAGAGGGGATCTATCGACAGCTGGTGGTCTGGTTGTCGACAGGTACATGAAAAATTAGTGTTAAGGTATTGAATTGAGTGAGATATAAACCAAGAGTTTGAGAAATGATTACACAATGAATATGAAGAGTATCTCTCAAGTATTTCACTTAACCTACCTTGACTTACTCCCCCATAGTGTGTGCATGTAATGACTCAACATTCAAGCAATTCAAGCAATGTCACACATATTTATGCCAAGCATTTGCACAAAGAAGAAATAGCCATGAGCATGTGAGCATCAAAATTTCATTTTTTTATAGAGATAAATGTGCCAATTAAAGTTGATGACCTTTATGTGCAAATAGACTATGGATACTTGGTGGAGGATTTTTCCTCACACATAATGATAGTTTCCGAACAAGCCTGACTTGTTCTTCTACATTTCACCATTTGATATACCACATAGTCACCACACACGAAGATCATTGAATTTTACATAAGCCTATTTCTCTTCTCAATGTTGTAAACCTATCTTCAGACAATGGTTTTGTGAAGATATCAGCCAATGGTTTTTCAGTGGGAATGAAGCTAAGCTCCAAGGACTTGTTGGCTACCTCATCTCTTAAAAAGCGATCTCTTATCTCAATGTGTTTTGTCCTTGGTGTTGTTGAATTGGGTTTTTGGAAAGGTTGATAGCACTAGTGTTGTCACATAGGATAGGTGTGCATCCAATGTCAATGTTGTAGTCACACAGTTGACTTTTGATCCACAACACTTGAGCTGCACAACTCCCTGCAGCAACATATTCTGCCTCTGCAGTGGAGAGTGTAACTAAGTGTTGCTTCTTAGATGCCCACGAAACCATGCAACCACCTAGGAATTGACAATATCCACTAGTGCGCTTTCTATCAATTTTACACCCAACATAGTCAGCATCAGAATATGAGACCAAGTCAAAGCTACTACCTACTGGATACCATAACCCAAATCACATGTTCCTGAGAGATATCTAAAAATCCTTTTAACTACAACCAAATGGTTTTCCTTTGGACTAGATTGATATCTAGCACAAAGGCAAACACTGAACTGAATGTCCGGCCTACATGCAGTAAGGTAAAGGAGAGAGCCAATCATACCTTGATATTGCTTTGTGTTAGACCCTCGAATTTGTTGCATTATTATATTGCATGTACATAATTCATGTTGTGTATGTACGTATGTAAATATCTACGTAAGTACTCGTTAGTATATACTATTGTGTGCATGTGTATAAATTAGTTGTAAATAATGTATAAATGATATGTTGGTAGTGTGTACATGATAATACATATGTATGACATATATAAGTGTAAGTTGTGCATGGTTTCTGCATGTTTGGAGTTCTGTCCGAAGGCCAGATTGGCGTCAATATCAATGGATGTTGTGTGGTGTCGCGTCAACCATATAGACGGCAACACTAACCCTAGCGTCCAGCGATGTGGACGCCAACTTCTCTGACCTGCATGAGTTGTAGAGCCAGAATTTCCGGGAACAAGCTACCCCAACCATTGGGGAGCTGTCTCCAACGGTCTGAAAGGCCATCTTGTCCACCCTTGCGTGATAAGAGAACCCCTCTTCCTATATAAACCCATTTTTACAACCCTAAGCCTTCTCTTTGCCCCTTTGCAAGAGAGGAAGAAGAGAAAGGAGTGAAACCCTATTTTCGGACTGTGAGAAACCCTCACCTTTGCAACCCAAAATCTGAAGTTCTGAAGTTTGATCCGGCCACCTGCTGCACAAGGAGCTTGCTGGATCATCGAGGAAGGATCCCGACCGCGGATTTCACTGGAGCTCGCTCAAGAACCCGGAGGAAGGCCATCTTGGAGGCTGGTTGGGAACTTCTTGGGACAGCCCAAGGAGAGCTTCACCAAGCCTTTTGATCCCTTTGGAGTATACCTAAAAGGCATGTACCCTACCCATAACGTCCTTGTATGTGTCTAGGTTGGTTTTATAATTTTATGTATTTTTCTCGTGTCCTAGATCCCCCTTTCACCCTGCATTTGGAGTTCGGTCTGTGTTTCTACACAGACAGGAACTTGGCATCAATGCCCTTGACGCTGAGATCCCTGGTATGCGTCCAGCGATCTGGCCGCCCCTCCTGGAACGGCAGAGACTGCCGCCAAGTTCGTCTGGACAGAACAGTGAACTGTTCTGCTCTTCTATATGATAATTTCGATGTTTCACGATGAGGATATAATGTAATCTCTTATATGCTATGTATACTAGCTAATGTGATGGATGGGAATGTGAATGTACACTTATTTTGAGGATGGTAGAGTTTATTTACATATTTGAAAGCATGTGGAACAATGTTCATGTGTAGGTTCTCACCATTATCCTGATAATCCGTGGTAAAATCATGTTGCCTAACTTTGTTAGACCATGTATGTACAACCCTGTCTGTGCTCTGAGTTTCTGGAAATTTCCATGCTTGTAAGATTTATTGAATTTTCTGTTTTGGGAAATAGAAATCATGCGTAGGTCACGATAAATCTTCCGTAAATTGTGTATTGCCCAATAAATTCGTGAATAAATCATGTGGCTCTATGCATGCTAGGGCTCAGACAGTGAGTTTTTAAAATTGTGCTTGTGTTCAACTCCATGTTAAATCGAATGCAGATAGCATGTGGAATTATGTTAGATTTTCTGTAATTTCGTTTTAGCTTATAAAAATCTGAAATTTTCATGAAGAATCCTAAACCTGAAATTAGCCTGTGTTAAATTTCAAGTCATTTGGACAGTATATGATGCAATATGAATTTTCCATGTAAAAATGTGAAACTATGCATGCCGTTGTAAAATGATTTGATTTTGTATATAGCAACCTGATTAGTGAAATCCCTGAGTGTAAAATTTCTGTAATTGTAGTGTCATGTCAGGAAAACAGAGCCCCATGTGTGAATGAGTAATGAGTGAGATGTGAGTGTCCTGTGCTAAACTAAGTGCTTATCGGAAAACATGTAATGTGTAAATTGTGTCAAGTGTGACACTGCTCCACAGAGGGCAGTGGAACCGTATCAGGGAAAAGTCCCCCTGAGCAGGTTCAATGTGTTGTGACCTAAAGGCATTAGAAGGAAATCTTGGAGGTGGACAGTACCACTGGTTAGGTGGAGACTTGTTCTCCCGGTCTGCGCAGTCCAAGAGTCGCCATTGTATTGCCTAGATGGCGTCTATGTGATGTGATGTGTTGTGTCCTTCTTGGGGTTTGGACTATGTGTCACGGCACTAAATGTGAATGTGTAAATGTGTATGTGTTCATGTCAAAAATGTGAATGTGAACAATGTGTAAAAGTGCATGTGTAAAGTGTGAAATATGCGAATTTGAAATTGTGTAAAAAGGTGAAACCAAAATGTGAGGATGTGAGTTTGTAATCCATGTTATGACAATCTGAAATCATGCTTAAACAGTAACTTTACTATGTTATGATCATGTTTATGTATGCAAAATGCCTAGAATCCATGCTAGGGATAATTGTTAAGCATATATAAACAATTTCCATGCTTGGTTGTTCCCATGTTGTGATTTAATCGTTGTTGTAGCTCTCATGTGTTAGATTATGGTTGCTTAAGCATGTAAAACCAGCAAGCTTAAAGCATGTAAATGGTTACATATATGCGTAGGAATGTGTAGATTCCATGTTAGGTATGTTTCCTTTCATGCATGCTCGGAAATATTTTGTTGGCTTTCATGTATTAGTTGGTTGAAGGTAGATTTTTATGTGAGAAATGAATAGAAAGCATGTGATAGGTGATTCTTTTAGGAAATCTGAAAGCATAGTCCATGTGTTTAAATTGTAGATTCCCCATGATAGGTTGTAAAATTTAACGTCAAGCATGCTACAGGTTGTGTCTTGTGAACGTGTACGTAGAACCTACTATGATATGTGCATGTACGTTATGTGTAGAATTACTTGCGGAGTCTTTTAGACTCACTACTTGCTTCGGCGTACAGGTGTAGTGGTGACGAGGCACTTGTGGAGGAGACGTTGGAGACCGACTCCGAGCGCGGAGATTAGAGTGTTGGAGTACTTGTGACATTTTGTGATTTTCATAGTATGTAATTTGAACATGGTAGTAGCATTATCATGGAAGAATGTATAAGTATGGACATCTATGTATTTGATTTTCAGCAATTAAATTATGTGAACTTTTAGTTCTTAAATGTTATCGAATCATGTATGTTAAATGTGGATGATGAATGAAATGAAGACAGTGGTTCTTTTACTTCGCTCCCTGGTTCTTATATTCACGTGTATCTCAGCTGAAGTTAATGTTGGGTAAATGTCCCACTGTGGCAACGTTCACTATATCGACGTGGGTGGTATACCGTACCGATATAATGAGGGTCGCTACACTTTGCATCTACCATTTTACCTTTCTCATCATGTTCTAATTTAACACTTGTGCTCATTAGTGTAGAGGCTGGCTTGGCTTGTTCGAACTAAAATCTTTTCAGTAGCTCCTTGACGTATTTCACTTGATTGATGAAGAAACATCTTCATATTGTTTTACCTGATATTCTGATTGTTGAAGAACCCGATTGATCTTGATCTTGAGGATGTTGCTCTTGAGAAATTGTTCTTGGGAATTTAATCTTGAGGATTTTGATCATTTGGGTTAGCTTCTTCAGGCCTGTCGACAGCCTCTTCTTGGTCTGTCGACAGTGGCTTCTCATCTTGATCGTCAAGGATTTTTCCTTCTTCTTCATCATACCTGGAAGCATTTGCATTGCTAGTCTTTGCATGAGACTCATCAAAAACAACATGTGGAGTCTCTTCCACAGTTCTGTTTTTCTTATTAAACACTCTATAAGCTCTAGAGTGTTCTGAATAGTCTAGAAAAATACCTGGATCACTTTTGGCTTCAAATTTATCTAAATCAACATTGTCATTGTTATGGATAAACACTTTGGAGCCAAAAATTCTGAAGTACCCAATAATGGGTTTCTTAACTTTCATGAGCTCATATGGGGTTTTCTTTATCACAGGTCTTACCATGGCTCGATTTAGGATGTAGCATGATGTGTTCACTGCTTCTGCCCAAAAACTTGAGAGTTGGCTTTCAACCAGAAGAGTGCGAGCCATTTCCACCAAGGTTCTGTTCTTTCTCTCCACTACTCCATTTTGTTCTGGAGTCCTTGGTGAGGAATTTTGTGATCATACCTTGGTTCTTGCAGAAATCAGAAAATGAATTATTGTCAAACTCTCCCCATGATCAGTGCAGATTGAGCATATTTTGTTTATGTTGCCATGCTCAATCTTATTAAAGAACTCTTCAATGTTTTTTAGAACTTCATTTTTGTGAGCCAGGAATTTTACCCAAGTGAATCTAGAAAAATCATCTACAATGACAAACCCATAACGTTTACCATTGAGACTAAGTGTTCTAGTAGGTCTAAAAAGGTCCATGCGCAGCAGTTCGTATGGTTTTGAAGTGATTATGGGTGCATTGGATTTGAATGACTTCCTTGTTTGTTTTCCCTGTGCACATGCATCACAAAAATTCACATTTTTATTGAAATGAATTTCAGGAAGTCCACTTACCAGTTTCATCCTCATTTCTTGTGCAACACATTGTAGCTAGCATGGCCTAGCCTTCAGTGCTATAAGAACAATTCATCCTGCTTATTTGCAACATGACACAAATTTTTGTTTTCTGGTTCATCTAAATCAACTAAATAGATGTTATTCACTCTTTTTCTAGAAAATTGACACTTCCTGAAATTTTATCAATGATTTGGCATGCATCTGACTCAAAAATGACTTGATGGCCTTTATCACATAATTTGACTGATGCTCAAGAGATTGTGATTCAGACCATTAACTAGAAGCACATTATCTATTGAGTTGGAAGCATACTTACCTACCTTACCTGTGCCAATATTTGGCCCTCATTATACCTCCAAACGTAACTTGACCTCCGTTTTTCACCAGCAAACAGAATTTTTCTTTATCGCCCGTCATGTGCTTTGAGCAGCCACTATCCAAGTACCATTGTTTGATTTTGAGCTGCTAGGCATTCCTGCATAGATGGATCAGACAAGGGGTTTTGGTGCCCAATTACTTTGGGTCCCAATCTTTCATTCATGCAAAAAAGTAAATTCTTTGGAATCCAAACTTGTTTGCATTTCAACTTACAAATATTCCAGCATTGTGTTTCAGTATGGCCAAGTTTCTTACAACAGTTGCATGATGGTTTTTGAGTTTTTACAATCCTCTTACTGTTGTATTTAACTTGTGATTGTTTTTGGCCTTTTTGGTGCTTGGTTGGAGTTCTTTTTTCTGCATATTTCCTGGCCTGTCGACAGGTCTCTTTGGGTCTGTCGACAGTTTTCTTAGCTTGTTGAATAGATGAAGTCTTTTGTTTATTTTGCAATTGCTTACCTTTTAGCTTGAGCATTCTTGCTCTTAGTTGGAGCTTGTTTACTTGTACTTGGACTGCTGTTTACAAAAAGATGTAATCAATTTTTCCCCAAGTTTTTTGTTTTTGGTTGAAATCCAAGCCCATGCTTGTTACATTTGTTTAAACTCCCAACACAGCATCAATATTCTGCTTTCCTTTTACAAATCTTGTGAGATCTTCGTTTTTCCTTTCAGTTCCTCTTTAGCTTTTTCCATTTCTTTTGGATCTCTTGATTCTCATGTTGAAGAGTTTCTACAAGTGTATTTAAGACTTGTTTTTCTTTTACATTTTCCTGGACTTTTTCTTTAATGCAATCCATTTCAGCATGGTGGTTTTCCTTTTCAATTTTAGTAGCTCAATTTCTTTAGTTAGGATTGCAATCTGTTCATTATTAGATGTGCTATGAACAGTGAGGTGATTTTCTTCTTTAGTGCTTTATTTTAGATTTATATTCATGGAATTTTTCAACAGCAAAGTATAAGCCTCTTCTCAATCATCAATAGTGTAATTTCAAAAGAAGAGTTTTTCTCATTGGAGTCCTCATCCTTGCCATTAAGCACTGGATTTCTTCATCTTCAGAGCTTTCTTGTGCATTATCGTCCTCATCTTCATCACTCTAAGTCGCCATCATGGCCTTGGCTTTCTTGAACATGAACTTATCCTTCTTCAACTTCTTCTTGAGCTCTGGGCGTTCACCTCTCATGTGCCCTGGTTTCTTGCACTCATAGCCACATAATCATGTCAGATTTTTATTAGAATCAAACTTATTTGAGAGATCTCTTTTTGGAAGAGTTTTGAAGTTACCTGAGCTTTTCTTTTTGAACCTGAGGGATTTTTTGAATTGTCTAGTGAGCATGGCCATTCATCATTCTCACTATCACTAGACGGTTCAAATTCATCACTTTCCTGTTGAACCTCTTTCTTGGAGCTTGATGAGGCTTTATTAGATGCTTTCAATGCAATGGATTTTCTAGGAATAACCTTAGTTTCTTTCCTTTTTAGGTTTATCTCATAAGTCATCAGGGATCCTATCAATTCATCCAATTCATTGTTGATAGGTCTTTAGAGTCTTCAATGACAGTGGCTTAGTATGCCAAGTGGATGGAAGAGACCGAAGTATCTTCCTTACTAAGTCACTCTCACTGTACTCTTTCTTAAGACCTTTCAACCCATGATTATTATCATGAATCTAGCAACATATATGAAATTGTTTCTTCATTTTTCATTTTAAACATTTCATATCAAATACTAACATGCTAGCTTTAGTTTCCCTTACCGCAGACGTACCTTCGTATATTAGCTCCAGCTTGTCCCACATTTCCTTTGCTGACTTGCATGTGGAGACCCTCGAATTCTCTTTGGATGCACGGTGCATTGCATCATGTTCAATGCGCTCCAGTTCAAGGTGCCTTACGGATTTGCTCTCTTGTCTAGGTATCTTCATCAGCGGGCAGTTCATAAGCCCCTTGCTGACGATCTTCCACAGCTCAAAGTCTTAAGCTCTCAGAAAGACCTGCATGTGGTTTTACAATAAGTATAGTCAGTGCCATCAAAGTAGGAAGGCCGGGACACAGAGTGTCCTTCAGCCATAAATCCCCTGTGGTGTCATTAAACAGGACACTCCTGATCGTGAGACAAGCTAGTAAAAGTTGTAAACCAGAGAAACCTGGCTCTGATACAAATGAAAGGTGCGCGAATCACCTAAGACAGTAATCTAGAAGGAGGGTTGAATAGATTACTACATATTAAAATTACTTTAACCTTCTTTTTGATGTTAACACTGACTTAAGAAAAGCTTGAACAGATGTGAATCGAATTCTAGCCTTGATGTGGTGCTGATTGAGATTAGGAAATTAGCAATCTATGAAGTGTGTAAAAAAAATGTTCGTGCCTACCAAACATCTACTGTAAATACGTGCAAACCACAAGACACGAAGATTTAAGGTGGTTCGGAGTACACAACTCGTGTATCCTACGTCCACCGTCCACACACACACGCAAAAAGACTGCTTATAAAAGCGAGTTCAACCAACAACACACACACGCACATTGTCTGAGGCAAACACGCTCTCAGAACAACCCACACACATGTGGATCAAGCACAAGGGACGCTTAAACCACTGCCACCACACAGAGTAGTGAAAAGTGAAAAGAAGAAGAGTTCTGAGATGTAGAAACAAATCCAGATGTGAACTTTCGTGGTGGTCGTCAAAAGAACTCCAAGCTTCGAGTTGATGATGATCAGATGATGTAAACGAAGCTTGATTGGTGGACGGACGGCTTCAATTCCTCGTTCATGTTGGATCTTCCTGGAACAGGCAGGAGGGTTGAAGTAGAGAGCAGCAGAGATGTAGGGAGAAGCCTTTCTTCTTGGCCTTTTGCTTAGGGTTTTGATATGGTGACTTCTTGCTGCGAAAATACCTCTATATGATCTAAATATGTGGTGTCCAAGTATGGAGAGTCGTGTTAAAAGGGAACACCCTAATATAGATCATATCTGATCATCCGGGTAACTTATCCTGCAGCTTTTGACAGATGCTTCATAGCTGTTGACAGGTACTGCTCAAATCTAGTTTCCAAAACATGTAGGTTGCTGGAACGCTGGGGGCTGTAGACAGGTTCCATAGGCTGTCGACAGGCGACTCTTATCTGTCGACAGATATACTCCATCTGTCGAAGCTACTGCTCATTTGAACTCCAGTAGCTTGTATGTTCCTGGATTGTCTATCTGTCGACAGGTGACATCTTGGCTATCAACAAGTGAGTACTTGATGTATCTTTCCAGACTCGTACACTTGGATTTGGTTGCTTCTCTTTAATGTTCATTCACACCTACATGAAATAACATTTCAAGTAAGATATAATGAATACATGGATAGTCATAGAAGCATTTTTACTTGATCATTTCTTTCATGTCTTGATCATGTTTATCATGTTACAAACATCAATTCACCATCAACTATGTCAAACATCATCAAAAACATTGAAGCACAGTCATTATACACATTGTAACCCAACAAGTGTCCCGAGCTTAAGAGGGAAATTAACAAGAAATTAGAAGGGATTTCAAGAAGAACAAGCCAAAAGCAATGCTGGCAACCTGGTCTGATGAAGAACCAGAGTGAAGAAAAAGGAGATACTTCCTCAAGTTTTGAAAATGAGGAAGTGTGCTTTATGGCCAACAGTAATGTAGTAAGGTAAGTTCTTCATTTGAGCAGTGTATTGTTGATGATTGGCAAGATGCACATGCCACCTTGGTTGAGAAATATTTTGAAATAAGGTGGATGTGTTCAAGATTACATGATATCTCAACTAAAAAAAATGTTTGAAATTGAAAAAGAAATGTTTGAACTTAGCGATGAAAAGGAAACTTCTGAATGAATTGGATGAGTTCAAGATTACATTGCAAAAGGCTAACAGTGAGTTGGTAAAGCTTACCGAGAAAATGGAAATGCAATAAAAATAAAACAACAAGTAATTGATGAAATTAAAAAACTTAATAAATTATTGATTGAAAAACATCAAGTGATAAAAAAATTCACAAATGGCCAAGAAAATATTGATGTCTTGTTAGGACTGAAAATGAATGTTAAAAAACTTGGTCTGAGATTTACCACAAAAGAAACAACAAAAAATAAAACAGCTGAAAGGAAAGAAAAACTTTCAGGAACTTCATTGATAAAGTTTGTCAAAGGTTCAAATTCTCAAAACAAAAATCAGAATATCATCTCCTCAGTTAAAATAATCACTCAAAACAAAAATCAGTCCAAGAATCTAGGTAAGTCAACAGAAAATCAAACCAAACTAAAACAAGACTCACTGAAATATAATTGAAGCAATAGTTTACTTCAGTGAATCAACAAAATAATAGAGACCTGTTTAGAAGAGTTTGAATGACACAAATATAAAATCATATAAATCTTCAAATTCAAAAACAACCCTCATCAAAAGAACTGGAAGACTAAGGCACCAATGCACTCCAATTGATCAATGATTGGAATGCAGGATACTACACTCCTCTTAATTCATAACTCATGGTTGATTCTCATTCCTTTTATTTAAATACTTTTAGGCATCAATACCATTATTGGCCTCAATTCCAATAGAAAAATTTGTTATGCCAAATGGTATCACCTCAAAATTACAACAGAAAGAACATTGGAGTTTACTTTCCAAATCATAACGTCATCAAACCAAAAATAAAATTCATTCCATAAACCAAAAAAAAAATTGAAAGTAACTCAAATGTGTATTAGAAAGGATTTCTTTTGACTGATTAGTCAATTTGATGGTCCCAACAATCTTTGGGTATCAAAATCTTTACTTCTATAAGTGTATGTGTAGGAAAGCCAGACACCCAACTAAAATGTATGGTATTTTGACAGAGTGTATTCAAGGCACATGACTGGAGATAGATTAAAGTTCTCTTGCTTGATTGAAAAAGAAGGAGGTCTAGTTACTTTTGAAGGTAAAAATAAAGGGAAAATAATTGGATTTGGAAAGATTGGTAAGTTCTCCTCAAACTCAATTGAAATAATTTTGCTTCTTGATAGATTAGATTACAATTTACTCAGCATTAGTCAGTTATGTGACAAGGGTTTTTGAGTCTAATTCTTACAAAATAATTGACTCCTCAACTGAAAGAATAAAATTTGTTGGAAAAAAAGAAAACAATGTGTACATGGTCAATCTTGACAAAACTTTTGATGAAAATATTTGTCTTGTTGCAAATAAAACTGAACTTGTATGGATTTGGAATAAAAGATTGGACATGCAGCTTCACAACATGAATAAACTCATAAGGCTTAATCTTTTTAAAGAACTTCCTGACTCATTTGCAAATGTTGATAGTCAAGTTTGTGAGATCTGTGCTCAAAAGAAACAAATCAGAAAATCTTTTAAAATATCAATGATTGCACTCACTTCTAAGCCACTAGAATACTTCACATGGACATCTTTGGGCCAATAAGATTCTCAGTCTTAGTGGTAAATGTTATGGATTTGTCATCATTGATGACTTTACAAGATTTACTTAGGTTATCTTTCTATTTCACAAAAGTGATGCTTGTCGAGAATTCAAGAAATTCTATAACACTGCCTTAATGGGTCTTTCATACAAAATAAAATCTATTTTGACTAATCATGGTGGAGAATTTGAAAATAAAGATTTCTATGATTTTTTGTGCTAAAATGTGTATTTTCACAAATTCTCTTCTCCATGAACTCCTGAATAAAATGGAGTGTGGAAAGAAAGAATAAAACTCTTGTGGAAATGGAAAGGTCTATGCTCTTGGAAAGCAAACTGTCCAAATCGTTTTGGGCTGAAGCTATGCATTCAACAAACCATATTCATAACTGAGCATTATTTAGACCAAAATCATAAAAAAACCTTATGAACTTCTAAAAAATAAAAAATCCACTTTATCTTACTTTAAAATTTTTAGATGTAAATACTTTGTATATAATAACAGTAAAGAAATTCTTGACAAGTTTGATGCAAAGAGTTTTGAAGCCATTTTTCTTGGTTATTCTAAAAACTCTAGAGCTTATAGAATTTATGTTCTTAAGAATAAAACTATTGAAGAATCATCACATGTGGTCTTTGATAAACATTCTAATAAATCTGATGACTCTACAATTTGCAGGACTCCACAGAATGATGACGAAGATGACTTCTTTGTTGAATCATTACCAACTGTTGAGGAACATGAACATGCATCTATACATCTAAACATACCCACCACAAGTGGATCAGGTAATATTGCTCCCGAATTGCCTGAAACAGGTGAGGTAACATCTGAATTGAGCTTTTTGAAAGATCATTTTGTTGAAAATGTGATTGGTAATTTGCATGAAAGAGTTAGAACTGGATCTTCTCTTCAAACTGTAATAAATGAAGACCTTTTGGCACTAATCTCCAAAATTGAGCCTAAATCTATTGATGAAGCTCTCAAACCTAAAGATTGGATAAATGCAACATATGAAGAACTTCATCAATTTGATAGGAATCAAGTGTGGGAATTAGTTCCAAGATCTAATGGCCAATATGTGATTGGGACTAGATGGATCTTTCAAAATAAACTGAATGAAAATAGTCATGATGTTGGAAATAAAGCTAGGGTTGTCGTAAAGGGGTACAATCAAGAGTTTAGTTTTGATTTTGAAGAATCATGTCCCTGCCGCTAGGCTAGAAGTTGTGAGGATATTTCTTACTTTCGCATCATTTTTTAAATTCAAAGTCTATCAAATGGAAGTGCATTTCTAAATAGATATATAAAATAAAATGTCTTTGTTGAACAACCTCTAGGATTTGAAAATCAAGAATATGATGATCATGTTTTCAAGCTTCATAAGACTCTTTATAGTGTTAAACAAGTTTCAAGAGCTTGATATGACTGTTTGAGTTCTTTTCTGTTGAATAAATGATATATAAGAGGAAATGTAGACCAAACTTTATTTACAAAAACTGTCAATAATGAAATCATTGTTGTTCAAATCTAGGTTGATGACATAATATTTGGGTCTACAAATGATGATTTATGTAGTGAATTTGCCAATCATATGCAAACTGAATTTGAAATGAGTTTGATGGATGACTTACATTTATTTTTGGGGTTGCAGGTACATCAATTTAATGAAAGGATATTCATAAGTCAAACAATGTATGTGAAAGAACTTCTGAAGAGATGTGATTTTCAGCATCTCAAACATTCAAGCACACCAATGACAATAATGTAAGATTATAGGAAGATTCATCTAGTAAGTCAACAGATTCAAAGAAATATAGAGGTATGATTGACTCTCTTCTTTACCTCACAACCTCTAGACTAGATATTCAATTTAGTGTGTGCATGTGTGCTAGATTTCAAGCCAATCCTAAGGAAAGTCACATGTTAATTGTCAAAAGAATTTTTTAAATATCTTGTTGGAACATATGAACTTGGCATTTGGTACCCTACTGTTTGCAAATTGGATTTTATTGCTTATAGTGATGTTGATTATGTTGGTTCCAAGCTTGATAGAAAAAGCACCAGTGGTTTGCATTTGTATCTAGATGGTTGCCTAATTTCTTGGACTTTCAAAAAGTAACATTCAGTAGCTCTGTCCACTGCAAAAGCAGAGTATGTTGCGGGAGGTAGTTGTGGTAGTCAAGTTCTTTAGGTAAAACATCAGCTCCTAGACTATAATCACAAATTAGGTTGCGCTCCTATTTTATGTGATAACACTAGTGCAATAAACTTGTCTAAAAACCCAATTCAGTATTCAACAACCAAACACATTGAGATAAGACACTGTTTTCTAAGAGATGAGGTTGCTGAGAAATCATTTGAGCTTCATTGTGTTGAAACTAACAAACAAATTGCTAATATCCTCACTAAGCCTCTGCCAAAAAACATATTTACATCTCTTCAAAGGGAGCTTAGCTTATGTAGATTCCCTAAATAAAATTCAATCTACTCTAATGATCACATTAACCCTTTACAGACTGAGTTCAGTCATTTTTTCAATAAATTTCTTCTTGTTTCCTCTTAATAAATCCTACATTTTTTTGGGAGAGTGTGCTCATTTTAATTTGCACCTTCTAGCAGAGAGCTACTTGTGAGGGGGAGTTTCGTTAATTTCTTCTTCACTCTCTTTGACACTCCATGTCTTTCACACAACCCTTGTATTAGGATAAATGAACACTTCTGATATTTCTATATGAGAGATTTCAAATCTAAATAATAACATCTTTATGCACTTAGTTTAATCTTAAAGAAACATTTAACACAATGTTTTATCAATTATTAATGTTAAAAGTATTGGATTGAGTTGCAAAACACTTATAGCACATGAGTAGCTTTAATGTTACCATGTGTATGCTTATAACTCATCCTTTAACACATGTTTAGATTCATATCTCTTTACTCATTGTCATGTCTATTATAGGCAAAGTACAACTATTCCTGACATTTTTTTTTAAAAAGGGACATTTTTCAATAATAAATAGAGAGATACAGACAGAGCACTGATATTCCTTGTACTATTGAGTAATCAGGTTCATTTCACTTGATCTAGTGATTAAGATTGTGTCAAAAAGTGGTAAATACTTCTTTCAACTCTACACAAAATAATGAAGGTTACACAACTGACTAATCAAGAGGTCTTGCATCTGGTAAATATGATCTCTTGCACTGAAAAGTGAGAACTAACCAACTTATTCTTGTATTCTCTTTGGAAAGATGACAAGATAATTCAAACTACCATTAGGACAGAATGCAAATTGACTTAGATGTTGTTCATGAAGACTGAATTTAGAGCTATTATTCTACATTGTGTTACATCTTAAGCTTCTAGGCTGCTGTGATAAACACTCTTGCCCACTCATATAGGTCACTCTGCATCACATTTTCTTATCTTTTCAAATACCTTTAGGTCATTAACCTTTGACATATACTATGTTGAATGTGTCTTATTCTTAACTTAGTTGCACAATTCAAAAATATAATAATTTCTCTCATATATTTCTATCTAAGTGTCTCATCAATTCTACCCATTCATGTCACTCTCTCTTTCCT
The DNA here is from genome assembly GCA_014218235.1 of Colocasia esculenta. Lineage (NCBI taxonomy): Eukaryota > Viridiplantae > Streptophyta > Magnoliopsida > Alismatales > Araceae > Colocasia > Colocasia esculenta. The sequence goes on from CM024754.1 coordinate 44,617,796, forward strand.
CCATCCATCCCATGCCCTCATGTCAATTTTTTTGATCTCAATGCCTTCAGGACCGTCTTTCTTATTATGTCAAAAAGGGGGAGATAACTTTGAATAATGCATGTTCTATCATCTATTTTGTCATCATCAAAAAGGAGGAGATTGTTGTGTATGTGTTGTGTTAAGTGTGCAAATTTCAGGTTTAATAATGACACAACATTCTCATTAATGTTTTGATGATGACCAAACAAGTTGATGGCGACTTCAATGAAGGTCTTGACATGATTCTATAATTCTTTCTTTAAATTCATGTATACTTGATATGCTGTTGATTTTCATGAATGAAAGTCTAATGCTACTGGATATGTAACACCTGAATGTTTTTTTTTTAAAAATCCTAAATACATAGGAATAATATATATATAATTAGTAAAGAGATGTGATAAAGGCACACCAATCGATATGACAATGGAATAAATAGTCAACAATCGATATGGGCTGGTCAACAATCAATATTTAACTATGTTTACAACATCAATCGGTAGAAATATAATAGCAATCGATGCTTGCTTAAGGGCAATCGATATTATAGAGACAATCAATGTCTAAGACAATTGATGTGCATAACAGCAATCGATGTTTAAATGACCAATCGATGTTGGTCAGCAATCGATGTTTAGTGACCAATCAATGTTGGTCAGTAATCGATGTTCAGCAATCGATGTTTAATGACCAATCGATGTTGGTCAGCAATCGATATGGGTTATAAAGGCAATTGATATATCAATTTGACTGGTTAAGATACAACGTCGCCAGTTGAAATGAACTTCGTATATGACAAAGTTGGACTTCGGATATGACGAAGTTAGCTTCGACTACTCATGACCAAATCATGTATGACTTCATACATGACGAAGTCAACAGTCATTACCAAACTATAAATGTGTGTTAATTGTATACCGATGATAAAAAGGGGATAGTTAAGATAAACATGGAAAGTATGGGCCATAAATCATGTCTAAACCCAAGTCTAACTTGGAAATACGGATTTGCTTTCTAAAACATAGGGATGGATTGATAAGGAAATAACTCCTATGGAAATTCTAGACATGATAGGACTCCTATCAGGAGTTAGGAAACTACAAACTCAGAAATTGCACTATCACGGCGCTATAAAACCCTCATAAGACCCATATAGCCAACCCTAGATCTTTCTCTTCATTGCTGGATGAATTTCTGGGAGCAAGGGAATGAGCTGGCCGCAAGGATTCAAGGATTCTTCATCCCTTAGCATTTGTTTCGACTTGGGGATAGAGGCAATCAAAGGTAGGTAATCTCAGGCACCAACTTAACATAGAGTATATCATTTGAAAGTCCATTAAGTCTGTTCTTATGTGTCCCTCTTCTTCCTGATTTCACCGTTCATGTAAAGAGTATCAAGTGTTCTTCCAAAACTTTGCTCAAGATTTGGACTTTTCTCGTTTATCTCGAGTTTCATGCAACTGAGACCAACTGGGTCAAACCAAAGCCATAGATCTGTTTACTTTCCATTTCCAACAGCCCCTTTCATTTATAATTTCGTCCTAAGAACCCTAGATTTGGAGTTATGAATCAAGCAAGTGAGTCTATGTCGTTTTATTGGGCTTGCCAGCATGTTGATTAGTCTACGTCTGTACTTTAAATGCCATCAACCACATGTTAAAAACATTAATTGCATGAATATGATTCTAACGTTCTATATGGAAGTTATTGATCATATGCTCCATTGATTATGCCTCTTCATCCTTATGTTCCAACTCAAAGTTAAAAACGTCTTGATATAATATGTGTCATAACCATGTTGGTGAGAATACATGCTTGAGCACAATGGCCATACATCGTGAGGACACACTACTCAAAGGTTGAATACAACACACACAGTTGAGCACAACGGCTCAACCACACACACACGCTAGATCAAGTCCACAAAAGATCAGATCCTCTAGCCTTGATCTGATCAACACACCACACACAAATCAGATTTGTGCATAAGCCAACATATATCACAAAACACACACTATCATAAAATCCGCGTACTGATCTCAAATCAATACACACACACACAAATATATGAATTGAATTGAGAAAGATGTGAATGAAGGAAGAAATATCTCTTCAACTATTGATCTAATCACCACAGTCACAAATCCATATTATTTCTTCCTTGATACTGCTGCTGCTTGGATTTCTCTTCTTCTTCTTCTTTACGAAGGTGTTGCTCTGCTTTGGATCAAGTTCTTCTTGGAGTTGCTGATAAGATGAACATCTTCTTGGATTCTCCTATAGTAGCTCTTCTTCTTCTGCTATAGATTTGATGAAGAGCTTGATACCCAATCGATCTCCTCAGATGAGATCCTTGGTCTACAACCTTCCAGAGATGAGCAAAGCACTGGAGAAATCTCTTCTAGCCGCCTCAGCCTTTTTGGAGTTCTGTTGGCTCTCTTGTGCGAAAAGGAGTCTTTAAAGTCTTTATATAGAGGTGTCCAATTCTCACACAACTCTTTGGATTCGTGTCGATGAGAAAAGGAAGCCCTAATAAAGACAACATATTGCTCAAGTGTGGTAACTTAACGGTGGCTGTCGACAGATGCTCATCGGCTGTCAATAGGTACTGCAACATATGTGTCTTCCAGAACTGTATTTCTGAATCAGGGGCTAGGCTGTCGACAGATGCAACCTGGTTGTCGACAGCTGCTGGTTATCTTTGTTTTCCAGAAACTTTCTGATGAAAATCTTCAATGGTTGTCGACAGATGGGTCCTGGCCTGTCGACAGTTGCTGGTTTCTTGTGTTTTCCAGAACCTGGTTGAAGGAAGGACTTCGGTGGCTGTCGACAGGTGCAGTGGTGCTGTCGAAAGCTACTGCTTGATTTCTTCTATCCAGAAGTTGTATCATCAAGAACTTTCCTCATATGATTGTTATTGATTTTACTTGACTTTGTGTACTCTTTGAGTTCAACAGACACCTATCTGGAGATGTTCTTGGTCATTCTACCCACTGGCCCTGCAAACACAAACCATCAGTGTTAATGAAGCATTTATTCAAGATTACTTAAGTAATGCAATTCAACCTTATGTCGACACACTCATGGAATGTGTCAACAAACACATTCATTTCATTACTAAAGATTGAATAAAAAAACAATCATGTGTCGACACAAGAAGGTCATGTGTCGACACACATAAGCAGTAACTTGATATGAGAGCTATATTCACATAAGTCAGTTGACACATGGATTTTCAACATGATTGAAAAGGTTTTTTCATCAACAACATAAATATGTCATCATCAAAAATAGTTGTGTCATCATTAAGAACAACTTAACATGATTGACCATAATTGTGTCATCATCAAAAACAGATCAAAGCAATGGTCAAGTCAGTGAGTATGGTTACTTAAATAACCACAACTCAACAACTGACATAGTGGTCGCAATTCATAGTTGTGTACGCGACCAGTTAACCAGTCGTGTTTCTTTTTGTTCTGCGACGGTTTGAGCCGTCGCATGTCTATCTGCAATCCGCCCACAGGGACCGAACACGACTCTGGTAGCCTCCTTAGGCTCTCAAATCTGTGACCAGATGACTAGACACGATTCAATCTTTGAGTCGCGACGTCTGTGTCCATCATGATTCATACTGAAGACAGAGCATGACTTTAACTGTCCAGAACATTTGTATTTTATAACTGTTGCATACAAGGCATTCAGCATTTGGTCGGGGGACCTCCTTCCCTCATATCCTAGGCTCCACAAACCTTCTTAGCAAGGGCTACCTCTCCTTTGAGCATTCCTTCTCATTGGACTAGAGGACCTTTACCAAGACCTCTGTAAGTGTCTGTACCCCGTGGATTCCCTCACAGTGGACCGATCTGGTTGTACCTATCGTTGACCCAGATTTAGCTGTCCATTGCGTGGTGAGAGTGTGATTTTAGTTGCACCCCGAAGAAGCCAAATTCTACTCAACTAAGATCTCACCTAAAGTGACACATCATTCTGAAATCCATTTAATTAATTGTGAAACTCCTAAAACAATCATAAGCATCACAACTTGCTTGAACCATATTGATTGATTCTTCCTTTTGTTCTACTTGTTTGCTTGTTTGCCTTGTTAAAATGGACTACAATCATGCTTATTCCAATATGGACTATGAGGGTAGTTTAGATAGCCAGTCCTTTCAATCTCATAAATCTCCATCTTTTCTATCTCATGTCCGTCCATCTCACCACCGTGAGGGGCAAACTTCAACTTCTTATGGTTATGTGCCCACACCGTGCACTAACCAATTTGATATTCCCTCAAACATAAGTCCAGTCAAAACTCGGAGAGAGCCTTCTCCCCATCATGATTCCAATGTATAGAATGTCTTGAATGCAATAGATCAACTCACCCCTCAACAACTCAACCTCATTCATTATTTAGTTGAGGGTGTGACTCCTCCTCCCTATCCTTCTCCTAGGCACCTGTGTTTGTATATTCTGGAAAATTCACCATCTCCTTCATTACATGTTTAACCTTGGCCCCCTGGCCACTTTATCTCCCGTCCTCTAGTCCATACAGACCAACCCTTGGGACTGCCCACTTATTCATAGCCTCCCGCATCCTACATAAAAAATTCATTCAAAGGTACAAAGACCGCATCAGCCCATCTCTCTCCATCACGGATCTAGATCTGAGAAGATGAGGCCTGATGAGGAATTTGTCCACTTTGTTGACCATTGGAGGTTAATGGCCATAAGACTGCAACATGTGCTCTCGGAGTCAGAGCAAATATGTAATGTCACGACTGTTCGAATCTAGGTTTAATGGTTCTGGCACGATGCTCATGGCCAATGTGGGGTCATTGAGCCTTGTTTGTGGCCTTTGTGCCTTGCGTGGGTGTTGTGGGCTAGAAATACAGACCCATAGGACAATAGGTTTTTTGTTGAAGGGGACGGGGTATGTCGTCACATTTTGAACGCGACAGCATCAGTGGTCGCGTTCTTCATATCAACTATTGAAATGGCTATGGCATTGTTCTTAAATGCATCAGGATGGTACGTCACGATTTAAGAACGCAACGGTTGCCTACGTTGCATTTCAGGAACCGCCTTTCTGGCGAGGTTTTCGATTGGAGACGGTTCTGTATGTTGCATTTAATGTTTAAACGTGACCTCTACTTACGTCGTGATTTAGGCTTTGCATTTATTACTCTATTTCGGGACAGACACAGCAAAGGTGGCTCTGTCTGACCATGGGGAGCTGCTGTGCGGCTTCTTCTGGCATTTTTGACTCCTAGGTGGCTGGTCCGACACGGGGTCCACGTGAGGCAGGTGTCTGGAGCATGGATATGTCGGCAGTGTGGCGTTCTTCATGAGATTCAGGTTCTTCAAGTTGGTAGGGAGACTACCCTCTTTGTTTTCGTTGTTTAAATGGTTTAGAGCTTTGCAAATCATGTTATGGCAATGAATGATAGTGTATCTTAGTTTTTAATAAATGAAATGGTAGTTTAAATGGTCTCTAGATTGATTTTTTTGGAGGAGATGGGGTTTCAACCGTCTACCTGATAAGGCGATGGTTTGACTCATCACGTTTTGGTATCCATCATGTTTCTCTTCCGATGGTTGGGCTGTTACCGACTGGTGTAAACGCGACGATGAGGTTTGTCGGGATTTACACTCTGTTTGTACCAATTGGTGCAGAGGCAACGTATCGAGCCGTCACATTTATGTCGCGACTTTGGGCCCTGTCGCAGTCACATTTTAGTTTCTGAGGTGTGTTGTGTTGGTTAGGCAGTGATGGTCTTGTGTGGGCCTAGCCCTAGTGATTTAATCTGAATTGTAGATATTTAAGTGTGGTTAACAATAGTAAAGCTTGATATTAAATTAATGGTTTGATTTATGACTAGTTAGTGAATTGTGTTAGTTATAGTAATTGTGTTAATCATATTAAGCCGTCATTATATTAAGAGTATTTTGGTTATTTGTATAGTAGTGTGTCATTTCTATGGAGGTCATGTATTGACCAATGGCAAGCATGTTAGCATGTGAATTTCATGGTTTATCAATATAAGTTCGATAGTTCGTTAAGTGTTCAGTGTGGCTTATGTGTTGCCGAGTTTGGTGGTCCGGCGCGTATTCCAGAATGTCTCTTCAGTTGGGTACCCCAGGTTCTTTGTAAGTAAGGCACGTTGTGGTTTGTTATGCTCGGGATCTGTCCCAGTACTATGTGTACTGTCGAGGTCTGTGTCATCTTCCTGGACACCCTCACTCCTATGTTTGAGTTGTACGTCCAGCTGAGGCAAAGATGACAGAGGGGCAGCGACTTGTGTGTTATGGGTGTACTCAATCGCTTGTAGCGCGCTCATGGTTGGCGGTACGGACACCAGTAGGCGTACTGGGCCCCATCTAGTCTTGTGTTTCCAGTGCCTCACTTTAGAGAGCTCCAGCCAGAGTATCCAAAGGTGCCAAACATGGCCTGCAGTTGTGCGTCGCCTGCAGGAGTGGTGTTGGTTGGTCCCCACAGTTTGTTGACCTTTGCAGTGAGGTTGTGGAGCCGCAGTTGGAACTTTCGTCCTTGACTATGAGACTGAGAGGTAGTTCTCGTGTTGTGTTGTCTGAGTTAGATACTGGCATCATGAACCAGTAGTCCCTTCTTGTGTGGTGGTGGCGTTCCTTCTGACTCGAGCTTTACAGTGGTTGTGGTTTTGTTATGGTACCTTGTGGTTTCAGGTACCTATACCCTTTTGCAGCTTGTTGGATGTTGTGGCACATTGTGGGCTAGTGTTTCAGATTGTGTGGTGGAGTTGTGCTCCGTGGAGGGCGTGTAGTGTGACCCTCCACTTGTGGTGTTTTTATCCTGGTAGTCTTCCGGTGTGTTGTTATCTTGGGTTGTGGTGGATTGATTCTCCGTGGTCAGTCATGTTACCTGTAACGCCTCGAAAATTTTAATTCTTAGGAAAATGTGAATAATGTGGTTATTACACATTATTATTATTGTTAGATTTAAATAATTAGAATCTAGGATTAATTAGTGCTAATAAACGTTACCCCAGTGTCATACGCAGAGGTGCGCGCTCCGACAGGGCGACACCAAAAAACTATAACGAAATGGAAATCCGAGAACACTATAATTTTTATAAAAATATGGTGATGTCAGAAATCTGAATATCTAGATTTGTTGAAGTGCGGATTTCGAGGTTAAGCCTACGCAACTATTTTACGGGCAATTTATCACAAGTGTAAAATAAATTCTAAAAATTAAACTAAAATCACCACAATTTGTAAAATCATCACATTAGTCTATGGTTGAAATTTTGATACAAATGGATACTATTTGAACATGTTACATAATGTTTAATGGGTCAGCTGAATTTTTGACTATTTACGAAAGGGATTTTCTGGGAATTTTGGGTTGCCTAAGTGTGAGGCTTTGGGGAGGCCAGCGCACTTAAGGGTGAAGGTAACACGTTTGTTACCTACGTGAAAACCTGGAAAAACTTGCATGTGCTACGTGTTGAGGTAAAAACCAAGTGGTTTTTACCATGACACATTGGCAGCCAACGTGTCGTTGTGCATAGAGAGGCCATTGGGTTACAAATATACCCCATTATGCTTCGTACCCATCTTTCCAACTCTTTTCTATTGTGCTGCTGTTGTGTTCATAAGGCTCCATAGTTGGTGTGTAGCTGGAGGTTGCTAGTTCTACTATTTGTGCACCTTTGGTACCTTCTCGAGCTATTGTTGGAGCTACTGCAGGGTGTAGCTCTGAAGTCAGTGAAGCAGACTTTGGAGGTTGTTGCAGCTACAACAACAAGGTTCAACTATTTCTTCCCTTACTTGTGGTCATTTCTTCATCCTCTTCAAGCTAGTCAGGATTCACTTCCTATCCCCTTCTCCTTCCTCCTACATCTCAGCCTGGATTAGCAGTTTAAAGTAATCCTTCATCATGTCTATGCCATTTTCCAGATTTGGAAAGTAGGTTCATGATAGAAGTTGAACCTCTCATCATGTTTAAGTTAGTGTTTAGTCATGGGAAGCAACACATTGTTGATCTCACTGTGTAGGAGTAGATTGAGGTATGACAGTTCTTTCTACCTTCTAAAATTGGTTCATTAAGAGAACATGTAAGTCTCCAGTGTGTGTTTCTTGATAATTGTTGGTAGAAAAGAGATTTCTAGGAGGATTGCTCTTCCAGTGATCCTTTTCCCTGAGTTTGTCTTCCCTTTTGGTCATCCATGAATACCATGTTTCATTTCCTTTCTTTCACTTCCTCGTAACATTGGTTTGATCCTTGAAGTTGAAATCATACTTGTGTAGGATCCTAGACATGGTAGGAATTATAGAACAGTTTGATAGAACATTCCTAGATAGTTTTGACCATTTTCTGGAAGAATATCAAGTATCTGTCAACAGCCATGCCTTTATCTGTCGACAGGACCATGTTTCCAGAACCCAGGATGTGCTGTCCAGCAGTACCTGTCGACAGATAGCAAGTACCTATCAACAGGTAGCATCCAGACCTCAATATTTGTTTCTGGGAGGATAGTACCTGTCGACAGCTCCTCCTTGGCTGTCAACGGGCCCTGCCTGATCCATGTTCAAGTGCTTGTCTTGATTCAAATCTTTGCTGAAACAACACCCAATTAATCTAATCTTTTGCCTACCTATTCCTTCTTGTTTCTATCACCTAAAAATCTGCTAGAACCACTCAAGTTTCTTCTATCTATACTTTGAATTATCTCTTAAAAGGTTCCACATACAAGTGATGTGATGAAGTTACCAATTTCTGTAATTAGTGAAGGTAGCTTCTAAGTTCTTGTTGTGTGAGGTATGTTAAATACTTGTGTGTCCCTGAGCCATTGTATGAGTGAGTGTGTTATGATGATGAGTTGTGAGTCTTTGGAGTCATTTGAGAAATATGCCTGGCAAATAAGGGCTGGTCCAGTCCTGGGAGGAGCACCTGAATTCGTTAGTGGCCACGCAGGAGCGATGAGGATAAGTGGATGTTGGCATACATCATTACGTGCCTGATTAGTCATTATGTCATACATGAGTGTGTAAATATGTGTCTGATTCTAATTAAGTGTCATCTTGAACTATTGATCATGCCTCTATACTATTCTTATTCTACATATGTTATTGAATTGATTCATTCGTTCATTCTCTTTAACACTGAGTGTTAGCAATGTCCATGCTCATATTTTGAGATTATATTTGAACCCTTTCTATTTAAAGGAATTGAATTCTACTGGGCTAGTTAGCTCATTCAATCTACCATTTTCAGGTGAACAAGATGGAAATGAAGTCTAAGGGGGATCTGTGTGCTGAGTGGATTACACTACGTCACGAGATTCCGTTGTCTTTTGTTTCTTTTATAGTTAGTTGGAAATGTAATAATGTTACAGTTTACTTTTATCTGCTCCTCATTTAGACTATAATGAGGAGTATCATGTAATAAACTTCCGCAAACTTAGTCGTCTGTAAAGAAACTGTTGTGTTAGTTCTTGTGTTTAATATCTGTCATATTCAGTAAATGGAGTTTTACTAGGACGTGACATTACCCTTTGTTGGGGGTTGGCATGTGTGGCTTGTGCTTTACTCATGGCTTATTGTGGGGGGATTGACTCCTTGTAGTCAGTCTCATTACCGCTTGTTAGTGGTTGGTTTAAACGGTTCATGGCGTGGTGGTTTCAGCTGCTATGGTGGACTAGTGCCTCTGCATTAGTCCTGTTGCTTTCTTTATTTTATGTGAGCTATGTTAGGGTGTGTTTATATTTAATGCTGTTTATTTATGTTATTGCCAGCACGTTCAACTTTAGTAGTTCTCCTGTTAGTGGTGCCAGTGAGACTCTTAGGGGTTGAGGTCTTGGTTCTTGCATTGTGGTTGTTGTTGTATTTTTTGGAGGTCCCTGCTGAGCCTGTGACTTGTTGAGTCTCACTCCCTTATAGTTCATTTCAAGTGTTAGCCGTGTGTTTGGTTTGCGGCGGCGTTGTGGCAGACTTGTACCACCAACATTGAGTCGTAGTTATAGTGGTGTAAGCTTTGCTCCCTTAGGGTATGCCATAGGTAGTTGTACTTTTCTCTTGAACATGTAATAAGTATTGGGACAATGCAATTTGTGATAATTAGATAAATGCATGTACTTTCTTGCATATTATGCTCTTGTGGTTGTCTTTTATATTCTTTCTGGACACTTGTGTACAGTATCCCTTGCGAGACTTCGGTCCGATCGAAGGAGGCGGACTTGGATATAGAGCCTTATGGGCATAAGTATCCAGGGTCGCTATAGTTGGTATAGAGCATGATCCAGTGAGAATATGAAAGACATTAAGGTTACAATGTCCCAAGACATGGTTTAATGTTCACTACTGGTAGTGAGTCTATGGTTTTCACATGTATTTCTGGTATGTAAATTGCATATATGTGTCTGCGTGTTGGAAGTTGTTAATGGTTTGCTAAGAATTGGTATGGTTGATAGTGGTATAGTTTATAAGGGTATATCGGTATGTCAGTAGTTGTAGAAAGGTGTAGTTGTTTGAAGATTCTCAGTTAGAGTGATTGAAGAAATTATAGTAAAGATTTTTGAGGTATTTGTTGTTAGTATTAGTAAATTTGAATAGTAAGTTAGAAGGGAGAACAACAAATGCTTTGAGATATAGAGGGCAAGGTATAAATAGAATTGATTTTCAGAAGATGTACAGTTGATCAGAAGAGTAAAGGTGGTAGTGAGTTTGAGAATAAGGTTGCCAAAAGAGGTAATAGTGTCAGGCAATTCGGTATAGAGATCAGTGAAGTATGTACAGATGTGAGCTATTGTGAATTGATTTGGTAAGCATTGAAAATTGAGAAAGAATTGGTAACTTCAGTTTTGTTCTTCAGTATTGGTACAGTTGTTTTCTAAGAAGGATATGATTCAGTGCAGTGAAAGTGTTTTAGTGAATACAGAATCAGTAGAGACAGGTATATGGCAATGGCTGTGTATATATAAAAGGAACTAGCTATGAAGGTACAATGTGATGAAATTACAGTGGAAATAGTTTTGTAGTGTGAAGTAGTGTCATGTTGAAGATTGTCAGATGTAAAGGATTTGATATTTTAAGATTTGTATTAGAAAGTGTTGAGAAATAGTTTAGTTGATAATGTGATGATTAATGGTATGTAAAATTCTAGATGATTAAGTGTTCAGATCAGCTTCAGATGAGATATTAGTAAGCAAAGGAACATGACTTGTGGTAGTAGGATTGTGCATGTTTTGTGACTAGAAGGTGTTTATTAGTGTTAGAAGAATTTGTTCAGGGTTGTGGAATGTACAAAAATGAGGATTGTTGATTAAAGAAAATGTGAATAAATAGGCTGTTGAACTGAAACAGGTTTTTGAGAGTAGCAAGATCAGTAATGAGTAAGGAAATGGTAGTTTTGAACAACAGATTGTTATTGTTAGCAGAAATGTTTGTTATAGGTTGTAATGGTACAGGCAGATTATGTGATGTTTTGTGGAAATGTTCAGGGTATTGTAACAATTGAAGCAAGGTAATGGTATAAGGTTGGAAAGGTAAGTGGAGTTAGTGTTATTTTAAGTAGGATTCAAAGATTTAGCAAGATCAGATCAGAGGTCAAAAAGGTGTTTCAACTATTAAGAATTTGGAGTTAAGATTTGCAGTAGTAGAAGGATATAGAAAAAGACTTATTCAGGAAGGAGAGGAATGCAAAATATTAGTGTTAGCAGATAAAGATTTGTAAAGAAACAGATGTGTTAATAGTAATGGGTCCAGTAATAGAAATAGAGATGTAACAGTAAAGTACAGTACGAGCAGATACGGAGATTGTAAAGCAATGGTGTAGATAGAGAATCAGAAAGGACAGATCATGGTAATGCATTTGACACAACGATAGTAATTTTAAAGTTAAGTATTATTGATTAGAAGAAGAGATGAGTACAGCAGATCAATAGATGGTATAGTCAAATGATTAAAGTGATGTATAGTAACAAGTAATGGGATAGTGCGGAGGAAGGAATTCAGTTGAGCAGAGGTATTCTTTTATAGAATATTTGTTAGAATTTGTTGTGGTAACAGAGACAGTTTGGTTAAAGAATAAAGAATAGATGAGGTTATGCAATAGTAAAATTGGAAGAATAAGTAATCTGTACAATTTAAAACTCATGAGGTCAGCGAGTTGTGGAATGCAGATGGAAAAACTTAAACAGTTAAATAGAGAAGACTTTGGGCCGGTTAGCATTATTGAAAGAACTGGATAAGTTAGTGGCAGAGCATAAGCAAAATTGAAAGAGCAGTTTTATTTTTAGATAAGAGGAGTACCGTGTTACAGCAGTGCGAATGGGTTATTTGATAAGTCAACTAGATTGTAATTTTTAGTGAATAGAAAAGAGCAAAATATGATAATACTAGTATGGTAAAGAGAACAGTTTGAAACTTCAGATATTTCCTTCGGTGGTAATTGAATTGAATAAGATGATTTGGTAAATTAGATTTGGGTTCAACTAAAGTCAAAACGGTAATTTGTAGAGTATTGACAATTATCCGAGTAACCAGTGTGTGCAGTGAAAACATAACAAGTAGCATAAATAAATGGAATAATTGGAAAAGTTGAGTTTCAAAGTATTTTATTAGATATTGGTGGTTTACAAAGTAAGAAGTGGATGAAGTCAAATAATGGACAGCAGGTCAGCAGCAGAAGTATTCTTGTACAAGTAATTAGTAATTAGCAAAATAAAATAGTAGTGAGTGCAGACATGAAGCAGTGGCATGAACAGATAAAGTGAACAACGAAAATGTGCAAGCAATTGTTGAAGCAGAAAACAGATTGGTAGTCAGAAACATGAATGAAATTGAGGCATAGTTACAGTTAATGACAAGTCAGTATTGAAGGATTGTACATATTAGAAGATGGTTTGATATGACAGAAGATCAGTGGCAGCAATTTATGATAACATATTTTCAATAAGCAAAATGGCACAAAAAAGTATGTTGCAAACACAACCAGGAAAATGTGGAAGCAGGTTTCCAAGGAGATAAGTGCCTATAGAAGGATAGTATTGCTCGAGCTAGAAAAGAAGTGAAATAGAAAGAGCACAGTAATTGATTGATCGAAGTAGGCAAAGAAAGTCTGAAAAATAGTTTGAAGCCATGAAGTGTATTATGCTTGTTCTGTAAATGGCTTTACTTCTTTTTAGCTGATAGTTCAGCTTGCTGTGGTTTCGTTCTGAATATTAGGGAAGACAATTCTTTTTAGGTGGTAGTAATGTAACGTCGCGACTGTTCGGATCCGAGTTTAATGATTTTGTGCAGTGCTCATGGCCAATGTGGGGTCATTGAGATTTGTTTGTGGCCTTCGTGCCTTGCATGGGTGTTGTGAGCCAGAAATTCGGACCCATAGGACCCGTAGGTTTTTGCTGAAGAAGGCCATGGGTATGTTGTCGCGTTTTGAACGCGACGACTTCAGTGGTCGTGTTCTTCATATCGGCTATTGGATCGGCTGTGGCATTGTTCTGAAATGCATCGGGATGGTATGTCGCAATTTAAGAACGCAAATGTTGCCTACGCCGTGTTTTAGGAATCGCCTTTCTGGCGAGGTTTCTGATTGGCAGTGGTTCTGTACGTCGCATTAATGTTTAAACGCGACCTCTGCTAACGTTGTGATTTAGGCTTTGCATTTATTGCTTTGTTTCGGGCCAAATAGAGCAAAGGTGGCTCTATCCGACCGTAGGGAGCTACTATGCGGCTTCTTCTGGTGTTTTCAGCTCCCAGGTGGCTGGTCCGGCGCGGGGTCCATGTAAGGAGGGTGTCCAGAGCGTGGATATGCCGGCGGTGTGGAGTTCTTCACAAGATTCGAGTTCTTCGAGTTGGTAGGGAGACTACCCTCTTTGTTTTTAGTTGTTTAAATGGTTTTGAGCTTTGCAAATCATGCTATGGCAATGTATGGTATTGTATCTTAGGTTTTAATAATGAAATGGTAGTTTAAATGGCCTCTGGATTGATTTTTTGGGAGGAGATGGGGGTTCAGCCGTCTTCCTGATAAGGCGACGGTTTGAACCGTCGCGTTTTAGTGAGAACACGACGAGATAGTTCGTCGCGTTTCTCTTCCGATGGTTGGGATGTTACCGACTGGTGTAAATGCAACGATGAGGTCTGTCGTGATTTACACTACGACTGTACCAATTGGTGTAGAGGTGACGTATCGAGCCATCACATTTATGTCGCGACTTTGGGCCCTGTCGCGGTCAACTTGTTGACGCGACCGGTGGGGTCGTCGTAATTTGAAAAGCGACGTCTATGTCCATCGCGATTCAGCTTCTGAAGTATGTTTGTGTTGGTTAGGCAGTGATGGTCTTGTGTGGGCCTAGCCCTAGTGTTTAATGTGAATTGTAGATATTTAAGTGTGGTAAATAGTAAAGCATGATATTAGATTAATGGTTTGATGTATGGCTAGTTAGTAAATTGTGTTAGTTATAGTAATTGTGTTAATAATGTTAAGCCATCATTATATTAAGAGTATTGTTGTTTATTTGTATAGTAGTGTTTGATTGCTATGGAGGTCATGTATTGACCAATGGCAAGCATGTTAGCATGTAAATATCGTGGTTTATGAATATAAGTTCGATAGTTCATTAAGTGTTCAGTGTGGCTTGTGTGTTGCCGAGTTTTATGGTCTGGTGCCTATTCCGGAATACCTCTTCAGTCGGATACCCAAGGTTCTGTGTGAGCCAGGCACGTTGTGGTTTGTTGTTCTCGGGGTTTGTCCTAGTACTGTGTGTATTGTAGAGGTCTTTGTCGTCTTCCTAGACACCCTCACTCCTGTATTTGAGTTGTACGTATGGCTGAGGAAAGACAGTAGAGGGGAAGTGACTGTGTGTTGTGGGTGTACTCGGTCGCTTGTAGCGCACTCGTGGTTGGGGGTACGAACACCGGTAGACGTACGAGGCCCAAGCTAGTCCTACGTTTCCAGTGCTTCAATTTAGAGAGCTCTGGCCAAAGTCTCTAAAGGTGCTAGGCATGGGCCTACAATTGTGTTTGGTCTATAGGTGTGGTGTTGGTTGGTCCCACAGTTTTTTTGACCTTTGCAGTGAGGTTGTGGAGCCACATTTGGACCTTTCGTCCTTGACTGCGAGACTGAGAGGTAGTTCTGGTGTTGTGTTTTTCGGGTTGGATACTAGCGTCATGAACCAATAGTCCCTTCTTGTGTGGTGGTGGCGTTCCTTCTGACTCGAGCTTTATAGTGGTTGTGGTTTGGTTGTGGTACCTTGTGGTTTCAGGTACCTGTACCCTTTTGTGGGGTGCTGGTTGTTGTGGCATGTTGTGTGCCAGTGTTTCAGGTTGTGTGGTGGAGTTGTGCACCGTTGAGGGCGTGTAGTGTGACCCTCCACTTGGGTGTTTTTACCCTTTAATGGGTAGTCTTTCGGTGTGTTGTTGTCATGGGTTGTGGTGGACTGATTCTTGTTGGTGAGTCTTGTTACCCTTTGTTGGGGGTTGGCCTGTGTAGCTTGTGCTTTACTTGTGGTTTATTGTGGGGGGATTGACTCCTTGTAGTCAGTCTCGTTACTGTTTGTTAATGGTTGGTTTAAAAGGTTCATGGCATGGTGGTTTCAGTTGTTGTGGTGGACTAGTGCCTCTGCATTAGTCCTGTTGTTTTCTTTATTTTATGTGAGCTGTGTCAGCTGATGTGTTTATATTTAATGCAGTTTATTATGTTAATTGCTAGCATGTTCCACTTTAGTAGTTCTCCTATTACTGGTGCCAATGAGACCCTTAGGGGTTGTGGTCATGATTATTGTGTTGTGGTTTGTTGTTATGTTTTTGGGAGGTCCCTGCTAAGCCTGTGACTTGTTAAAGCTCACTTCCTTACACTTTGTTTCAAATGTAAGCCGTGTGTTTGGTGTGCGGCGACGTTGTGGCGACTTGTACCACCAAAAGTTGAGCCGTAGTTGTAGTGGTGTGAGCTTTGCTCTCTCGAGGCATGCCCCAGGTAGTTGTACTTTTCCCTTGGACATGTAATAATATATTGGGACAATGTAATTTGTGATAATTGAGTATAAATGCATGTACTTTCTTGCATATTATGCTCTTGTGGTTGTCTTTTATATTCTTTATGGACACTTGTATACGGTATCCCTTACGAGACTTCGGTCCGATCGTGGGGGGCGGACTTGAATATGAAGCCTTATTGGGCATAAGTATCCAGGGTTGCTACAAAATCAAAATATTCATTTCAAACTCTACTCTGAGGTTCAGGCACATTCTGGCCATGAACAAGGTCAACACAATGGAAGAGCTCTATGAGCGGGGACTTTACATTCAGACATATCTAATGGACTCCCCTATCATAAACTTATTCGAGCAAGGTCCGAGGTACGATAGATCAGTGGACGCCATCAACCATCCCCGTCACCACCATACAACATCCACTCCACATACACCTCCATATACACCCATCTACCACAACATGCCTCCACCCAGGCATCCATTGATTCGTCTTCCTCAGACGCAACAACCTCCAACTAGGCCATACAATGCCCCAATGAATTAAGAAGCTCCAACAATCCATATCGCACCTACTCTCGCACCTGTACCCCATTATCCGCTTCAACGACCTCCACCTCCACCATAGCCAATTGCTCGGGCTGATGTTGTCAATAACCAACCCATCCATGAAATCACTTGGTGTTACGACGATGAACCTTCCAAGGTCATGTTCGTATGCCATTTACCTACCACTCCCTCACTACCATCCATTATCACCAAACCCTCCATTATTAAGTCTTTATCAACCATACTCCCACCATTAAACCTATCACTACACCTCCCGTTATGCCAACACCGTTGGCAACCCAACCTGAGCAAGCACTCCTTTCTACACCTCTTACACCTCCACAAGCCATACAGCCTTCCACTCCATCCACCACATCCACCTCCATCCAACGGAGTGGGTGCAATCAACCCAAGAGCACTGGACAAGGTCAATAGAAGTAGGAAGTCCTAGGTGTAATGACCCTGAGAACCCGACCCTCGGCCCAAGCCAAGGACCCGATTTTCGCGGTCGCCGCCCACGGATCCGGGGACCCATAAGGGCTATAGCACAAGTCTAAAAGAATATGTAAGGGAAATAAATGTCAACTACTGAACTAGGAGCACACACGCGGAAGCAGAAAGAAAAGAAAGACCGCAGCGTATCGCTCTAGGTACAGTCCCACACACGCACAACTAGTACAAGTAAAAGGGAAGGACAGAGCCCTTAGGGGCATACCCGAGGGTGACGTACAACTAAGAGAGGAAACCACTGCTAGCTACGGGGACCGCCTACCGCCCCGTCTACTCCGCCCAACGCGTGCCCTGCCGCTGCTGAGAAGTCTCACCTGGGAAAAAGAAGGGATGAGCTTCACAACAGAAGCTCAGTAGGGACTACCAATCTCCTACTGGCTCTAACAGGTAAAAGATATAGTATATATATATATATATTATATATATATATATATATATATTATGCAATAAATATCCGATAGGGGGATAGGAGAGTGCTCACCCCTTCAGAGAAGGGATGAGTAAGTCACTCCACCACCACACACCTATCAGAAATTTTATATATAAGAAGAAGCATTACATAGGATTGTCAGGGCCTAATGGAAGGGAACCCCATCTTATCAAGGCGATAGGGCCCCTTTACAGAGGAAGGAAGATCAGCCCAAGATGACCAGACAATACAAGAACTAGTAATAGTACAACCATGACCAGCAAGACTATCGGCCACCTGATTAGCCTCACGGTATATATGACTGAAAGAAACATGTAGGTCCTGACAACGATGAAAAATATCCTGAATAGCAATGGAGAGTCGCCACGGGCAAGAATATTGACCCTTCATGATTTGCACCAGCACTAGGGAGTCACTCTCAATAAGAAATTCCAAGAAGCCCTTTTCGCAGCACAAAATTATTCCATCCCGAAGAGCCAGAGCCTCAGCTTCAAGACTAGAATGAACACCCGAATATCTAGCAGCAAAAGCAAACATAATCTCACCCAGCTCATTCCTGAGAATACCTCCGCCGGCAGCAGTACTAGATGTTAACTTGTAAGCACCATCAACATTAAGTTTCAGTCTTTCAGGTGGAGGCAAATACCATCTGACAATCATTGGGGCAAGAGGCGCAGACACCTGAATGGCGATACCCCATAGCTGAAGGAAACTTCTATGAGAGGCGGACAGATCCATGATACGGAAAGGAAAAAAAATTTTAGAATCAGAAACATGCATCATAACTCTATATAAAATCTGACGGGCCACCATAGGCTGAGCATCAAATCTGGCTCTGTTGCGGCTGCACCAAATCTCCCATATGACTGCTAGAAATATAAGTCTGGCCAAACGCCCCCAGGATGTGGAACAATGCAAACCAGAAATATAGTGAAGAACACCATGAGCAGCATTAGTAACTGATGTGTTGCAGAAATTTAGAAAACCAAACAGGCCTGACAAAACTTCAGTTGCCACTTCCCCATGGAAAAATAGGTGAACACTAGTTTCACAGTGAGGACTACGGCAGCAGGAACACATTGAGCATAATGAGATACCGCAGCTGGCTATAGCATCATCAGTTGGTACACAATCACGTACCATTCTCCAGATAAAATCGACCACTTGATCGGGACATGAGGACTCCAAATGTTAGACCATCCATACGTAGGGGCACCTTGCAGAAGTTTGCGGACAGAATTTGTGGAAAATTTACCATTGATGGTGGGGCACCAAATCTAATTATCCAGACCACCATTACAAGCTAAAATGTGCCCAAAGAGGGAGGGAGGGCAGAAACGTCGAGCAATATGAATATGATGGCAAGTGGGATCAGCTGTCACCTGATTAATAGACCAGCATTTGTCTGGCAGATTGAACCAAATTTGGTCAGGGAGGAAGCTCCTAAGGGCGGCCGACCCAGTCCAAACATCCAACCAAAAACTGGCCTGAGAACTCAGACCTTTCACCATAACTCGATGATTAGTTGCAATTAGCCGGGACGCATGTTGCCATAATCTTCTGTCCGCAGCAGACAACAAATGAAAAGAGGTAGTGGAATAATGAGAGTGATAAAAGTGCTTTGCCTGGAAGAAATGACCCCATAGAGAGGTTCCAGAAATCGCCCTCCATAGCATTTTGGTCTTCAAAGCAAGTTGCATTTGGGAAAGATTGAGGACCCCCAGACCGCCACATTCTTTGGGTTGAGAGATAATGTCCCAAGATATCTAGTGCCTTTTAGGCGAACCATCATAAGAGCCCCAGAAAAAGTTGGCCAGCAATCTGTGGAAGGATTTCATGACAGTAGTAGGAATAGCCTGGGAGGACATCATATAGATAGGCAAAGCAGACAGAACATGTCTTATAGGAACAAGTCCCACCAGAAGAAAGGAACCCCGACTTCCAGGTTTGCAATTTGGCAGCAGTTTTGGCAATGATATGAGAGAAATAACAAGGCCTCCTCCTTCCAGCAAAAAGCGAAACTCCCAGATATTTGATTGGCAACTTTGCCTAAACAAACCCGTAATATCAACAATGGATCAACTGAGATAAACTGGAGATTTGTCCGCCACAATGAAAGAGCTTTTGGCGACATTGATGAGCTGACCCGAGGACCCCTCATACGCCCTTAGAAAACTCATAAGCCGCCTGACATGTCTAACAGAACCATTGGAAAAAATAAGCGTGTCATCCACGAAGAGTAAGTGAGATACCAGAGGACATCTTTGAAGAGTTTGAAATGCTCCACCATTGTTATGGTAAAATAAAGAGCTGAGCCCCCTACTAAAGCTTCCTCTGCAAGAATAACAAGGCTGGTGCAAGAGGGTCACCCTGGCGAAGGCCTCTCGTAGACTTGAAATAGCCATGTATTTCACCATTTAGTAATACAGAAAACCCAATTGGAGAGTAGGGGTTCAATTAGAGAAATAAAGCTGATAGAGAAACCAAACTTGCGGAGCACAGCATACAAGAAATCCCACTCCAGACGATCATATGCCTTGGCCATATCCAGCTTAAAAATGACATTACCACCTCTACACCGTTTATGCAAATGCTGGACCAGCTCCCCAGCCAGAGCCAAATTCTCATAAATGTTCCGACCTTTAACAAATGCACCCTGCTGCTCAGAAATCAGAGTAGGTAAAACCTGTGCCAGTCTGTCATTGATAATGCGGGATATGATTTATAGAAGAAATACAAGACTAATAGGCCTGAAATCAGCACAAGTTTTTGGTATGTCGACTTTGGGATTAAGCAATAAGTGATGAAGTAAAACCTCTAGGCAAAGCATGACCACAAAAGTAACTTTGAACTGCAGCCACTATGTCATTCTGAATAAAATCCCAACATTTTTTGAAAAAATAGCCAGTGAATCCATCAGGCCCAGGAGCACTATCAGGAGACATAGTCATAACAACGCTTTTGATTTCCTCAGCATTAGGAACCACACAAAGTGAATTGTTTTTCATATCATCCACCAAACTTGGAATATCCTCCAAAAGGCGCTGATCAACATGGTGAGGGGCAGAGGTGAAGGCAGTAAAAAATGAGAGACGAATAAATTAACCATCTCCTCTTTATCGGTCACAGGCATACCAGTGTCAGTATGGATCAGATTTATGGTTGAACGCCTTCTACGAGAAGCTACACAAGCATGGAAAAATTTGTGTTCCCATCACCCTCCTTAACCCACTTTAATCTATATTTTTGGCGCCAAAACATTTCCTCCTTGGCATGGACACGAGCAAGATCATCCCTGGCAACGAGAGCTGAACACGATTCTCAGGAGTAGGATCATCATCAAAAATAGTTTGAGCTATAGAGTGCGCCTCTTCAGCAAGCAAGACATTATCATGGATATTCTTAAAAACATTCTTGTTCCAGTCTCTGTAGAAAATCTTCATATTCTTTAGCTTCATCATCATATTTAAAAGAGGGAGGGAAACACGGAGCAGCCTCCCAGGCTGTTTTATAGTCGTGGAGAAAACGCTCATGAGATGTCCACATTGTTGAAAACAAAACCTTGAAGGGACTGCAGTAGCATCTAACATCGGGGATATAAGCAGAGGGTTGTGATCGCTACAAGCACGAGACAAGTGTTGCACCTTGAGAGCAGGACAAGTGAGCAGCCAATCACCATTGATCATGACCCTGTCCAGTCTGGCCCAAATGCCATTAGCCTGTTGACCATTGTACCATGTGAATTTACTCCCTAAAAAACCACATCCTCTAAACCAGCGCCGCAGAAACACAAGCTTGGAAATCTATACTGGAATCTGCGGATAGATACTTTAAGCGGTTGATAGACTGAGTATTACCTATCCCCCTGATATTCCAAATAACTCTTCATGAAGAATCATTGGGATGCATTCACAGAGGCGCTCCGGCGCAGAGAAGATCTGCTTCAGCATTTTCCGGCCCAACAAAGTTTGAATGGATAGTAGTAAAATCAGTATCCATAGGTAATGGTTCAGAACCTGGTAAGGATATAACATGGTAAACAGTTGCACAATTTTTCGATTATGTACGTAGCTGGTTTAAGCCAGGATCAGAGGCACTAGTAGAAGCTATGCCCCTAACGCTGGTCTCATAAATTTCATCACCACATTCAGGAACTCCAGCCTCACCTGGCGATGGATGAACTGTAATAGTAGTATTTGAGTGCTCAATAGCGTTCGTATCAACCATATTTGACACAACATCACCATTTTCAGATATCACATGATGGGCCTCAATGTCAACTGGCAAGACATCAGATAACATGGCATTAACAAGAATAGCAGCACCAGAGTCCCCAGGAGCTTTATCCTTAGGTTCATCCAATTTTCCAGGTTCAGAAAAAATCACTGTCGGATTAACATCTATCAACTTGGACTTGCCACGATCATCAGCTCCCTATCGCTAATAACCTGTCGCCATATTTTTTCCCAGGGAGTGGGGCGCTCTGAATAACATCGTGATCAACCGGGGGCACGGTGCTAACATTGGTATTGGCTTTCTTACAGGTGGAAAGGAGATGACCAAGACGGTTACATGATTGACAGAACGATGGTGGATTCGGGTATATCACCTGTTGCCACATACCACCCGCGCCAACACCAATCCAGACACGGTCGGGGAGTTTCTTTGATATATCTATTTTAACACAGACCCTGGCAGCATGCGCACGGGATAAGTTGATAGTATCCTTATCGACCTGTAGAACTTGTCCAACACTACCAGCAATAGATCGAAGCATGGATTCATTATAGAAATTAGCTGGCAACCCCAGAATTTCCAACCAAACAGGGGCTAAAGGAGAGTCCTCCTCAAGAGAAAATTCATCGACCATTGAAAAAACCTGAATAATCTGCCATTCACAAATAAAGTATCTTTCAACAGAACCTGAAGATAATCACTCTGTCTTGGAAGCGAATTAGGAGATGACGACCATCCATAGCACTAATGACGAAGTCTTTCACAAAATTGAAACGTTGGGTGAAGTGTGTACGAATATCTTGGAAGAAGGCCGACCGAGCGGAGTACGAGCGATGATAGCAAAGTTGAAAGGCGTACAAGATATCCGTACCTCTTCGAGAGTGAAGAATACCGCAGGCTCTCCAGAATCAGTGCTAGCAGGACCATGAACCTTCAAGGGGAGGGTGGGGGTTTAATAGATTCCATAAGGATCTGAGCAAAAGACTTCTGGAGGGGAGCGCCATCACGTCCCCATCCAGTCGGACCCGGAGACCATTAGCATTAATGGTCTGCATGCATGCATCCGACGTAGCGCCATGGAGAGGAACGGTGGCTGAACCCGTTTCTCCATCTTGATCACGTCGATCTCCTTGATGGCGATATCGAGCAGGAGCCGGTGTAGATCCAGGAGGTGGGGATCGGGGTCCCCCCTCGGCAACGGCCATGAGGCCAATGCCCAGGGCGCGCCGGCGGCGGCGCAACCCTAGCAGAGCAGCGACAGGAACTCCAATGGCAAGGAATCATATTTTCAACCGGTCAGGTGCGTCCACTGCCATATATCCTCGACCCAGGTCCAGACCTCCACATCTCGTCAGAGTGGGGCAGGAACACAAGTAACACAACAGTAACCGATGTAGTCTGGCCGGACTACAGTCCCACGCCTGCCCTCTCTAGGTGGTTCCGAGGCCACAAAGAGTGTGGAAGTGAGAAAAAGAACTGGCTGGCCTGCACCGGGTAGAATTCGGACGTCCTCAATGTCCCAGACCACCAAGAGAGCTCTGCAAATGACTCGACGTCGCTGTCCTAACCACCATTTTCCCCTCAACTCCAGAGTCCGTAACTCGAGTACGCTCGTCGCCCCGAACGCTCCCTCTAAGGTGCACGAGGATGGGGTCCCAGGCAAACGGTAACAACCTCTCTCACGGGACAAGCCCTCAGGTGTCGAGCACCGAGCAAACGACTAATCTAGGACCGTACTAGCAACTAGCACTGGTGCCACGGGTACAGAAAGAACCAGAAACGGCGAACACCCCACGAGAAAATAGAACTTCGCAAGACTTACCTATCTCTGCTGTTGTCGCGGCTCATCGAGCTGTTGCGACACTGTCGTGATGCCCAAGTGGGCTGCAACCATGTCGCAACGCCATCGACCGTCGCGATGCTGTCGCGACGGCCATGCCCACGCGACAGCTAAAGCTATCGTGGTCGGCACATGCGTCGTGTCACCATTGCGACCCGCAGGCTGGTCACGTTCTCAGCTGAGGAGCATCCCGGTACAGTCCTCCCAAGGACCGCCCCAAAAATCGGTACAAACCATCTGTATAGGGGGAGGGGAGCATGGGAAAACACTAGGAAAGCTTGTAAATGCACCAAACCACCCTCAACCCCATAAAACATGGATTACAAAGAATCTACGCTCGAAGGAACCTCACTCACCACAAGCATGATCCTCACACACCCCACGACCCCAAACCACGGAGAAACCACAATCTCAAGGGGGAAGGGAGCATGCTTAGAACGAGAGGAGTCAAGGGTCCCTACCTCAAGGAGTAGAGCTGACCCGTTGGGACCTTCATGTCGGAATGGCCACCTCCTCCTCGCTCCAAGCACCACGAGCACGTCGCCTACACGAACTAGGCGTCACCTCCTCGCCCAAAACACCAAGAATCGTCGGAGAAGCCAAGGGGCTCGGAGGGGAAGAAGAAGGAAGAAGAGTAAAGAACGGGAAGAAGAAGGGGCCCCGGCCTCGGTTTTGAACCGATGGGCCCCGAGACACGACGGGTCGAGCCGGCGTGACAACAAGCATGTCGCGATGCTCCCGAGCGTCGCGACCATGTCGCGACAGCCATCCCCAGCGCGACACCAAAAAGGTGGTCAAACCTCGAGACCAAGAAACCAGAATACGATGGCCTGCCAGGTCACGTCAACGTTGTACGCACCTGACACCCGACAAACCCATTATGATATAAAGGACAGTGGTCAGATCGGTCAGAAAAGTAGTCGCGTCACCTTCAGACGCCGCAACCTAAGTGCAACGCCCACCCCCGTCATGACCATGTCGCGACGGCCAGGTGTGCCGCGACCAAAAATCTGTCACCACAAGCTCCCCTGGCGCGACCATGTCACGACCAGGGTGTCCGTCGCGACCCTGAGGACGGGGCCAAGGGCTCAAGAGAGCCGGATCTTACATCCTACCCCCCTTAAAGAAATTTTGTCCTCGAAATTAAAGAGAAACTCAGTTTCAACAGAAGCAACGTAAAAGGGAAAACAACATACTGATCAATCAAACAAATATGGGAACTGCTCTCTCATCTCATCTTTGCGCTCCTAAGTGGCCTCGCCACCAACACGGTTCTCCTAAACGACCTTAACCAGTGGAATCTGCTTCCTGCGCAACTGCTGCACTCGGCAGTCTACAACTCTGACCAAATATTCTAGCACTAGCAATTTTGGTGCAACCTCAATCTGCGAGTAGTCCAACACATGTGACTGATCTGCAACGTACCTCCTGAGCTGCGAAACGTGAAAAACCTCGTGCACACCTACTAACTCTGCTGGAAGACGCAATCTGTACGCGACCTTGCCAATCCTCTCCTTGATAGGGAAAGGTCCAATATATCTTGGACTGAGCTTTCCCTTCTTGCCAAATCTCATAACACCCTTGTTAGCGAGACCCGTAAAAACACAAGGTCACCCACGCAGAACTGCAACGGCCTCCTGCGGACATTTGCATAGCTCTTCTGCCTGCTCTGTGTTGCCTAAAGCCTCTACCTAACTAAACTGACAGTGTCTGCACACTGTTGTACCATCTCTAGTCCCAAAAGTTGCCTCTCACCCACCTCGAACCAGTGGAGTGGTGTCCTGCATGGTCGACTATACAAAGCCTCGTATGGTGTCATTTCAATGCTCGAGTGATCGTTGTTGTTCTATGCAAACTCTACCATAGGAAGGTGGGACTCCCAGGTGCCACCCCAGTCTAAACAACAAGCTCTCAACATGTCCTCCAAAGTCTGTATAGTCCTCTCTGACTGACCATCTGACTGCGGGTGACATGCTGAACTCAGCCTCAACTCTGTACCAAGAGCTCTCTGCAAACTGCGCCAAAACCCTGAAGTGAACCTCGGATCTCTATCGGAAACAATCAAAACAAACAGAACAACTCGGCCACGTACAGTCTGGCAAGCCTGTCCACTGACCAGGACATCCTGACTGGAAGAAAGTGCATTGACTTGGTCAACCGATCTACAATCACCCATACCATCATGCCTCTGTGGAGTATGGGGCAACCAACCACGAAGTCCATGGTGATGTCATCACACTTCCACTCGAGAATGGGCAACGGTTGTAGCTCACCACTCGGACGCTGATGCTCAGCCTTCACTTGCTGATAGGTAAGGCAATGAGCGACAAACTCTGCGACGCCCCTCTTCATCCCTGGCCACCAGAAGAACCTCCTTAGATTATGATACATCTTAGTGGAACCCGGATGAACAGCATACCTCGACCGGTGTGCCTCTAACAACAGCGCCTGGCGCGTATCATAGGTAACGTACAATCTGCCTCTGAACCTGACCTCACCGTTCTCGTCCAGCTTGACATCTGGCATCTGCAAAATATCTGCCAACTTTGAATCTGCCTGTTATGTCTTCAGCACCTGACGGTACACTGACGGGGGAACTGACAAGCTGGTCATCACTATACGGTCTTTGTACTCGACGGGTAGAAACTCCCTGAGACAAGTCCTCAAACAACCTCCACTCTCTGACCATCAACGAACTCAAGTGAACACGCTTGCTCAAAGCATCCGCCATGACGTTAGCCCTTCTCGGGTGATAGGAGAGGGTAAGGTTGTAGTCCTTCAGGTACTCTATCCATCTGCGCTGCCTCAAGTTCAAATCCTTCTGAGTGAAAATGTACTGCAAACTCTGATGGTCAGTGAAGATCTCGAACGCCTCGCTGTACAAATAGTGCCTCCACAACATCAGAGTGAACACCACTACTGTCAACTTAGAGTCGTGGGTAGGGTAGTTCTCCTCATGCTTTATCAACTGCCGAGAAGCATAGGCGACGACCCCACCATGCTGCATCAGCACTGCACCCAAACCTGACCTCGAAGCGTCAGTGTAGACCACAAAACCTCCGCTACCTGACGGCAAGACCAACACTGGTGCTGAAGTCAACCTTGTCTTCAGCTCCTGGAAACTCCGCTCGCAGTCCTCAGTCCAAACAAACCTGGCCTCAAGTCTGGTCAATCTGGTCAACGGCTCTACAATTCTGGAAAAATTCTGGATGAACCTCCTATAGTAGTCTGCCAAGTCCAGAAAACTGTGAACCTCTGACATTGAAGTATGCTACTCCTGAGACAACACTGCCTCAACCTTGGCAGGGTCCACTGCCACACCAGAACCTGAGATCACGTGCCCGAGAAAGTGCACCTCCCTCAGCAAAAATTCGCACTTGTTGAACTTGGCATAAAGTTGGTGACTCTGCAACGTCTCTAGCACGATCCTCAGATGCTCCTCGTGCTCCTCCTTAGAAGCCGAGTAGACCAAAATGTCAACTACAAAGATGACCACAAACCTATCCAGGTACTCACTGAACACCCTATGCATCAAATCCATAAAAGCTGCTGGTGCGTTTGTGAGCCCGAACGGCATCACGACAAACTCAAAGTGACCATACCTTGAACAGAAAGCTGTCATGCCAATATCTGACTCTCTGATCCTCAACTGGTTGTAGCCTGACCTCAAGTTAATTTTTGAAAACCCTGGCTGACTGCAACTGATCGAACAGTCATCGATCCTGGGCAACAGATACTTGTTCTTCACTATTACCTATTTAGCTGCCTATAATCGATGCACAATCTCAAGCTGTCTCCTCTTCCTCCCTCACGAACAGCACTGGCGCTCTCCACGGAGAACGACTCGGACGAATAAAACCCAACTCAAGCAACTCCTGCAACTGGCGCTTCAGCTCACGCAACTCAGCTGGAGCCATCTGATATGGTGCCTTAGACAAAGGCATCGTACCAGGCAAAAGCTCAATGGAGACTCCCTCCCGCTCAGGCGACAACCCAGTAGATCCTCCGGGAAAACATCAGGGAACTCACAACAATAGGCACATCAAAAACTGATGACCCGCTAGACTCCAAGGAACAAACAGAAGCAAGATATGCTACACAACCATCGCGGATCAAACGACGAGCACAACAGAAAGAAATAAAAGGTCGACGGTAGACCGGATACCTCGAAAGCTGAGAACGGGCGCTCCAGGTATCTCAACCGCACGTCTTCTATGACAATCCACCACAGCTGAGTGAGCCTCCAACCAGTCCATGCTCAGATGACGTCAAAGTCACGAAGCTGCAATGCGTACAACTTGGCCGGCAACTGGTGTCCCTAACCTCAACTGTGACACCCTCAAGATAACTGAAAGAACGCATGTAATAACCAGACGGAAGATCGACCATCATGTCACACTGCCTCTCAGGTGTGTGGCGAACAAGCGACTCGTAAAACTCCTTGGAGCAAAACAAAGAGAAGCACCGGAATCAACCAAAACACGAGGAGCTCTACCAAGGATGGGCAAAGTATCTATACCAGGTATGACGCCTCGGCCTCCTCCCTCATGAGAACCATCACACGGCCACGACCACGCCCACGCTACGGCGCCTGCTGGGGCTGTTGCTGCTGAGGCGGCTGCTGGTGCTGTGGAAACTGCTGCTGCTGCTACTGGTATGGCTGAAACTGCTGAGGTTGCTGATGCTGCTAAAACTGTTAAGGCTGCAAATGGTACTACCCCTGTTGCTGCTGACGGGATGCCTACAGCTGTGGAGGGTACTGGTACTGCGGCAACTACTGAGTGTACTGCACTGGCTGCTGCGGCTGCTAAACTGCCCCATTGGGCAATCCCTCATGTAGTGGCCTAGTAAACCGCAAGTGTAATAGGTCACCGACTGCTCTGCAAACCTCGACTGGTGCTTTTGCTGCTTGCCCTGACCACCTCCATGAGTGGTCATCTTGCTTGAACCTCGAGCGCAAACTGGAACTGCCTGAACTACTTGAGCCCGAAGAAGAAGAAGTCGCACTGCCACGACTACCTGCGGGGCGTTGGTACGGTGTGGTCCTGGAGGAAGCTCCTCCCTATTGCTATTGCTGCTACTACTGAGGCTGCCAGGTCTCTCTCTCCAAGGAGGTGGCCTTAGCCACTGCCACTCCCAAGGTGGTGCACATGTGAACTGTCATGCCCCACCTCAAATCTGGCCTCAATCCTGTAATAAACCTCTCTACACAAGCATGCTCACTGCTGGCAACATGAGGAACATGCTTCAACAACCTGACAAACCTCAGGTGATACTGAGCAACCGTTAGATCACCCTAACCAACTCATAAAACTGATCCCGCCTCTCATGTCGAGCATAGTCGGGAAATACTCGCCATAGAAGACCTCCAAAAACCGCTGCCAAGTAATCTGGTCCAAACACTACCCCTAGAAGTGAGCCTGCCCTTGAACTATCCACCACTCATGGGCTGGTCCTTTGAGCTGGTACACAGCCAATCTAACCTGATCCTCGTCGGCGCACTCCATGGTCTCGAACATGGCTCCAACTCATGCGTCCAACTCTCAGCTCTATCTGGTTCGTAGTTATCGTAGAACATCGGCGGACAGAGACAAAACCTCTCCAAGAGGGCGGTCATGTCCTCAGCGACAACCGTCCTCCTCCTACCGATTCGAGTACTCTAAGTACCAGATGCCTACTGAACTGCTAGCTCCTCCACCTGCTGCTCTGGTACTACGGGGGAGGTACTAGAGGCTGTCCTCCCATGCTGCCTGCCCAGGCTGCCTGCCCAGGCTGCCACGCTCGCTGGTATAGGGTCCTGAAAAATTGCTCAGCCAAGGGGAACCATCCGCATACTGCTGTGGTGGGGCTAGTACCACTGCTGCTACTGCCGGCTGCCTCTTGAGGCTATGCCACTGACTCCTCTGCTGACACATCCTCCTGAGCCTGACCCGGCGCTGGCATGTCAGACTCACCCTGCTGCTACATCAGCTCTCTAGCCTGCCTACGCTTGCGCAGAGCCATATCCTACATAGCACACAACCAACAAGGTTAACGATACCAACTCGGGTGGCTAGCAGTGTACTTGTACTATTGTTGGGACTTCCTATTGCAGTTTAAATCCACTACAAGTTCTGTTAGACTTCTCGCTCTGATACCAACTGTAACAACCTTGAGAACCCGACCCTCGGTGTAAGGCCCTCGAATTTCCGTCGCATTATTTGTATTTGTGTGTGTATATTTGTGCTTGTGTATGATATACATATTTACGTACGTATTAATTAGTACAATTACGTGTGCATGTGTTTATACTAGATGTAAATAATGTGTGTATTGAATGGTGATAGTATGGATACACTACCATATACATATTGCATGTACATATGCATGGCATGCATAGTTTTCTGCATGTTTTAGACTTCTGCCCGAAGGCCTATTGGAGTCAATAGCATGACGTCGATGAGGTGTCAGCGTCCACCCATGGACGCCAACACTAATCCTGGCGTCTAACGATGTGGACGCCGATTTCTCTGATCTGCATGCGTTGCAGAGCCAGAAATTCCGAAAACAAGGTAGCTCACCCATTGGGGAGCTGTCCCAACGGCTCTGAGAGCCATCTTGTCACCCTGTGAGTGGGAGAGAAGCCTCTCCATATATCCAAACCCGAATCTGCTCCCCAAACCCTCTCTTCACCTTTTGCAAGAGAGAAACAAGAGGAGAAAACCCTATTTCGGACTGTGAGAAAACCCCATCTTTGCAGCCCAAAAATCCGAACTTCTGAAGCTTTGTCCGGCGTTCTACTGCAACTGGAGGCTAGAGGGATCATCGAGGAAGGCCTCCCCGACATTTCTTTGCTGTGGAGATCATCCAAGAGCCCGGAGGAAGGAGATCTTGGAGGACATTTCTGCACTTCTTGGGACGGCCCAAGGAGAGCTTCTCCGAGCATTTAGATCCATTGGAGCAATTTTCTATAGGCAAGTAACCTAACCATAACGTCCCTGTATGTGTCTAGGTCGATTCTACAATTTTTATGAAATTTTCCTCGTGTCCTAGACCCCCACATTCACCCCATCTTTGGAGCTCGGGTCTGTGTTCTGCACAGACCCGACACTAACGGCAAGGTCCCTTGACGCTGAGATCATGCTTGGCGTCCATCGACTATGTCGTTTACACTGGACTAGCGGCCAGAGAACGCCGCCAAGTTCATCTGGACAGAACAGCAACCTGTTCTGCCCTCTATACAATATTTTCGATATATTTCACGATGAGGATATATGGTAACCCTATACACTATGTATACCGGTAAATGTGGTGTGTGAATGAGTTATGATGTGTGGTGGTGAATGTTAGAGATTATTATCCCAAGAAATTTCAAGCATGATTTGTTGGTGATCTTGCCAATCCATGTTTTATGATTAGGACTAGTCTGAGTGCCCTAAGTTTTGTCAGATCATGAAGTTAGTGGATCAGTATATGTGTACTCAAATTTTGATAAATTGCCCATGCTTGCATAAATTGCTATTAATTTCGGTTCGGTAAGTAGAGAGGCATGCAAGAAAGAATTGTTGTGATCGAACTATGGTGGTATGATTTAGGGTAATTCTGTATTTTCAGATCATGCATATAACAGTTAGTCTCTGTTCGGAAATTTGGAAAATTCTCCATGCTTTCTGAATTATTACGCTTTCTGAAATTGAATTTAGAAAGCATGTGTTGGGTTATAAAACTTGAGAAAATGGTATGTTGCTCGAAAAATCTGAAAAATTGAATGTATGATCTTGAACCCGAAAATAGCATGTGGTTAATTTCCAGGTCATTTGGACAAGTATATAAGGAGTTATGCACTTTTTCCATGTGAAATGTAAAATTTATGCATGTCATCGTAAAGTGATTAGATATCGTTTAAACCCAACTGATTGGTGAATTTACTGTGTGTTAAACTCCTGAAATCTGTAGTGTCATGTCAGGAAACAGAGATATGCATGTGAGTGATAAAGTGAATGGATGAAAAGTGATATGTGTAAAACCATGTGTAAAATCGGTAAAATGTGTAAATGTGTAATTGTGCCAAGTGTGACATTGCTTCCACAGAGGGCAGTGGAACCGTATCAGGGAAAAGTCCCCTGAGAAGGTTCAATGTGTAAGTGACCCTAAGGGCATAAGGGGAATCCTGGAGGTGGACAAGTACCACTGGTTAGGGGTGGAGACTTGTTCTCCCGGTCTGCGCAGTCCAATAGTCGCCATTGAATTGCCTAGATGGCGTCTATGTGAAGTGATGTGTTTGTGTCCTTCTTTGGTGGTTTGGACTATGTGTCACGGCACTAAATGTGAAAGTGTAAATGTGTAAGTGTTCATGTGTTAATGCGAAAGTGAACAATGTGTATGTGTATGTGTAAAGTGCAACTCATGTGAATTGGAAATGTGTAAAGGAAATGGGAAACCAAAATGTGGAGATATGACATTGTAATCCATGTTGTGACAAATCTGAAACCATGTTAAATCAGTAGCTTTATTATGTAGAATCATGTTGATATGTGTAAAATGCCTAGAATCCATGCTAGGGACAATTAACAAGTATGTGCACACAATTCCATGTTTGGTTGTTCACATGTTGTGTTTTAAATAACATTGTAGCTCTCATGTGTAGGGTTATGGATGCTAAATCATGTGAAAACCAGCAAGTTTAGAGTATGAAAAATGGTTGTGTACATGCACAAGAATGTGTAGATTCCATGCTAGGGGGTTTTGTTTCATGTACGTAGAAAAATCATGCTAAGTGCTCTCATGTTTTAGTTAAAATGCAAGGTAGAATTTCATGAGTAGGAATGATTAGAGAACATGGGTTAGGAATTTATCTTGATAAGGAAATCTGAAAGTATGCATCATGGTTCGCTTAACAAATCATCATGATTGGTTATTCATTGCAAACGTTGAGCATGATACATGTTGAGTTGCAATATGTGTGTAGAGCCTACTATGACATGTACGTGTATGTATGAGTGGTGTTACTTGCTGAGTCTTTACACTCACTACTGATTCGGCATACAGGTGTAGTTGGTGACGTGGCACCGTTAGAGGAGACGGTGGAGACGGGACTCCGAGCGCGGAGATTAGGGCATTGCTGAAATTCTTGTGAATTTTGAGATTCTCATAGTATGTAATTGCGACATTGTACTAGCATTATTATGGAAAGGGATTGTATAAGTGTGGACATTGTGTATTAAATTTTCAGCAATTTAAATTATGTGGACTCTCAAGTTCTTTAATGTTATTGCAATTTCATGTATGTTAAATGTGGATGATGAATGAATGAATGGGGACAGTGGTTCTTTACTTCCGCTATTCTGTTCTTATATTCACGTGTATCTCAGCTGAATGTATCGTTGGGTAAATGTTCCACTGTGGCAACGCTCGCTGTACCGACGTAGGTTGGTATAACCGTACCGGTATAATGAGGTCGCTACACTCGGCCCAAGCCGAGAACCCGATTTTTACGGTCGCCACCCATGGATTCGGGGACCGGGAAGGGCTATAGCACAAGTCTAACAAAATATGTAAGGGAAATAAACGTCAACTACTGAACTAGGAGCACAAACACGGAAGTAGAAATAAGAGCGAGATCGCAGCGTATCGCTCTAGGTACAGTCCCAACACACGCACAACTAGTACAAGTAAAAGGGAATAACAGAGCCCTTAGGGGCATACTCCGAGGGTGACGTACAACTAAGAGGGGAAATCACTGCTAGCTATGAGGACGACGCCTACCGCCCCATCTACTCCACCTGACGCCGCCCTGCCACTATTGAGAAGTCTCACCTGGGAAAAGAAGGGATGAGCTTCACAACAGAAGCTCAGTAGGGACTATCAATCTCCTACTGGCTCTAACAGGTAGAAGAATATATAATATCTATATATATATATATATATAATATATATATATATATATATACAAAATAATTAAATAACAACAGTTATATCTTCTACTCTACAAGGAAAGTGCGGAAGCAAGCTACTAACAAGCAATGGAACGGAAGAACACTAGGATCGGAAACTCCGTAAAACCTACACGTCGTGACCACCACACAGCTGGCAACGCAGATAGAGAGAACCCTACCTGGACAAGAGACACTAGCTACAGAAGGCACTACCACTAGTCAACTGGTCAGGTGCGTCCAATGACGTCTTATCCTCGACCCAGGTCCAAACCTCCACGTCTCGTCAGAGTGGGGGCAGGAGAACACAAGTAACACAGCAGTAACCGTCGTAGTCTTGCCGGACTACGGTCCCACGCCTAGCCTCTCTAGGTGATCCGGGGCCACAAAGAGGGAGGCAGTGAGAAAAAGGATTGGATGGCTTGCATCGAGTAGAACTCCGGCCGTCCTCGATGTCCCAGACCAACCAAGAGAGCTCTGCAAATGACTCGATGCCACTATCCTAACCACCATTTTCCCCTCAACTCTAGAGTCCATAACTCGAGTACCCTCGTCACCCCAAACACTCCCTCTAAGGCACACGAGGATGGGGGTCCCAGGCAAACGGTAACAACCTCTCTCACGGGACAAGCCCTCAGGTGCTGAGCACCGGGCGAACGACTAGTGTATGACCATACTAGGAACTAGCACTGGTGCCATGGGTACAGAAAGAAAAGAAATGGTGAAGACTCCATGAGAAAATGGAACTTCGCAAGACTTACCTGTCTCTGCTGTTGTCGCAACGCATCGGGCCATCGCGACACTATCGCTATGCCCAAGTGGGCCGTGACCATGTCGTGAGCCGTCAGCCTTCGCGATGGCCATGCCCATCGCGACCCGCAGGCTGGTCGGGTTCTTAGCCGAGGGGCGTCCCGGTACAGTCCTCCTAAGGACCGCCCAAAAACTGGTACAAACCATCTCTATAGGGGGAGGGGAGCATGGGAAAATACTAGGAAAGCCTGTAAATGCACCAAACCACCCTCAACCCCATAAAACATG
Organism: Colocasia esculenta; assembly: GCA_014218235.1. Taxonomy (NCBI): domain Eukaryota; kingdom Viridiplantae; phylum Streptophyta; class Magnoliopsida; order Alismatales; family Araceae; genus Colocasia; species Colocasia esculenta. Next base: position 44,652,303 of record CM024754.1, read on the forward strand.
GATTACAAGGAATCTACGCTCGAAAGAACCTCACTTACCATGAGCATGATCTCACACACCCCACGACCCCAAATCACGGAGAAACCACAATCTCAAGGGGGAAGGGACTATACTTAGAACGAGAGGAGTCAAGGGTCCCTACCTCAAGGAGTAGAGCTGACCCGTTGGTCTTTACGTTAGAATGGCCACCTCCTCCTCGCTCCAAGCACCACGAGCACGTCGCCTACACGAACTAGGCGTTAGCTCCTCGCCCAAAACAACAAGAATCACCGGAGAACCCAAGGGACTCGTAGGGGAAGAAGAAGGAAGAAGAAGAAGAGGAAAGGAAGGAGAAGAAGAAAGGGGCGCCGGCCTCGGTTTTGAAACCGATGGACCCCGAGACACGAGGGTCGAGCCGGCGTGACAACAAGCATGTCGCGATGCTCCGGGCATCGCAACCATGTCGCGACAGCCATCCTCGGAGCGACACCAAAAAGGCGGTCAAACCTCAAAGACCGAGAAACAAAACGCGACGGCCTTCCAAGTCGTGTCAACGTTGTACGCACCTGACACCCGACAAGCCCATTCTGATAGAAAGGACAGTGGTTAGATCGATCAAAAAAGCAGTCGCGTCGCCTTCAAACGTCGCGACCTGAACGTGACGCCCACCCCCGTCGCGACCATGTCGCGACGGCCATGTGTGCCATGACCAAAAACCTGCCGCGACAGGCTCCCTAGCACGACCATGTTGCAACCAAGGTGTCCGTCGCGACCCTGAGGACGGGCCAAGAGCCTAAGAGGGCCGGATCTTACACCGGGACTGGGCATGCTTTTCAAACTTCAAGAATATATCCCATGCATGCCTGTCATTGTCAACATATCAGGCACATTTGTTGAGCGGAAGTCCTCCCCTTTGTTCTTGGCCGTCAAGAGGCCCTCTAATACTATGCTAATCATCTCAGTTGCCAATAATATTAAATTCCAAATACTCATGGGAAGTTCTCCCTCCATGCTCTCATGACCCCTCACACAATTGCTATGAATCTTCCCACTCAAGTGAAGGGGTAACTATTAAACTTGTGCTTACACATTCCAAACCAAATCATTGGCAAATTCAATTACCCAAGGGCATGTGCCCCTCTCCCTGCAAAACTTTATATATCCTTTGGTTACGGTCCCTTCTTTGTTGTTTTCCACTTTACCAGTGGAACTCCCTACTATTTCCCTCAACTATATTCCAAGGGAGTTGCCATTGTTGCTTGAAACTCTGACGAAAGTCAACAATCCTCCATCACTAGAGCCAATCAATTCATGTGAGAAGAGAAGGAAATTCTACATGCTGGACAAGATACATGTAGTACCCCAGAAAATTCATTAATTAAAAATTATAGATAAATTGAAATTTTGTCAATTAATAAAAATCAAACTAGTTAAAAAGATAC